>CAUJGJ010000083.1:1554100-1839100 GCA_963170055.1 Halisarca cf. caerulea
CATAAGATATTAACAACTTTGGAAATTTTATTCGTAAGATTATTTTAAATTTTGATAAGTTAACATTTTCAAAAGACATTCGAACACTTTGCAAATGTGTAATTTGCACAAAATAAAAGTTACTAAGTTCATTTCATAAGATATTAACAACTTTGGAAATTTTATTTCAAAGACATTTTTAAATTTTGCAAAGTTAACATTTTCAAAAGACATTCGAACACTTTGCAAATGTGTAATTTGCACAAAATAAAAGTTACTAAGTTCATTTCATAAGATATTAACAACTTTGGAAATATTATTCGTAAGATTACTTTAAATTTTGATAAGTTAAATTTTTCAAAAGACATTCGAACACTTTGCAAATGTGTAATTTGCACAAAATAAAAGTTACTAAGTTCATTTCATAAGATATTAACAACTTTGGAAATTTTATTTCAAAGACATTTTTAAATTTTGCAAAGTTAACATTTTCAAAAGACATTCGAACACTTGCTAATGTGTAATTTGCACAAAATAAAAGTTACTAAGTTCATTTCATAAGATATTAACAACTTTGGAAATTTTATTCGTAAGATTATTTTAAATTTTGATAAGTTAACATTTTCAAAAGACATTCGAACACTTTGCAAATGTGTAATTTGCACAAAATAAAAGTTACTAAGTTCATTTCATAAGATATTAACAACTTTGGAAATTTTATTTCAAAGACATTTTTAAATTTTGCAAAGTTAACATTTTCAAAAGACATTCGAACACTTTGCAAATGTGTAATTTGCACAAAATAAAAGTTACTAAGTTCATTTCATAAGATATTAACAACTTTGGAAATTTTATTTCAAAGACATTTTTAAATTTTGCAAAGTTAACATTTTCAAAAGACATTCGAACACTTTGCAAATGTGTAATTTGCACAAAATAAAAGTTACTAAGTTCATTTCATAAGATATTAACAACTTTGGAAATTTTATTTCAAAGACATTTTTAAATTTTGCAAAGTTAACATTTTCAAAAGACATTCGAACACTTTGCAAATGTGTAATTTGCACAAAATAAAAGTTACTAAGTTCATTTCATAAGATATTAACAACTTTGGAAATATTATTCGTAAGATTATTTTAAATTTTGATAAGTTAAATTTTTCAAAAGACATTCGAACACTTTGCAAATGTGTAATTTGCACAAAATAAAAGTTACTAAGTTCATTTCATAAGATATTAACAACTTTGGAAATTTTATTTCAAAGACATTTTTAAATTTTGCAAAGTTAACATTTTCAAAAGACATTCGAACACTTGCTAATGTGTAATTTGCACAAAATAAAAGTTACTAAGTTCATTTCATAAGATATTAACAACTTTGGAAATTTTATTCGTAAGATTATTTTAAATTTTGATAAGTTAACATTTTCAAAAGACATTCGAACACTTTGCAAATGTGTAATTTGCACAAAATAAAAGTTACTAAGTTCATTTCATAAGATATTAACAACTTTGGAAATTTTATTTCAAAGACATTTTTAAATTTTGCAAAGTTAACATTTTCAAAAGACATTCGAACACTTTGCAAATGTGTAATTTGCACAAAATAAAAGTTACTAAGTTCATTTCATAAGATATTAACAACTTTGGAAATATTATTCGTAAGATTATTTTAAATTTTGATAAGTTAAATTTTTCAAAAGACATTCGAACACTTTGCAAATGTGTAATTTGCACAAAATAAAAGTTACTAAGTTCATTTCATAAGATATTAACAACTTTGGAAATTTTATTTCAAAGACATTTTTAAATTTTGCAAAGTTAACATTTTCAAAAGACATTCGAACACTTGCTAATGTGTAATTTGCACAAAATAAAAGTTACTAAGTTCATTTCATAAGATATTAACAACTTTGGAAATTTTATTCGTAAGATTATTTTAAATTTTGATAAGTTAACATTTTCAAAAGACATTCGAACACTTTGCAAATGTGTAATTTGCACAAAATAAAAGTTACTAAGTTCATTTCATAAGATATTAACAACTTTGGAAATTTTATTTCAAAGACATTTTTAAATTTTGCAAAGTTAACATTTTCAAAAGACATTCGAACACTTTGCAAATGTGTAATTTGCACAAAATAAAAGTTACTAAGTTCATTTCATAAGATATTAACAACTTTGGAAATATTATTTCAAAGACATTTTTAAATTTTGCAAAGTTAACATTTTCAAAAGACATTCGAACACTTTGCAAATGTGTAATTTGCACAAAATAAAAGTTACTAAGTTCATTTCATAAGATATTAACAACTTTGGAAATTTTATTTCAAAGACATTTTTAAATTTTGCAAAGTTAACATTTTCAAAAGACATTCGAACACTTTGCAAATGTGTAATTTGCACAAAATAAAAGTTACTAAGTTCATTTCATAAGATATTAACAACTTTGGAAATATTATTCGTAAGATTATTTTAAATTTTGATAAGTTAAATTTTTCAAAAGACATTCGAACACTTTGCAAATGTGTAATTTGCACAAAATAAAAGTTACTAAGTTCATTTCATAAGATATTAACAACTTTGGAAATTTTATTTCAAAGACATTTTTAAATTTTGCAAAGTTAACATTTTCAAAAGACATTCGAACACTTGCTAATGTGTAATTTGCACAAAATAAAAGTTACTAAGTTCATTTCATAAGATATTAACAACTTTGGAAATTTTATTCGTAAGATTATTTTAAATTTTGATAAGTTAACATTTTCAAAAGACATTCGAACACTTTGCAAATGTGTAATTTGCACAAAATAAAAGTTACTAAGTTCATTTCATAAGATATTAACAACTTTGGAAATTTTATTTCAAAGACATTTTTAAATTTTGCAAAGTTAACATTTTCAAAAGACATTCGAACACTTGCTAATGTGTAATTTGCACAAAATAAAAGTTACTAAGTTCATTTCATAAGATATTAACAACTTTGGAAATTTTATTCGTAAGATTATTTTAAATTTTGATAAGTTAACATTTTCAAAAGACATTCGAACACTTTGCAAATGTGTAATTTGCACAAAATAAAAGTTACTAAGTTCATTTCATAAGATATTAACAACTTTGGAAATTTTATTTCAAAGACATTTTTAAATTTTGCAAAGTTAACATTTTCAAAAGACATTCGAACACTTTGCAAATGTGTAATTTGCACAAAATAAAAGTTACTAAGTTCATTTCATAAGATATTAACAACTTTGGAAATTTTATTTCAAAGACATTTTTAAATTTTGCAAAGTTAACATTTTCAAAAGACATTCGAACACTTTGCAAATGTGTAATTTGCACAAAATAAAAGTTACTAAGTTCATTTCATAAGATATTAACAACTTTGGAAATTTTATTTCAAAGACATTTTTAAATTTTGCAAAGTTAACATTTTCAAAAGACATTCGAACACTTTGCAAATGTGTAATTTGCACAAAATAAAAGTTACTAAGTTCATTTCATAAGATATTAACAACTTTGGAAATTTTATTTCAAAGACATTTTTAAATTTTGCAAAGTTAACATTTTCAAAAGACATTCGAACACTTTGCAAATGTGTAATTTGCACAAAATAAAAGTTACTAAGTTCATTTCATAAGATATTAACAACTTTGGAAATATTATTCGTAAGATTATTTTAAATTTTGATAAGTTAAATTTTTCAAAAGACATTCGAACACTTTGCAAATGTGTAATTTGCACAAAATAAAAGTTACTAAGTTCATTTCATAAGATATTAACAACTTTGGAAATTTTATTTCAAAGACATTTTTAAATTTTGCAAAGTTAACATTTTCAAAAGACATTCGAACACTTGCTAATGTGTAATTTGCACAAAATAAAAGTTACTAAGTTCATTTCATAAGATATTAACAACTTTGGAAATTTTATTCGTAAGATTATTTTAAATTTTGATAAGTTAACATTTTCAAAAGACATTCGAACACTTTGCAAATGTGTAATTTGCACAAAATAAAAGTTACTAAGTTCATTTCATAAGATATTAACAACTTTGGAAATTTTATTTCAAAGACATTTTTAAATTTTGCAAAGTTAACATTTTCAAAAGACATTCGAACACTTGCTAATGTGTAATTTGCACAAAATAAAAGTTACTAAGTTCATTTCATAAGATATTAACAACTTTGGAAATTTTATTCGTAAGATTATTTTAAATTTTGATAAGTTAACATTTTCAAAAGACATTCGAACACTTTGCAAATGTGTAATTTGCACAAAATAAAAGTTACTAAGTTCATTTCATAAGATATTAACAACTTTGGAAATTTTATTTCAAAGACATTTTTAAATTTTGCAAAGTTAACATTTTCAAAAGACATTCGAACACTTTGCAAATGTGTAATTTGCACAAAATAAAAGTTACTAAGTTCATTTCATAAGATATTAACAACTTTGGAAATTTTATTTCAAAGACATTTTTAAATTTTGCAAAGTTAACATTTTCAAAAGACATTCGAACACTTTGCAAATGTGTAATTTGCACAAAATAAAAGTTACTAAGTTCATTTCATAAGATATTAACAACTTTGGAAATTTTATTTCAAAGACATTTTTAAATTTTGCAAAGTTAACATTTTCAAAAGACATTCGAACACTTTGCAAATGTGTAATTTGCACAAAATAAAAGTTACTAAGTTCATTTCATAAGATATTAACAACTTTGGAAATATTATTCGTAAGATTATTTTAAATTTTGATAAGTTAAATTTTTCAAAAGACATTCGAACACTTTGCAAATGTGTAATTTGCACAAAATAAAAGTTACTAAGTTCATTTCATAAGATATTAACAACTTTGGAAATTTTATTTCAAAGACATTTTTAAATTTTGCAAAGTTAACATTTTCAAAAGACATTCGAACACTTGCTAATGTGTAATTTGCACAAAATAAAAGTTACTAAGTTCATTTCATAAGATATTAACAACTTTGGAAATTTTATTCGTAAGATTATTTTAAATTTTGATAAGTTAACATTTTCAAAAGACATTCGAACACTTTGCAAATGTGTAATTTGCACAAAATAAAAGTTACTAAGTTCATTTCATAAGATATTAACAACTTTGGAAATTTTATTTCAAAGACATTTTTAAATTTTGCAAAGTTAACATTTTCAAAAGACATTCGAACACTTTGCAAATGTGTAATTTGCACAAAATAAAAGTTACTAAGTTCATTTCATAAGATATTAACAACTTTGGAAATTTTATTTCAAAGACATTTTTAAATTTTGCAAAGTTAACATTTTCAAAAGACATTCGAACACTTTGCAAATGTGTAATTTGCACAAAATAAAAGTTACTAAGTTCATTTCATAAGATATTAACAACTTTGGAAATTTTATTTCAAAGACATTTTTAAATTTTGCAAAGTTAACATTTTCAAAAGACATTCGAACACTTTGCAAATGTGTAATTTGCACAAAATAAAAGTTACTAAGTTCATTTCATAAGATATTAACAACTTTTGAAATTTTATTCGTAAGATTATTTTAAATTTTGATAAGTTAACATTTTCAAAAGACATTCGAACACTTTGCAAATGTGTAATTTGCACAAAATAAAAGTTACTAAGTTCATTTCATAAGATATTAACAACTTTGGAAATTTTATTCGTAAGATTATTTTAAATTTTGATAAGTTAACATTTTCAAAAGACATTCGAACACTTTGCAAATGTGTAATTTGCACAAAATAAAAGTTACTAAGTTCATTTCATAAGATATTAACAACTTTGGAAATATTATTCGTAAGATTATTTTAAATTTTGCAGAGTTAACATTTTCAAAAGACATTCGAACACTTTACAAATGTGTAATTTGCACAAAATAAAAGTTACTAAGTTCATTTCATAAGATATTAACAACTTTGGAAATTTTATTTCAAAGACATTTTTAAATTTTGCAAAGTTAACATTTTCAAAAGACATTCGAACACTTTGCAAATGTGTAATTTGCACAAAATAAAAGTTACTAAGTTCATTTCATAAGATATTCACAACTTTGGAAATTTTATTTCAAAGATATTTTTAAATTTTGCTAAGTTAACATTTTCAAAAGACATTCGAACACTTTGCAAATGTGTAATTTGCACAAAATAAAAGTTACTAAGTTCATTTCATAAGATAATAACAACTTTGGAAATATTATTAGTAAGATTATTTTAAATTTTGTAGAGTTAACATTTTCAAAAGACATTCGAACACTTTGCAAATGTGTAATTTGCACAAAATAAAAGTTACTAAGTTCATTTCATAAGATATTAACAACTTTGGAAAGACATTTTTAAATTTTGCAAAGTTAACATTTTCAAAAGACATTCGAACACTTTGCAAATGTGTAATTTGCACAAAATAAAAGTTACTAAGTTCATTTCATAAGATATTAACAACTTTGGAAATATTATTTGTAAGATTATTTTAAATTTTGATAAGTTAACATTTTCAAAAGACATTCGAACACTTTGCAAATGTGTAATTTGCACAAAATAAAAGTTACTAAGTTCATTTCATAAGATATTAACAACTTTGGAAATTTTATTTCAAAGACATTTTTAAATTTTGCAAAGTTAACATTTTCAAAAGACATTCGAACACTTTGCAAATGTGTAATTTGCACAAAATAAAAGTTACTAAGTTCATTTCATAAGATATTAACAACTTTGGAAATTTTATTTCAAAGACATTTTTAAATTTTGCAAAGTTAACATTTTCAAAAGACATTCGAACACTTTGCAAATGTGTAATTTGCACAAAATAAAAGTTACTAAGTTCATTTCATAAGATATTAACAACTTTGGAAATTTTATTTCAAAGACATTTTTAAATTTTGCAAAGTTAACATTTTCAAAAGACATTCGAACACTTTGCAAATGTGTAATTTGCACAAAATAAAAGTTACTAAGTTCATTTCATAAGATATTAACAACTTTTGAAATTTTATTCGTAAGATTATTTTAAATTTTGATAAGTTAACATTTTCAAAAGACATTCGAACACTTTGCAAATGTGTAATTTGCACAAAATAAAAGTTACTAAGTTCATTTCATAAGATATTAACAACTTTGGAAATTTTATTCGTAAGATTATTTTAAATTTTGATAAGTTAACATTTTCAAAAGACATTCGAACACTTTGCAAATGTGTAATTTGCACAAAATAAAAGTTACTAAGTTCATTTCATAAGATATTAACAACTTTGGAAATTTTATTTCAAAGACATTTTTAAATTTTGCAAAGTTAACATTTTCAAAAGACATTCGAACACTTTGCAAATGTGTAATTTGCACAAAATAAAAGTTACTAAGTTCATTTCATAAGATATTAACAACTTTGGAAATTATATTTCAAAGACATTTTTAAATTTTGCAAAGTTAACATTTTCAAAAGACATTCGAACACTTTGCAAATGTGTAATTTGCACAAAATAAAAGTTACTAAGTTCATTTCATAAGATATTAACAACTTTGGAAATATTATTCGTAAGATTATTTTAAATTTTGCAGAGTTAACATTTTCAAAAGACATTCGAACACTTTGCAAATGTGTAATTTGCACAAAATAAAAGTTACTAAGTTCATTTCATAAGATATTAACAACTTTGGAAATTTTATTTCAAAGACATTTTTAAATTTTGCAAAGTTAACATTTTCAAAAGACATTCGAACACTTTGCAAATGTGTAATTTGCACAAAATAAAAGTTACTAAGTTCATTTCATAAGATATTCACAACTTTGGAAATTTTATTTCAAAGATATTTTTAAATTTTGCTAAGTTAACATTTTCAAAAGACATTCGAACACTTTGCAAATGTGTAATTTGCACAAAATAAAAGTTACTAAGTTCATTTCATAAGATATTAACAACTTTGGAAATATTATTCGTAAGATTATTTTAAATTTTGCAGAGTTAACATTTTCAAAAGACATTCGAACACTTTGCAAATGTGTAATTTGCACAAAATAAAAGTTACTAAGTTCATTTCATAAGATATTAACAACTTTGGAAAGACATTTTTAAATTTTGCAAAGTTAACATTTTCAAAAGACATTCGAACACTTTGCAAATGTGTAATTTGCACAAAATAAAAGTTACTAAGTTCATTTCATAAGATATTAACAACTTTGGAAATATTATTTGTAAGATTATTTTAAATTTTGATAAGTTAACATTTTCAAAAGACATTCGAACACTTTGCAAAAGTGTAATTTGCACAAAATAAAAGTTACTAAGTTCATTTCATAAGATATTAACAACTTTGGAAATTTTATTTCAAAGACATTTTTAAATTTTGCAAAGTTAACATTTTCAAAAGACATTCGAAAACTTTGCAAATGTGTAATTTGCACAAAATAAAAGTTACTAAGTTCATTTCATAAGATATTAACAACTTTGGAAATTTTATTCGTAAGATTATTTTAAATTTTGATAAGTTAACATTTTCAAAAGACATTCGAACACTTTGCAAATGTGTAATTTGCACAAAATAAAAGTTACTAAGTTCATTTCATAAGATATTAACAACTTTGGAAATTTTATTTCAAAGACATTTTTAAATTTTGCAAAGTTAACATTTTCAAAAGACATTCGAACACTTTGCAAATGTGTAATTTGCACAAAATAAAAGTTACTAAGTTCATTTCATAAGATATTAACAACTTTGGAAATTTTATTTCAAAGACATTTTTAAATTTTGCAAAGTTAACATTTTCAAAAGACATTCGAACACTTTGCAAATGTGTAATTTGCACAAAATAAAAGTTACTAAGTTCATTTCATAAGATATTAACAACTTTGGAAATTTTATTTCAAAGACATTTTTAAATTTTGCAAAGTTAACATTTTCAAAAGACATTCGAACACTTTGCAAATGTGTAATTTGCACAAAATAAAAGTTACTAAGTTCATTTCATAAGATATTAACAACTTTGGAAATTTTATTTCAAAGACATTTTTAAATTTTGCAAAGTTAACATTTTCAAAAGACATTCGAACACTTTGCAAATGTGTAATTTGCACAAAATAAAAGTTACTAAGTTCATTTCATAAGATATTAACAACTTTGGAAATTTTATTTCAAAGACATTTTTAAATTTTGCAAAGTTAACATTTTCAAAAGACATTCGAACACTTTGCAAATGTGTAATTTGCACAAAATAAAAGTTACTAAGTTCATTTCATAAGATATTAACAACTTTGGAAATTTTATTTCAAAGACATTTTTAAATTTTGCAAAGTTAACATTTTCAAAAGACATTCGAACACTTTGCAAATGTGTAATTTGCACAAAATAAAAGTTACTAAGTTCATTTCATAAGATATTAACAACTTTGGAAATTTTATTTCAAAGACATTTTTAAATTTTGCAAAGTTAACATTTTCAAAAGACATTCGAACACTTTGCAAATGTGTAATTTGCACAAAATAAAAGTTACTAAGTTCATTTCATAAGATATTAACAACTTTGGAAATTTTATTTCAAAGACATTTTTAAATTTTGCAAAGTTAACATTTTCAAAAGACATTCGAACACTTTGCAAATGTGTAATTTGCACAAAATAAAAGTTACTAAGTTCATTTCATAAGATATTAACAACTTTGGAAATTTTATTTCAAAGACATTTTTAAATTTTGCAAAGTTAACATTTTCAAAAGACATTCGAACACTTTGCAAATGTGTAATTTGCACAAAATAAAAGTTACTAAGTTCATTTCATAAGATATTAACAACTTTGGAAATTATATTTCAAAGACATTTTTAAATTTTGCAAAGTTAACATTTTCAAAAGACATTCGAACACTTTGCAAATGTGTAATTTGCACAAAATAAAAGTTACTAAGTTCATTTCATAAGATATTAACAACTTTGGAAATATTATTCGTAAGATTATTTTAAATTTTGATAAGTTAACATTTTCAAAAGACATTCGAACACTTTGCAAATGTGTAATTTGCACAAAATAAAAGTTACTAAGTTCATTTCATAAGATATTAACAACTTTGGAAATTTTATTTCAAAGACATTTTTAAATTTTGCAAAGTTAACATTTTCAAAAGACATTCGAACACTTTGCAAATGTGTAATTTGCACAAAATAAAAGTTACTAAGTTCATTTCATAAGATATTAACAACTTTGGAAATTTTATTTCAAAGACATTTTTAAATTTTGCAAAGTTAACATTTTCAAAAGACATTCGAACACTTTGCAAATGTGTAATTTGCACAAAATAAAAGTTACTAAGTTCATTTCATAAGATATTAACAACTTTGGAAATTTTATTTCAAAGACATTTTTAAATTTTGCAAAGTTAACATTTTCAAAAGACATTCGAACACTTTGCAAATGTGTAATTTGCACAAAATAAAAGTTACTAAGTTCATTTCATAAGATATTAACAACTTTGGAAATTATATTTCAAAGACATTTTTAAATTTTGCAAAGTTAACATTTTCAAAAGACATTCGAACACTTTGCAAATGTGTAATTTGCACAAAATAAAAGTTACTAAGTTCATTTCATAAGATATTAACAACTTTGGAAATATTATTCGTAAGATTATTTTAAATTTTGATAAGTTAACATTTTCAAAAGACATTCGAACACTTTGCAAATGTGTAATTTGCACAAAATAAAAGTTACTAAGTTCATTTCATAAGATATTAACAACTTTGGAAATTATATTTCAGACATTTTTAAATTTTGCAAAGTTAACATTTTCAAAAGACATTCGAAAACTTTGCAAATGTGTAATTTGCACAAAATAAAAGTTACTAAGTTCATTTCATAAGATATTAACAACTTTGGAAATATTATTCGTAAGATTATTTTAAATTTTGATAAGTTAACATTTTCAAAAGACATTCGAACACTTTGCAAATGTGTAATTTGCACAAAATAAAAGTTACTAAGTTCATTTCATAAGATATTAACAACTTTGGAAATTTTATTTCAAAGACATATTTAAATTTTGCAAAGTTAACATTTTCAAAAGACATTCGAACACTTTGCAAATGTGTAATTTGCACAAAATAAAAGTTACTAAGTTCATTTCATAAGATATTAACAACTTTGGAAATTTTATTTCAAAGACATTTTTAAATTTTGCAAAGTTAACATTTTCAAAAGACATTCGAACACTTTGCAAATGTGTAATTTGCAAAAAATAAAAGTTACTAAGTTCATTTCATAAGATATTAACAACTTTGGAAATTTTATTTCAAAGACATTTTTAAATTTTGCAAAGTTAACATTTTCAAAAGACATTCGAAAACTTTGCAAATGTGTAATTTGCACAAAATAAAAGTTACTAAGTTCATTTCATAAGATATTAACAACTTTGGAAATTTTATTTCAAAGACATTTTTAAATTTTGCAAAGTTAACATTTTCAAAAGACATTCGAACACTTTGCAAATGTGTAATTTGCACAAAATAAAAGTTACTAAGTTCATTTCATAAGATATTAACAACTTTGGAAATTTTATTTCAAAGACATTTTTAAATTTTGCAAAGTTAACATTTTCAAAAGACATTCGAACACTTTGCAAATGTGTAATTTGCACAAAATAAAAGTTACTAAGTTCATTTCATAAGATATTAACAACTTTGGAAATATTATTCGTAAGATTATTTTAAATTTTGATAAGTTAACATTTTCAAAAGACATTCGAACACTTTGCAAATGTGTAATTTGCACAAAATAAAAGTTACTAAGTTCATTTCATAAGATATTAACAACTTTGGAAATTTTATTTCAAAGACATTTTTAAATTTTGCAAAGTTAACATTTTCAAAAGACATTCGAACACTTTGCAAATGTGTAATTTGCACAAAATAAAAGTTACTAAGTTCATTTCATAAGATATTAACAACTTTGGAAATTTTATTTCAAAGACATTTTTAAATTTTGCAAAGTTAACATTTTCAAAAGACATTCGAAAACTTTGCAAATGTGTAATTTGCACAAAATAAAAGTTACTAAGTTCATTTCATAAGATATTAACAACTTTGGAAATATTATTCGTAAGATTATTTTAAATTTTGATAAGTTAACATTTTCAAAAGACATTCGAACACTTTGCAAATGTGTAATTTGCACAAAATAAAAGTTACTAAGTTCATTTCATAAGATATTAACAACTTTGGAAATTTTATTTCAAAGACATTTTTAAATTTTGCAAAGTTAACATTTTCAAAAGACATTCGAAAACTTTGCAAATGTGTAATTTGCACAAAATAAAAGTTACTAAGTTCATTTCATAAGATATTAACAACTTTGGAAATATTATTCGTAAGATTATTTTAAATTTTGATAAGTTAACATTTTCAAAAGACATTCGAACACTTTGCAAATGTGTAATTTGCACAAAATAAAAGTTACTAAGTTCATTTCATAAGATATTAACAACTTTGGAAATTTTATTTCAGACATTTTTAAATTTTGCAAAGTTAACATTTTCAAAAGACATTCGAAAACTTTGCAAATGTGTAATTTGCACAAAATAAAAGTTACTAAGTTCATTTCATAAGATATTAACAACTTTGGAAATATTATTCGTAAGATTATTTTAAATTTTGATAAGTTAACATTTTCAAAAGACATTCGAACACTTTGCAAATGTGTAATTTGCACAAAATAAAAGTTACTAAGTTCATTTCATAAGATATTAACAACTTTGGAAATTTTATTTCAAAGACATATTTAAATTTTGCAAAGTTAACATTTTCAAAAGACATTCGAACACTTTGCAAATGTGTAATTTGCACAAAATAAAAGTTACTAAGTTCATTTCATAAGATATTAACAACTTTGGAAATTTTATTTCAAAGACATTTTTAAATTTTGCAAAGTTAACATTTTCAAAAGACATTCGAACACTTTGCAAATGTGTAATTTGCACAAAATAAAAGTTACTAAGTTCATTTCATAAGATATTAACAACTTTGGAAATTTTATTTCAAAGACATTTTTAAATTTTGCAAAGTTAACATTTTCAAAAGACATTCGAACACTTTGCAAATGTGTAATTTGCACAAAATAAAAGTTACTAAGTTCATTTCATAAGATATTAACAACTTTGGAAATTTTATTTCAAAGACATTTTTAAATTTTGCAAAGTTAACATTTTCAAAAGACATTCGAAAACTTTGCAAATGTGTAATTTGCACAAAATAAAAGTTACTAAGTTCATTTCATAAGATATTAACAACTTTGGAAATATTATTCGTAAGATTATTTTAAATTTTGATAAGTTAACATTTTCAAAAGACATTCGAACACTTTGCAAATGTGTATTTTGCACAAAATAAAAGTTACTAAGTTCATTTCATAAGATATTAACAACTTTGGAAATTTTATTTCAAAGACATTTTTAAATTTTGCAAAGTTAACATTTTCAAAAGACATTCGAACACTTTGCAAATGTGTAATTTGCACAAAATAAAAGTTACTAAGTTCATTTCATAAGATATTAACAACTTTGGAAATTTTATTTCAAAGACATTTTTAAATTTTGCAAAGTTAACATTTTCAAAAGACATTCGAAAACTTTGCAAATGTGTAATTTGCACAAAATAAAAGTTACTAAGTTCATTTCATAAGATATTAACAACTTTGGAAATATTATTCGTAAGATTATTTTAAATTTTGATAAGTTAACATTTTCAAAAGACATTCGAACACTTTGCAAATGTGTAATTTGCACAAAATAAAAGTTACTAAGTTCATTTCATAAGATATTAACAACTTTGGAAATTTTATTTCAAAGACATTTTTAAATTTTGCAAAGTTAACATTTTCAAAAGACATTCAAACACTTTGCAAATGTGTAATTTGCACAAAATAAAAGTTACTAAGTTCATTTCATAAGATATTAACAACTTTGGAAATTTTATTTCAAAGACATTTTTAAATTTTGCAAAGTTAACATTTTCAAAAGACATTCGAACACTTTGCAAATGTGTAATTTGCACAAAATAAAAGTTACTAAGTTCATTTCATAAGATATTAACAACTTTGGAAATTTTATTTCAAAGACATTTTTAAATTTTGCAAAGTTAACATTTTCAAAAGACATTCGAAAACTTTGCAAATGTGTAATTTGCACAAAATAAAAGTTACTAAGTTCATTTCATAAGATATTAACAACTTTGGAAATATTATTCGTAAGATTATTTTAAATTTTGATAAGTTAACATTTTCAAAAGACATTCGAACACTTTGCAAATGTGTAATTTGCACAAAATAAAAGTTACTAAGTTCATTTCATAAGATATTAACAACTTTGGAAATTTTATTTCAAAGACATTTTTAAATTTTGCAAAGTTAACATTTTCAAAAGACATTCGAAAACTTTGCAAATGTGTAATTTGCACAAAATAAAAGTTACTAAGTTCATTTCATAAGATATTAACAACTTTGGAAATTTTATTTCAGACATTTTTAAATTTTGCAAAGTTAACATTTTCAAAAGACATTCGAAAACTTTGCAAATGTGTAATTTGCACAAAATAAAAGTTACTAAGTTCATTTCATAAGATATTAACAACTTTGGAAATATTATTCGTAAGATTATTTTAAATTTTGATAAGTTAACATTTTCAAAAGACATTCGAACACTTTGCAAATGTGTAATTTGCACAAAATAAAAGTTACTAAGTTCATTTCATAAGATATTAACAACTTTGGAAATTTTATTTCAAAGACATATTTAAATTTTGCAAAGTTAACATTTTCAAAAGACATTCGAACACTTTGCAAATGTGTAATTTGCACAAAATAAAAGTTACTAAGTTCATTTCATAAGATATTAACAACTTTGGAAATTTTATTTCAAAGACATTTTTAAATTTTGCAAAGTTAACATTTTCAAAAGACATTCGAACACTTTGCAAATGTGTAATTTGCACAAAATAAAAGTTACTAAGTTCATTTCATAAGATATTAACAACTTTGGAAATTTTATTTCAAAGACATTTTTAAATTTTGCAAAGTTAACATTTTCAAAAGACATTCGAAAACTTTGCAAATGTGTAATTTGCACAAAATAAAAGTTACTAAGTTCATTTCATAAGATATTAACAACTTTGGAAATATTATTCGTAAGATTATTTTAAATTTTGATAAGTTAACATTTTCAAAAGACATTCGAACACTTTGCAAATGTGTAATTTGCACAAAATAAAAGTTACTAAGTTCATTTCATAAGATATTAACAACTTTGGAAATTTTATTTCAAAGACATTTTTAAATTTTGCAAAGTTAACATTTTCAAAAGACATTCGAACACTTTGCAAATGTGTAATTTGCACAAAATAAAAGTTACTAAGTTCATTTCATAAGATATTAACAACTTTGGAAATTTTATTTCAAAGACATTTTTAAATTTTGCAAAGTTAACATTTTCAAAAGAAATTCGAAAACTTTTCAAATGTGTAATTTGCACAAAATAAAAGTTACTAAGTTCATTTCATAAGATATTAACAACTTTGGAAATATTATTCGTAAGATTATTTTAAATTTTGATAAGTTAACATTTTCAAAAGACATTCGAACACTTTGCAAATGTGTAATTTGCACAAAATAAAAGTTACTAAGTTCATTTCATAAGATATTAACAACTTTGGAAATTTTATTTCAAAGACATTTTTAAATTTTGCAAAGTTAACATTTTCAAAAGACATTCGAACACTTTGCAAATGTGTAATTTGCACAAAATAAAAGTTACTAAGTTCATTTCATAAGATATTAACAACTTTGGAAATTTTATTTCAAAGACATTTTTAAATTTTGCAAAGTTAACATTTTCAAAAGACATTCGAAAACTTTGCAAATGTGTAATTTGCACAAAATAAAAGTTACTAAGTTCATTTCATAAGATATTAACAACTTTGGAAATATTATTCGTAAGATTATTTTAAATTTTGATAAGTTAACATTTTCAAAAGACATTCGAACACTTTGCAAATGTGTAATTTGCACAAAATAAAAGTTACTAAGTTCATTTCATAAGATATTAACAACTTTGGAAATTTTATTTCAAAGACATTTTTAAATTTTGCAAAGTTAACATTTTCAAAAGACATTCGAACACTTTGCAAATGTGTAATTTGCACAAAATAAAAGTTACTAAGTTCATTTCATAAGATATTAACAACTTTGGAAATTTTATTTCAAAGACATTTTTAAATTTTGCAAAGTTAACATTTTCAAAAGACATTCGAAAACTTTGCAAATGTGTAATTTGCACAAAATAAAAGTTACTAAGTTCATTTCATAAGATATTAACAACTTTGGAAATATTATTCGTAAGATTATTTTAAATTTTGATAAGTTAACATTTTCAAAAGACATTCGAACACTTTGCAAATGTGTAATTTGCACAAAATAAAAGTTACTAAGTTCATTTCATAAGATATTAACAACTTTGGAAATTTTATTTCAAAGACATTTTTAAATTTTGCAAAGTTAACATTTTCAAAAGACATTCAAACACTTTGCAAATGTGTAATTTGCACAAAATAAAAGTTACTAAGTTCATTTCATAAGATATTAACAACTTTGGAAATTTTATTTCAAAGACATTTTTAAATTTTGCAAAGTTAACATTTTCAAAAGACATTCGAACACTTTGCAAATGTGTAATTTGCACAAAATAAAAGTTACTAAGTTCATTTCATAAGATATTAACAACTTTGGAAATTTTATTTCAAAGACATTTTTAAATTTTGCAAAGTTAACATTTTCAAAAGACATTCGAAAACTTTGCAAATGTGTAATTTGCACAAAATAAAAGTTACTAAGTTCATTTCATAAGATATTAACAACTTTGGAAATTTTATTTCAAAGACATTTTTAAATTTTGCAAAGTTAACATTTTCAAAAGACATTCGAACACTTTGCAAATGTGTAATTTGCACAAAATAAAAGTTACTAAGTTCATTTCATAAGATATTAACAACTTTGGAAATATTATTCGTAAGATTATTTTAAATTTTGATAAGTTAACATTTTCAAAAGACATTCGAACACTTTGCAAATGTGTAATTTGCACAAAATAAAAGTTACTAAGTTCATTTCATAAGATATTAACAACTTTGGAAATTTTATTTCAAAGACATTTTTAAATTTTGCAAAGTTAACATTTTCAAAAGACATTCGAACACTTTGCAAATGTGTAATTTGCACAAAATAAAAGTTACTAAGTTCATTTCATAAGATATTAACAACTTTGGAAATTTTATTTCAAAGACATTTTTAAATTTTGCAAAGTTAACATTTTCAAAAGACATTCGAACACTTTGCAAATGTGTAATTTGCACAAAATAAAAGTTACTAAGTTCATTTCATAAGATATTAACAACTTTGGAAATTTTATTTCAAAGACATTTTTAAATTTTGCAAAGTTAACATTTTCAAAAGACATTCGAACACTTTGCAAATGTGTAATTTGCACAAAATAAAAGTTACTAAGTTCATTTCATAAGATATTAACAACTTTGGAAATTTTATTTCAAAGACATTTTTAAATTTTGGAAAGTTAACATTTTCAAAAGACATTCGAACACTTTGCAAATGTGTAATTTGCACAAAATAAAAGTTACTAAGTTCATTTCATAAGATATTAACAACTTTTGAAATATTATTCGTAAGATTATTTTAAATTTTGATAAGTTAACATTTTCAAAAGACATTCGAACACTTTGCAAATGTGTAATTTGCACAAAATAAAAGTTACTAAGTTCATTTCATAAGATATTAACAACTTTGGAAATTTTATTTCAAAGACATTTTTAAATTTTGCAAAGTTAACATTTTCAAAAGACATTCGAACACTTTGCAAATGTGTAATTTGCACAAAATAAAAGTTACTAAGTTCATTTCATAAGATATTAACAACTTTGGAAATTTTATTTCAAAGCCATTTTTAAATTTTGCAAAGTTAACATTTTCAAAAGACATTCGAACACTTTGCAAATGTGTAATTTGCACAAAATAAAAGTTACTAAGTTCATTTCATAAGATATTAACAACTTTGGAAATATTATTCGTAAGATTATTTTAAATTTTGATAAGTTAACATTTTCAAAAGACATTCGAACACTTTGCAAATGTGTAATTTGCACAAAATAAAAGTTACTAAGTTCATTTCATAAGATATTAACAACTTTGGAAATTTTATTTCAAAGCCATTTTTAAATTTTGCAAAGTTAACATTTTCAAAAGACATTCGAACACTTTGCAAATGTGTAATTTGCACAAAATAAAAGTTACTAAGTTCATTTCATAAGATATTAACAACTTTGGAAATATTATTCGTAAGATTATTTTAAATTTTGATAAGTTAACATTTTCAAAAGACATTCGAACACTTTGCAAATGTGTAATTTGCACAAAATAAAAGTTACTAAGTTCATTTCATAAGATATTAACAACTTTGGAAATTTTATTTCAAAGACATTTTTAAATTTTGCAAAGTTAACATTTTCAAAAGACATTCGAACACTTTGCAAATGTGTAATTTGCACAAAATAAAAGTTACTAAGTTCATTTCATAAGATATTAACAACTTTGGAAATTTTATTTCAAAGACATTTTTAAATTTTGCAAAAATAACATTTTCAAAAGACATTCGAACACTTTGCAAATGTGTAATTTGCACAAAATAAAAGTTACTAAGTTCATTTCATAAGATATTAACAACTTTGGAAATTTTATTTCAGACATTTTTAAATTTTGCAAAGTTAACATTTTCAAAAGACATTCGAACACTTTGCAAATGTGTAATTTGCACAAAATAAAAGTTACTAAGTTCATTTCATAAGATATTAACAACTTTGGAAATTTTATTTCAAAGACATTTTTAAATTTTGCAAAGTTAACATTTTCAAAAGACATTCGAACACTTTGCAAATGTGTAATTTGCATAAAATAAAAGTTACTAAGTTCATTTCATAAGATATTAACAACTTTGGAAATTTTATTTCAAAGCCATTTTTAAATTTTGCAAAGTTAACATTTTCAAAAGACATTCGAACACTTTGCAAATGTGTAATTTGCACAAAATAAAAGTTACTAAGTTCATTTCATAAGATATTAACAACTTTGGAAATTTTATTTCAAAGACATTTTTAAATTTTGCAAAAATAACATTTTCAAAAGACATTCGAACACTTTGCAAATGTGTAATTTGCACAAAATAAAAGTTACTAAGTTCATTTCATAAGATATTAACAACTTTGGAAATTTTATTTCAAAGACATTTTTAAATTTTGCAAAGTTAACATTTTCAAAAGACATTCGAACACTTTGCAAATGTGTAATTTGCACAAAATAAAAGTTACTAAGTTCATTTCATAAGATATTAACAACTTTGGAAATTTTATTCGTAAGATTATTTTAAATTTTGATAAGTTAACATTTTCAAAAGACATTCGAACACTTTGCAAATGTGTAATTTGCACAAAATAAAAGTTACTAAGTTCATTTCATAAGATATTAACAACTTTGGAAATTTTATTTCAAAGACATTTTTAAATATTGCAAAGTTAACATTTTCAAAAGACATTCGAACACTTTGCAAATGTGTAATTTGCATAAAATAAAAGTTACTAAGTTCATTTCATAAGATATTAACAACTTTGGAAATTTTATTTCAGACATTTTTAAATTTTGCAAAGTTAACATTTTCAAAAGACATTCGAACACTTTGCAAATGTGTAATTTGCACAAAATATAAGTTACTAAGTTCATTTCATAAGATATTAACAACTTTGGAAATTTTATTTCAAAGACATTTTTAAATTTTGCAAAGTTAACATTTTCAAAAGACATTCGAACACTTTGCAAATGTGTAATTTGCATAAAATAAAAGTTACTAAGTTCATTTCATAAGATATTAACAACTTTGGAAATTTTATTTCAAAGACATTTTTAAATTTTGCAAAGTTAACATTTTCAAAAGACATTCGAACACTTTGCAAATGTGTAATTTGCACAAAATAAAAGTTACTAAGTTCATTTCATAAGATATTAACAACTTTGGAAATATTATTCGTAAGATTATTTTAAATTTTGATAAGTTAACATTTTCAAAAGACATTCGAACACTTTGCAAATGTGTAATTTGCACAAAATAAAAGTTACTAAGTTCATTTCATAAGATATTAACAACTTTGGAAATTTTATTTCAAAGACATTTTTAAATTTTGCAAAGTTAACATTTTCAAAAGACATTCGAACACTTTGCAAATGTGTAATTTGCACAAAATAAAAGTTACTAAGTTCATTTCATAAGATATTAACAACTTTGGAAATTTTATTTCAAAGACATTTTTAAATTTTGGAAAGTTAACATTTTCAAAAGACATTCGAACACTTTGCAAATGTGTAATTTGCACAAAATAAAAGTTACTAAGTTCATTTCATAAGATATTAACAACTTTGGAAATTTTATTTCAAAGACATTTTTAAATTTTGCAAAGTTAACATTTTCAAAAGACATTCGAACACTTTGCAAATGTGTAATTTGCATAAAATAAAAGTTACTAAGTTCATTTCATAAGATATTAACAACTTTGGAAATTTTATTTCAAAGACATTTTTTAATTTTGCAAAGTTAACATTTTCAAAAGACATTCGAACACTTTGCAAATGTGTAATTTGCACAAAATAAAAGTTACTAAGTTCATTTCATAAGATATTAACAACTTTGGAAATATTATTCGTAAGATTATTTTAAATTTTGATAAGTTAACATTTTCAAAAGACATTCGAACACTTTGCAAATGTGTAATTTGCACAAAATAAAAGTTACTAAGTTCATTTCATAAGATATTAACAACTTTGGAAATTTTATTTCAAAGACATTTTTAAATTTTGCAAAGTTAACATTTTCAAAAGACATTCGAACACTTTGCAAATGTGTAATTTGCACAAAATAAAAGTTCATAAGTTCATTTCATAAGATATTAACAACTTTGGAAATTTTATTTCAAAGACATTTTTAAATTTTGCAAAGTTAACATTTTCAAAAGACATTCGAACACTTTGCAAATGTGTAATTTGCACAAAATAAAAGTTACTAAGTTCATTTCATAAGATATTAACAACTTTGGAAATTTTATTTCAAAGCCATTTTTAAATTTTGCAAAGTTAACATTTTCAAAAGACATTCGAACACTTTGCAAATGTGTAATTTGCACAAAATAAAAGTTACTAAGTTCATTTCATAAGATATTAACAACTTTGGAAATATTATTCGTAAGATTATTTTAAATTTTGATAAGTTAACATTTTCAAAAGACATTCGAACACTTTGCAAATGTGTAATTTGCACAAAATAAAAGTTACTAAGTTCATTTCATAAGATATTAACAACTTTGGAAATTTTATTTCAAAGATATTTTTAAATTTTGCAAAGTTAACATTTTCAAAAGACATTCGAACACTTTGCAAATGTGTAATTTGCACAAAATAAAAGTTACTAAGTTCATTTCATAAGATATTAACAACTTTGGAAATTTTATTTCAAAGACATTTTTAAATTTTGCAAAGTTAACATTTTCAAAAGACATTCGAACACTTTGCAAATGTGTAATTTGCATAAAATAAAAGTTACTAAGTTCATTTCATAAGATATTAACAACTTTGGAAATATTATTCGTAAGATTATTTTAAATTTTGATAAGTTAACATTTTCAAAAGACATTCGAACACTTTGCAAATGTGTAATTTGCACAAAATAAAAGTTACTAAGTTCATTTCATAAGATATTAACAACTTTGGAAATTTTATTTCAAAGACATTTTTAAATTTTGCAAAGTTAACATTTTCAAAAGACATTCGAACACTTTGCAAATGTGTAATTTGCACAAAATAAAAGTTACTAAGTTCATTTCATAAGATATTAACAACTTTGGAAATTTTATTTCAAAGACATTTTTAAATTTTGCAAAGTTAACATTTTCAAAAGACATTCGAACACTTTGCAAATGTGTAATTTGCACAAAATAAAAGTTACTAAGTTCATTTCATAAGATATTAACAACTTTGGAAATTTTATTTCAAAGCCATTTTTAAATTTTGCAAAGTTAACATTTTCAAAAGACATTCGAACACTTTGCAAATGTGTAATTTGCACAAAATAAAAGTTACTAAGTTCATTTCATAAGATATTAACAACTTTGGAAATATTATTCGTAAGATTATTTTAAATTTTGATAAGTTAACATTTTCAAAAGACATTCGAACACTTTGCAAATGTGTAATTTGCACAAAATAAAAGTTACTAAGTTCATTTCATAAGATATTAACAACTTTGGAAATTTTATTTCAAAGACATTTTTAAATTTTGCAAAGTTAACATTTTCAAAAGACATTCGAACACTTTGCAAATGTGTAATTTGCACAAAATAAAAGTTACTAAGTTCATTTCATAAGATATTAACAACTTTGGAAATTTTATTTCAAAGCCATTTTTAAATTTTGCAAAGTTAACATTTTCAAAAGACATTCGAACACTTTGCAAATGTGTAATTTGCACAAAATAAAAGTTACTAAGTTCATTTCATAAGATATTAACAACTTTGGAAATTTTATTTCAAAGACATTTTTAAATTTTGCAAAAATAACATTTTCAAAAGACATTCGAACACTTTGCAAATGTGTAATTTGCACAAAATAAAAGTTACTAAGTTCATTTCATAAGATATTAACAACTTTGGAAATTTTATTTCAAAGACATTTTTAAATTTTGCAAAGTTAACATTTTCAAAAGACATTCGAACACTTTGCAAATGTGTAATTTGCACAAAATAAAAGTTACTAAGTTCATTTCATAAGATATTAACAACTTTGGAAATTTTATTCGTAAGATTATTTTAAATTTTGATAAGTTAACATTTTCAAAAGACATTCGAACACTTTGCAAATGTGTAATTTGCACAAAATAAAAGTTACTAAGTTCATTTCATAAGATATTAACAACTTTGGAAATTTTATTTCAAAGACATTTTTAAATTTTGCAAAGTTAACATTTTCAAAAGACATTCGAACACTTTGCAAATGTGTAATTTGCATAAAATAAAAGTTACTAAGTTCATTTCATAAGATATTAACAACTTTGGAAATTTTATTTCAGACATTTTTAAATTTTGCAAAGTTAACATTTTCAAAAGACATTCGAACACTTTGCAAATGTGTAATTTGCACAAAATATAAGTTACTAAGTTCATTTCATAAGATATTAACAACTTTGGAAATTTTATTTCAAAGACATTTTTAAATTTTGCAAAGTTAACATTTTCAAAAGACATTCGAACACTTTGCAAATGTGTAATTTGCATAAAATAAAAGTTACTAAGTTCATTTCATAAGATATTAACAACTTTGGAAATTTTATTTCAAAGACATTTTTAAATTTTGCAAAGTTAACATTTTCAAAAGACATTCGAACACTTTGCAAATGTGTAATTTGCACAAAATAAAAGTTACTAAGTTCATTTCATAAGATATTAACAACTTTGGAAATATTATTCGTAAGATTATTTTAAATTTTGATAAGTTAACATTTTCAAAAGACATTCGAACACTTTGCAAATGTGTAATTTGCACAAAATAAAAGTTACTAAGTTCATTTCATAAGATATTAACAACTTTGGAAATTTTATTTCAAAGACATTTTTAAATTTTGCAAAGTTAACATTTTCAAAAGACATTCGAACACTTTGCAAATGTGTAATTTGCACAAAATAAAAGTTACTAAGTTCATTTCATAAGATATTAACAACTTTGGAAATTTTATTTCAAAGACATTTTTAAATTTTGGAAAGTTAACATTTTCAAAAGACATTCGAACACTTTGCAAATGTGTAATTTGCACAAAATAAAAGTTACTAAGTTCATTTCATAAGATATTAACAACTTTGGAAATTTTATTTCAAAGACATTTTTAAATTTTGCAAAGTTAACATTTTCAAAAGACATTCGAACACTTTGCAAATGTGTAATTTGCATAAAATAAAAGTTACTAAGTTCATTTCATAAGATATTAACAACTTTGGAAATTTTATTTCAAAGACATTTTTTAATTTTGCAAAGTTAACATTTTCAAAAGACATTCGAACACTTTGCAAATGTGTAATTTGCACAAAATAAAAGTTACTAAGTTCATTTCATAAGATATTAACAACTTTGGAAATATTATTCGTAAGATTATTTTAAATTTTGATAAGTTAACATTTTCAAAAGACATTCGAACACTTTGCAAATGTGTAATTTGCACAAAATAAAAGTTACTAAGTTCATTTCATAAGATATTAACAACTTTGGAAATTTTATTTCAAAGACATTTTTAAATTTTGCAAAGTTAACATTTTCAAAAGACATTCGAACACTTTGCAAATGTGTAATTTGCACAAAATAAAAGTTACTAAGTTCATTTCATAAGATATTAACAACTTTGGAAATTTTATTTCAAAGACATTTTTAAATTTTGGAAAGTTAACATTTTCAAAAGACATTCGAACACTTTGCAAATGTGTAATTTGCACAAAATAAAAGTTACTAAGTTCATTTCATAAGATATTAACAACTTTGGAAATTTTATTTCAAAGACATTTTTAAATTTTGCAAAGTTAACATTTTCAAAAGACATTCGAACACTTTGCAAATGTGTAATTTGCATAAAATAAAAGTTACTAAGTTCATTTCATAAGATATTAACAACTTTGGAAATTTTATTTCAAAGACATTTTTTAATTTTGCAAAGTTAACATTTTCAAAAGACATTCGAACACTTTGCAAATGTGTAATTTGCACAAAATAAAAGTTACTAAGTTCATTTCATAAGATATTAACAACTTTGGAAATATTATTCGTAAGATTATTTTAAATTTTGATAAGTTAACATTTTCAAAAGACATTCGAACACTTTGCAAATGTGTAATTTGCACAAAATAAAAGTTACTAAGTTCATTTCATAAGATATTAACAACTTTGGAAATTTTATTTCAAAGACATTTTTAAATTTTGCAAAGTTAACATTTTCAAAAGACATTCGAACACTTTGCAAATGTGTAATTTGCACAAAATAAAAGTTACTAAGTTCATTTCATAAGATTTTAACAACTTTGGAAATTTTATTTCAAAGACATTTTTAAATTTTGCAAAGTTAACATTTTCAAAAGACATTCGAACACTTTGCAAATGTGTAATTTGCACAAAATAAAAGTTACTAAGTTCATTTCATAAGATATTAACAACTTTGGAAATTTTATTTCAAAGCCATTTTTAAATTTTGCAAAGTTAACATTTTCAAAAGACATTCGAACACTTTGCAAATGTGTAATTTGCACAAAATAAAAGTTACTAAGTTCATTTCATAAGATATTAACAACTTTGGAAATATTATTCGTAAGATTATTTTAAATTTTGATAAGTTAACATTTTCAAAAGACATTCGAACACTTTGCAAATGTGTAATTTGCACAAAATAAAAGTTACTAAGTTCATTTCATAAGATATTAACAACTTTGGAAATTTTATTTCAAAGACATTTTTAAATTTTGCAAAGTTAACATTTTCAAAAGACATTCGAACACTTTGCAAATGTGTAATTTGCACAAAATAAAAGTTACTAAGTTCATTTCATAAGATATTAACAACTTTGGAAATTTTATTTCAAAGACATTTTTAAATTTTGCAAAGTTAACATTTTCAAAAGACATTCGAACACTTTGCAAATGTGTAATTTGCATAAAATAAAAGTTACTAAGTTCATTTCATAAGATATTAACAACTTTGGAAATATTATTCGTAAGATTATTTTAAATTTTGATAAGTTAACATTTTCAAAAGACATTCGAACACTTTGCAAATGTGTAATTTGCACAAAATAAAAGTTACTAAGTTCATTTCATAAGATATTAACAACTTTGGAAATTTTATTTCAAAGACATTTTTAAATTTTGCAAAGTTAACATTTTCAAAAGACATTCGAACACTTTGCAAATGTGTAATTTGCACAAAATAAAAGTTACTAAGTTCATTTCATAAGATATTAACAACTTTGGAAATTTTATTTCAAAGACATTTTTAAATTTTGCAAAGTTAACATTTTCAAAAGACATTCGAACACTTTGCAAATGTGTAATTTGCACAAAATAAAAGTTACTAAGTTCATTTCATAAGATATTAACAACTTTGGAAATTTTATTTCAAAGCCATTTTTAAATTTTGCAAAGTTAACATTTTCAAAAGACATTCGAACACTTTGCAAATGTGTAATTTGCACAAAATAAAAGTTACTAAGTTCATTTCATAAGATATTAACAACTTTGGAAATATTATTCGTAAGATTATTTTAAATTTTGATAAGTTAACATTTTCAAAAGACATTCGAACACTTTGCAAATGTGTAATTTGCACAAAATAAAAGTTACTAAGTTCATTTCATAAGATATTAACAACTTTGGAAATTTTATTTCAAAGACATTTTTAAATTTTGCAAAGTTAACATTTTCAAAAGACATTCGAACACTTTGCAAATGTGTAATTTGCACAAAATAAAAGTTACTAAGTTCATTTCATAAGATATTAACAACTTTGGAAATTTTATTTCAAAGACATTTTTAAATTTTGCAAAGTTAACATTTTCAAAAGACATTCGAACACTTTGCAAATGTGTAATTTGCATAAAATAAAAGTTACTAAGTTCATTTCATAAGATATTAACAACTTTGGAAATTTTATTTCAAAGACATTTTTAAATTTTGCAAAGTTAACATTTTCAAAAGACATTCGAACACTTTGCAAATGTGTAATTTGCACAAAATAAAAGTTACTAAGTTCATTTCATAAGATATTAACAACTTTGGAAATATTATTCGTAAGATTATTTTAAATTTTGATAAGTTAACATTTTCAAAAGACATTCGAACACTTTGCAAATGTGTAATTTGCACAAAATAAAAGTTACTAAGTTCATTTCATAAGATATTAACAACTTTGGAAATTTTATTTCAAAGACATTTTTAAATTTTGCAAAGTTAACATTTTCAAAAGACATTCGAACACTTTGCAAATGTGTAATTTGCACAAAATAAAAGTTACTAAGTTCATTTCATAAGATATTAACAACTTTGGAAATTTTATTTCAAAGACATTTTTAAATTTTGCAAAGTTAACATTTTCAAAAGACATTCGAACACTTTGCAAATGTGTAATTTGCACAAAATAAAAGTTACTAAGTTCATTTCATAAGATATTAACAACTTTGGAAATTTTATTTCAAAGACATTTTTAAATTTTGCAAAGTTAACATTTTCAAAAGACATTCGAACACTTTGCAAATGTGTAATTTGCATAAAATAAAAGTTACTAAGTTCATTTCATAAGATATTAACAACTTTGGAAATATTATTCGTAAGATTATTTTAAATTTTGATAAGTTAACATTTTCAAAAGACATTCGAACACTTTGCAAATGTGTAATTTGCACAAAATAAAAGTTACTAAGTTCATTTCATAAGATATTAACAACTTTGGAAATTTTATTTCAAAGACATTTTTAAATTTTGCAAAGTTAACATTTTCAAAAGACATTCGAACACTTTGCAAATGTGTAATTTGCACAAAATAAAAGTTACTAAGTTCATTTCATAAGATATTAACAACTTTGGAAATTTTATTTCAAAGACATTTTTAAATTTTGCAAAGTTAACATTTTCAAAAGACATTCGAACACTTTGCAAATGTGTAATTTGCACAAAATAAAAGTTACTAAGTTCATTTCATAAGATATTAACAACTTTGGAAATTTTATTTCAAAGACATTTTTAAATTTTGCAAAGTTAACATTTTCAAAAGACATTCGAACACTTTGCAAATGTGTAATTTGCACAAAATAAAAGTTACTAAGTTCATTTCATAAGATATTAACAACTTTGGAAATATTATTCGTAAGATTATTTTAAATTTTGATAAGTTAACATTTTCAAAAGACATTCGAACACTTTGCAAATGTGTAATTTGCACAAAATAAAAGTTACTAAGTTCATTTCATAAGATATTAACAACTTTGGAAATTTTATTTCAAAGACATTTTTAAATTTTGCAAAGTTAACATTTTCAAAAGACATTCGAACACTTTGCAAATGTGTAATTTGCACAAAATAAAAGTTACTAAGTTCATTTCATAAGATATTAACAACTTTGGAAATTTTATTTCAAAGACATTTTTAAATTTTGCAAAAATAACATTTTCAAAAGACATTCGAACACTTTGCAAATGTGTAATTTGCACAAAATAAAAGTTACTAAGTTCATTTCATAAGATATTAACAACTTTGGAAATTTTATTTCAAAGACATTTTTAAATTTTGCAAAGTTAACATTTTCAAAAGACATTCGAACACTTTGCAAATGTGTAATTTGCACAAAATAAAAGTTACTAAGTTCATTTCATAAGATATTAACAACTTTGGAAATTTTATTTCAAAGACATTTTTAAATTTTGCAAAAATAACATTTTCAAAAGACATTCGAACACTTTGCAAATGTGTAATTTGCACAAAATAAAAGTTACTAAGTTCATTTCATAAGATATTAACAACTTTGGAAATTTTATTTCAAAGACATTTTTAAATTTTGCAAAGTTAACATTTTCAAAAGACATTCGAACACTTTGCAAATGTGTAATTTGCACAAAATAAAAGTTACTAAGTTCATTTCATAAGATATTAACAACTTTGGAAATTTTATTTCAAAGACATTTTTAAATTTTGCAAAGTTAACATTTTCAAAAGACATTCGAACACTTTGCAAATGTGTAATTTGCACAAAATAAAAGTTACTAAGTTCATTTCATAAGATATTAACAACTTTGGAAATTTTATTTCAAAGACATTTTTAAATTTTGCAAAGTTAACATTTTCAAAAGACATTCGAAAACTTTGCAAATGTGTAATTTGCACAAAATAAAAGTTACTAAGTTCATTTCATAAGATATTAACAACTTTGGAAATATTATTCGTAAGATTATTTTAAATTTTGATAAGTTAACATTTTCAAAAGACATTCGAACACTTTGCAAATGTGTAATTTGCACAAAATAAAAGTTACTAAGTTCATTTCATAAGATATTAACAACTTTGGAAATTTTATTTCAAAGACATTTTTAAATTTTGCAAAGTTAACATTTTCAAAAGACATTCGAACACTTTGCAAATGTGTAATTTGCACAAAATAAAAGTTACTAAGTTCATTTCATAAGATATTAACAACTTTGGAAATTTTATTTCAAAGACATTTTTAAATTTTGCAAAGTTAACATTTTCAAAAGACATTCGAACACTTTGCAAATGTGTAATTTGCACAAAATAAAAGTTACTAAGTTCATTTCATAAGATATTAACAACTTTGGAAATTTTATTTCAAAGACATTTTTAAATTTTGCAAAGTTAACATTTTCAAAAGACATTCGAAAACTTTGCAAATGTGTAATTTGCACAAAATAAAAGTTACTAAGTTCATTTCATAAGATATTAACAACTTTGGAAATATTATTCGTAAGATTATTTTAAATTTTGATAAGTTAACATTTTCAAAAGACATTCGAACACTTTGCAAATGTGTAATTTGCACAAAATAAAAGTTACTAAGTTCATTTCATAAGATATTAACAACTTTGGAAATTTTATTTCAAAGACATTTTTAAATTTTGCAAAGTTAACATTTTCAAAAGACATTCGAACACTTTGCAAATGTGTAATTTGCACAAAATAAAAGTTACTAAGTTCATTTCATAAGATATTAACAACTTTGGAAATTTTATTTCAAAGACATTTTTAAATTTTGCAAAGTTAACATTTTCAAAAGACATTCGAACACTTTGCAAATGTGTAATTTGCACAAAATAAAAGTTACTAAGTTCATTTCATAAGATATTAACAACTTTGGAAATTTTATTTCAAAGACATTTTTAAATTTTGCAAAGTTAACATTTTCAAAAGACATTCGAACACTTTGCAAATGTGTAATTTGCACAAAATAAAAGTTACTAAGTTCATTTCATAAGATATTAACAACTTTGGAAATTTTATTTCAAAGACATTTTTAAATTTTGCAAAGTTAACATTTTCAAAAGACATTCGAACACTTTGCAAATGTGTAATTTGCACAAAATAAAAGTTACTAAGTTCATTTCATAAGATATTAACAACTTTGGAAATTTTATTTCAAAGACATTTTTAAATTTTGCAAAGTTAACATTTTCAAAAGACATTCGAAAACTTTGCAAATGTGTAATTTGCACAAAATAAAAGTTACTAAGTTCATTTCATAAGATATTAACAACTTTGGAAATATTATTCGTAAGATTATTTTAAATTTTGATAAGTTAACATTTTCAAAAGACATTCGAACACTTTGCAAATGTGTAATTTGCACAAAATAAAAGTTACTAAGTTCATTTCATAAGATATTAACAACTTTGGAAATTTTATTTCAAAGACATTTTTAAATTTTGCAAAGTTAACATTTTCAAAAGACATTCGAACACTTTGCAAATGTGTAATTTGCACAAAATAAAAGTTACTAAGTTCATTTCATAAGATATTAACAACTTTGGAAATTTTATTTCAAAGACATTTTTAAATTTTGCAAAGTTAACATTTTCAAAAGACATTCGAACACTTTGCAAATGTGTAATTTGCACAAAATAAAAGTTACTAAGTTCATTTCATAAGATATTAACAACTTTGGAAATTTTATTTCAAAGACATTTTTAAATTTTGCAAAGTTAACATTTTCAAAAGACATTCGAAAACTTTGCAAATGTGTAATTTGCACAAAATAAAAGTTACTAAGTTCATTTCATAAGATATTAACAACTTTGGAAATATTATTCGTAAGATTATTTTAAATTTTGATAAGTTAACATTTTCAAAAGACATTCGAACACTTTGCAAATGTGTAATTTGCACAAAATAAAAGTTACTAAGTTCATTTCATAAGATATTAACAACTTTGGAAATTTTATTTCAAAGACATTTTTAAATTTTGCAAAGTTAACATTTTCAAAAGACATTCGAACACTTTGCAAATGTGTAATTTGCACAAAATAAAAGTTACTAAGTTCATTTCATAAGATATTAACAACTTTGGAAATTTTATTTCAAAGACATTTTTAAATTTTGCAAAGTTAACATTTTCAAAAGACATTCGAACACTTTGCAAATGTGTAATTTGCACAAAATAAAAGTTACTAAGTTCATTTCATAAGATATTAACAACTTTGGAAATTTTATTTCAAAGACATTTTTAAATTTTGCAAAGTTAACATTTTCAAAAGACATTCGAACACTTTGCAAATGTGTAATTTGCACAAAATAAAAGTTACTAAGTTCATTTCATAAGATATTAACAACTTTGGAAATTTTATTTCAAAGACATTTTTAAATTTTGCAAAGTTAACATTTTCAAAAGACATTCGAACACTTTGCAAATGTGTAATTTGCACAAAATAAAAGTTACTAAGTTCATTTCATAAGATATTAACAACTTTGGAAATATTATTCGTAAGATTATTTTAAATTTTGATAAGTTAACATTTTCAAAAGACATTCGAACACTTTGCAAATGTGTAATTTGCACAAAATAAAAGTTACTAAGTTCATTTCATAAGATATTAACAACTTTGGAAATTTTATTTCAAAGACATTTTTAAATTTTGCAAAGTTAACATTTTCAAAAGACATTCGAACACTTTGCAAATGTGTAATTTGCACAAAATAAAAGTTACTAAGTTCATTTCATAAGATATTAACAACTTTGGAAATTTTATTTCAAAGACATTTTTAAATTTTGCAAAGTTAACATTTTCAAAAGACATTCGAACACTTTGCAAATGTGTAATTTGCACAAAATAAAAGTTACTAAGTTCATTTCATAAGATATTAACAACTTTGGAAATTTTATTTCAAAGACATTTTTAAATTTTGCAAAGTTAACATTTTCAAAAGACATTCGAAAACTTTGCAAATGTGTAATTTGCACAAAATAAAAGTTACTAAGTTCATTTCATAAGATATTAACAACTTTGGAAATTTTATTTCAAAGACATTTTTAAATTTTGCAAAGTTAACATTTTCAAAAGACATTCGAAAACTTTGCAAATGTGTAATTTGCACAAAATAAAAGTTACTAAGTTCATTTCATAAGATATTAACAACTTTGGAAATTTTATTTCAAAGACATTTTTAAATTTTCCAAAGTTAACATTTTCAAAAGACATTCGAACACTTTGCAAATGTGTAATTTGCACAAAATAAAAGTTACTAAGTTCATTTCATAAGATATTAACAACTTTGGAAATATTATTCGTAAGATTATTTTAAATTTTGATAAGTTAACATTTTCAAAAGACATTCGAACACTTTGCAAATGTGTAATTTGCACAAAATAAAAGTTACTAAGTTCATTTCATAAGATATTAACAACTTTGGAAATTTTATTTCAAAGACATTTTTAAATTTTGCAAAGTTAACATTTTCAAAAGACATTCGAACACTTTGCAAATGTGTAATTTGCACAAAATAAAAGTTACTAAGTTCATTTCATAAGATATTAACAACTTTGGAAATTTTATTTCAAAGACATTTTTAAATTTTGCAAAGTTAACATTTTCAAAAGACATTCGAACACTTTGCAAATGTGTAATTTGCACAAAATAAAAGTTACTAAGTTCATTTCATAAGATATTAACAACTTTGGAAATTTTATTTCAAAGACATTTTTAAATTTTGCAAAGTTAACATTTTCAAAAGACATTCGAACACTTTGCAAATGTGTAATTTGCATAAAATAAAAGTTACTAAGTTCATTTCATAAGATATTAACAACTTTGGAAATTTTATTTCAGACATTTTTAAATTTTGCAAAGTTAACATTTTCAAAAGACATTCGAACACTTTGCAAATGTGTAATTTGCACAAAATAAAAGTTACTAAGTTCATTTCATAAGATATTAACAACTTTGGAAATTTTATTTCAAAGACATTTTTAAATTTTGCAAAGTTAACATTTTCAAAAGACATTCGAACACTTTGCAAATGTGTAATTTGCACAAAATAAAAGTTACTAAGTTCATTTCATAAGATATTAACAACTTTGGAAATTTTATTTCAAAGACATTTTTAAATTTTGCAAAGTTAACATTTTCAAAAGACATTCGAACACTTTGCAAATGTGTAATTTGCACAAAATAAAAGTTACTAAGTTCATTTCATAAGATATTAACAACTTTGGAAATATTATTCGTAAGATTATTTTAAATTTTGATAAGTTAACATTTTCAAAAGACATTCGAACACTTTGCAAATGTGTAATTTGCACAAAATAAAAGTTACTAAGTTCATTTCATAAGATATTAACAACTTTGGAAATTTTATTTCAAAGACATTTTTAAATTTTGCAAAGTTAACATTTTCAAAAGACATTCGAACACTTTGCAAATGTGTAATTTGCACAAAATAAAAGTTACTAAGTTCATTTCATAAGATATTAACAACTTTGGAAATTTTATTTCAAAGACATTTTTAAATTTTGCAAAGTTAACATTTTCAAAAGACATTCGAACACTTTGCAAATGTGTAATTTGCACAAAATAAAAGTTACTAAGTTCATTTCATAAGATATTAACAACTTTGGAAATTTTATTTCAAAGACATTTTTAAATTTTGCAAAGTTAACATTTTCAAAAGACATTCGAACACTTTGCAAATGTGTAATTTGCATAAAATAAAAGTTACTAAGTTCATTTCATAAGATATTAACAACTTTGGAAATTTTATTTCAGACATTTTTAAATTTTGCAAAGTTAACATTTTCAAAAGACATTCGAACACTTTGCAAATGTGTAATTTGCACAAAATAAAAGTTACTAAGTTCATTTCATAAGATATTAACAACTTTGGAAATATTATTCGTAAGATTATTTTAAATTTTGATAAGTTAACATTTTCAAAAGACATTCGAACACTTTGCAAATGTGTAATTTGCACAAAATAAAAGTTACTAAGTTCATTTCATAAGATATTAACAACTTTGGAAATTTTATTTCAAAGACATTTTTAAATTTTGCAAAGTTAACATTTTCAAAAGACATTCGAACACTTTGCAAATGTGTAATTTGCACAAAATAAAAGTTACTAAGTTCATTTCATAAGATATTAACAACTTTGGAAATTTTATTTCAAAGACATTTTTAAATTTTGCAAAGTTAACATTTTCAAAAGACATTCGAACACTTTGCAAATGTGTAATTTGCACAAAATAAAAGTTACTAAGTTCATTTCATAAGATATTAACAACTTTGGAAATTTTATTTCAAAGACATTTTTAAATTTTGCAAAGTTAACATTTTCAAAAGACATTCGAACACTTTGCAAATGTGTAATTTGCATAAAATAAAAGTTACTAAGTTCATTTCATAAGATATTAACAACTTTGGAAATTTTATTTCAGACATTTTTAAATTTTGCAAAGTTAACATTTTCAAAAGACATTCGAACACTTTGCAAATGTGTAATTTGCACAAAATAAAAGTTACTAAGTTCATTTCATAAGATATTAACAACTTTGGAAATTTTATTTCAAAGACATTTTTAAATTTTGCAAAGTTAACATTTTCAAAAGACATTCGAACACTTTGCAAATGTGTAATTTGCACAAAATAAAAGTTACTAAGTTCATTTCATAAGATATTAACAACTTTGGAAATTTTATTTCAAAGACATTTTTAAATTTTGCAAAGTTAACATTTTCAAAAGACATTCGAACACTTTGCAAATGTGTAATTTGCACAAAATAAAAGTTACTAAGTTCATTTCATAAGATATTAACAACTTTGGAAATATTATTCGTAAGATTATTTTAAATTTTGATAAGTTAACATTTTCAAAAGACATTCGAACACTTTGCAAATGTGTAATTTGCACAAAATAAAAGTTACTAAGTTCATTTCATAAGATATTAACAACTTTGGAAATTTTATTTCAAAGACATTTTTAAATTTTGCAAAGTTAACATTTTCAAAAGACATTCGAACACTTTGCAAATGTGTAATTTGCACAAAATAAAAGTTACTAAGTTCATTTCATAAGATATTAACAACTTTGGAAATTTTATTTCAAAGACATTTTTAAATTTTGCAAAGTTAACATTTTCAAAAGACATTCGAACACTTTGCAAATGTGTAATTTGCACAAAATAAAAGTTACTAAGTTCATTTCATAAGATATTAACAACTTTGGAAATTTTATTTCAAAGACATTTTTAAATTTTGCAAAGTTAACATTTTCAAAAGACATTCGAACACTTTGCAAATGTGTAATTTGCATAAAATAAAAGTTACTAAGTTCATTTCATAAGATATTAACAACTTTGGAAATTTTATTTCAGACATTTTTAAATTTTGCAAAGTTAACATTTTCAAAAGACATTCGAACACTTTGCAAATGTGTAATTTGCACAAAATAAAAGTTACTAAGTTCATTTCATAAGATATTAACAACTTTGGAAATTTTGTTTGAAAGACATTTTTAAATTTTGCAAAGTTAACATTTTCAAAAGACATTCGAACACTTTGCAAATGTGTAATTTGCATAAAATAAAAGTTACTAAGTTCATTTCATAAGATATTAACAACTTTGGAAATTTTATTTCAAAGACATTTTTAAATTTTGCAAAGTTAACATTTTCAAAAGACATTCGAACACTTTGCAAATGTGTAATTTGCACAAAATAAAAGTTACTAAGTTCATTTCATAAGATATTAACAACTTTGGAAATATTATTCGTAAGATTATTTTAAATTTTGATAAGTTAACATTTTCAAAAGACATTCGAACACTTTGCAAATGTGTAATTTGCACAAAATAAAAGTTACTAAGTTCATTTCATAAGATATTAAAACCTTTGGAAATTTTATTTCAAAGACATTTTTAAATTTTGCAAAGTTAACATTTTCAAAAGACATTCGAACACTTTGCAAATGTGTAATTTGCACAAAATAAAAGTTACTAAGTTCATTTCATAAGATATTAACAACTTTGGAAATTTTATTTCAAAGACATTTTTAAATTTTGGAAAGTTAACATTTTCAAAAGACATTCGAACACTTTGCAAATGTGTAATTTGCACAAAATAAAAGTTACTAAGTTCATTTCATAAGATATTAACAACTTTGGAAATTTTATTTCAAAGACATTTTTAAATTTTGCAAAGTTAACATTTTCAAAAGACATTCGAACACTTTGCAAATGTGTAATTTGCATAAAATAAAAGTTACTAAGTTCATTTCATAAGATATTAACAACTTTGGAAATTTTATTTCAAAGACATTTTTAAATTTTGCAAAGTTAACATTTTCAAAAGACATTCGAACACTTTGCAAATGTGTAATTTGCACAAAATAAAAGTTACTAAGTTCATTTCATAAGATATTAACAACTTTGGAAATATTATTCGTAAGATTATTTTAAATTTTGATAAGTTAACATTTTCAAAAGACATTCGAACACTTTGCAAATGTGTAATTTGCACAAAATAAAAGTTACTAAGTTCATTTCATAAGATATTAACAACTTTGGAAATTTTATTTCAAAGACATTTTTAAATTTTGCAAAGTTAACATTTTCAAAAGACATTCGAACACTTTGCAAATGTGTAATTTGCACAAAATAAAAGTTACTAAGTTCATTTCATAAGATATTAACAACTTTGGAAATTTTATTTCAAAGACATTTTTAAATTTTGCAAAGTTAACATTTTCAAAAGACATTCGAACACTTTGCAAATGTGTAATTTGCATAAAATAAAAGTTACTAAGTTCATTTCATAAGATATTAACAACTTTGGAAATTTTATTTCAGACATTTTTAAATTTTGCAAAGTTAACATTTTCAAAAGACATTCGAACACTTTGCAAATGTGTAATTTGCACAAAATAAAAGTTACTAAGTTCATTTCATAAGATATTAACAACTTTGGAAATTTTGTTTCAAAGACATTTTTAAATTTTGCAAAGTTAACATTTTCAAAAGACATTCGAACACTTTGCAAATGTGTAATTTGCATAAAATAAAAGTTACTAAGTTCATTTCATAAGATATTAACAACTTTGGAAATATTATTCGTAAGATTATTTTAAATTTTGATAAGTTAACATTTTCAAAAGACATTCGAACACTTTGCAAATGTGTAATTTGCACAAAATAAAAGTTACTAAGTTCATTTCATAAGATATTAAAACCTTTGGAAATTTTATTTCAAAGACATTTTTAAATTTTGCAAAGTTAACATTTTCAAAAGACATTCGAACACTTTGCAAATGTGTAATTTGCACAAAATAAAAGTTACTAAGTTCATTTCATAAGATATTAACAACTTTGGAAATTTTATTTCAAAGACATTTTTAAATTTTGGAAAGTTAACATTTTCAAAAGACATTCGAACACTTTGCAAATGTGTAATTTGCACAAAATAAAAGTTACTAAGTTCATTTCATAAGATATTAACAACTTTGGAAATTTTATTTCAAAGACATTTTTAAATTTTGCAAAGTTAACATTTTCAAAAGACATTCGAACACTTTGCAAATGTGTAATTTGCACAAAATAAAAGTTACTAAGTTCATTTCATAAGATATTAACAACTTTGGAAATTTTATTTCAAAGACATTTTTAAATTTTGCAAAGTTAACATTTTCAAAAGACATTCGAACACTTTGCAAATGTGTAATTTGCACAAAATAAAAGTTACTAAGTTCATTTCATAAGATATTAACAACTTTGGAAATTTTATTTCAAAGACATTTTTAAATTTTGCAAAGTTAACATTTTCAAAAGACATTCGAACACTTTGCAAATGTGTAATTTGCACAAAATAAAAGTTACTAAGTTCATTTCATAAGATATTAACAACTTTGGAAATTTTATTTCAAAGACATTTTTAAATTTTGCAAAGTTAACATTTTCAAAAGACATTCGAACACTTTGCAAATGTGTAATTTGCACAAAATAAAAGTTACTAAGTTCATTTCATAAGATATTAACAACTTTGGAAATTTTATTTCAAAGCCATTTTTAAATTTTGCAAAGTTAACATTTTCAAAAGACATTCGAACACTTTGCAAATGTGTAATTTGCACAAAATAAAAGTTACTAAGTTCATTTCATAAGATATTAACAACTTTGGAAATATTATTCGTAAGATTATTTTAAATTTTGATAAGTTAACATTTTCAAAAGACATTCGAACACTTTGCAAATGTGTAATTTGCACAAAATAAAAGTTACTAAGTTCATTTCATAAGATATTAACAACTTTGGAAATTTTATTTCAAAGCCATTTTTAAATTTTGCAAAGTTAACATTTTCAAAAGACATTCGAACACTTTGCAAATGTGTAATTTGCACAAAATAAAAGTTACTAAGTTCATTTCATAAGATATTAACAACTTTGGAAATATTATTCGTAAGATTATTTTAAATTTTGATAAGTTAACATTTTCAAAAGACATTCGAACACTTTGCAAATGTGTAATTTGCACAAAATAAAAGTTACTAAGTTCATTTCATAAGATATTAACAACTTTGGAAATTTTATTTCAAAGACATTTTTAAATTTTGCAAAGTTAACATTTTCAAAAGACATTCGAACACTTTGCAAATGTGTAATTTGCATAAAATAAAAGTTACTAAGTTCATTTCATAAGATATTAACAACTTTGGAAATTTTATTTCAAAGACATTTTTAAATTTTGCAAAGTTAACATTTTCAAAAGACATTCGAACACTTTGCAAATGTGTAATTTGCACAAAATAAAAGTTACTAAGTTCATTTCATAAGATATTAACAACTTTGGAAATTTTATTTCAAAGACATTTTTAAATTTTGCAAAGTTAACATTTTCAAAAGACATTCGAACACTTTGCAAATGTGTAATTTGCACAAAATAAAAGTTACTAAGTTCATTTCATAAGATATTAACAACTTTGGAAATTTTATTTCAAAGACATTTTTAAATTTTGCAAAGTTAACATTTTCAAAAGACATTCGAACACTTTGCAAATGTGTAATTTGCACAAAATAAAAGTTACTAAGTTCATTTCATAAGATATTAACAACTTTGGAAATTTTATTTCAAAGACATTTTTAAATTTTGCAAAGTTAACATTTTCAAAAGACATTCGAACACTTTGCAAATGTGTAATTTGCACAAAATAAAAGTTACTAAGTTCATTTCATAAGATATTAACAACTTTGGAAATATTATTCGTAAGATTATTTTAAATTTTGATAAGTTAACATTTTCAAAAGACATTCGAACACTTTGCAAATGTGTAATTTGCACAAAATAAAAGTTACTAAGTTCATTTCATAAGATATTAACAACTTTGGAAATTTTATTTCAAAGCCATTTTTAAATTTTGCAAAGTTAACATTTTCAAAAGACATTCGAACACTTTGCAAATGTGTAATTTGCACAAAATAAAAGTTACTAAGTTCATTTCATAAGATATTAACAACTTTGGAAATATTATTCGTAAGATTATTTTAAATTTTGATAAGTTAACATTTTCAAAAGACATTCGAACACTTTGCAAATGTGTAATTTGCACAAAATAAAAGTTACTAAGTTCATTTCATAAGATATTAACAACTTTGGAAATTTTATTTCAAAGACATTTTTAAATTTTGCAAAGTTAACATTTTCAAAAGACATTCGAACACTTTGCAAATGTGTAATTTGCACAAAATAAAAGTTACTAAGTTCATTTCATAAGATATTAACAACTTTGGAAATTTTATTTCAAAGACATTTTTAAATTTTGCAAAAATAACATTTTCAAAAGACATTCGAACACTTTGCAAATGTGTAATTTGCACAAAATAAAAGTTACTAAGTTCATTTCATAAGATATTAACAACTTTGGAAATTTTATTTCAAAGACATTTTTAAATTTTGCAAAGTTAACATTTTCAAAAGACATTCGAACACTTTGCAAATGTGTAATTTGCACAAAATAAAAGTTACTAAGTTCATTTCATAAGATATTAACAACTTTGGAAATTTTATTCGTAAGATTATTTTAAATTTTGATAAGTTAACATTTTCAAAAGACATTCGAACACTTTGCAAATGTGTAATTTGCACAAAATAAAAGTTACTAAGTTCATTTCATAAGATATTAACAACTTTGGAAATTTTATTTCAAAGACATTTTTAAATTTTGCAAAGTTAACATTTTCAAAAGACATTCGAACACTTTGCAAATGTGTAATTTGCATAAAATAAAAGTTACTAAGTTCATTTCATAAGATATTAACAACTTTGGAAATTTTATTTCAGACATTTTTAAATTTTGCAAAGTTAACATTTTCAAAAGACATTCGAACACTTTGCAAATGTGTAATTTGCACAAAATAAAAGTTACTAAGTTCATTTCATAAGATATTAACAACTTTGGAAATTTTATTTCAAAGACATTTTTAAATTTTGCAAAGTTAACATTTTCAAAAGACATTCGAACACTTTGCAAATGTGTAATTTGCATAAAATAAAAGTTACTAAGTTCATTTCATAAGATATTAACAACTTTGGAAATTTTATTTCAAAGACATTTTTAAATTTTGCAAAGTTAACATTTTCAAAAGACATTCGAACACTTTGCAAATGTGTAATTTGCACAAAATAAAAGTTACTAAGTTCATTTCATAAGATATTAACAACTTTGGAAATATTATTCGTAAGATTATTTTAAATTTTGATAAGTTAACATTTTCAAAAGACATTCGAACACTTTGCAAATGTGTAATTTGCACAAAATAAAAGTTACTAAGTTCATTTCATAAGATATTAAAACCTTTGGAAATTTTATTTCAAAGACATTTTTAAATTTTGCAAAGTTAACATTTTCAAAAGACATTCGAACACTTTGCAAATGTGTAATTTGCACAAAATAAAAGTTACTAAGTTCATTTCATAAGATATTAACAACTTTGGAAATTTTATTTCAAAGACATTTTTAAATTTTGGAAAGTTAACATTTTCAAAAGACATTCGAACACTTTGCAAATGTGTAATTTGCACAAAATAAAAGTTACTAAGTTCATTTCATAAGATATTAACAACTTTGGAAATTTTATTTCAAAGACATTTTTAAATTTTGGAAAGTTAACATTTTCAAAAGACATTCGAACACTTTGCAAATGTGTAATTTGCACAAAATAAAAGTTACTAAGTTCATTTCATAAGATATTAACAACTTTGGAAATTTTATTTCAAAGACATTTTTAAATTTTGCAAAGTTAACATTTTCAAAAGACATTCGAACACTTTGCAAATGTGTAATTTGCACAAAATAAAAGTTACTAAGTTCATTTCATAAGATATTAACAACTTTGGAAATTTTATTTCAAAGACATTTTTAAATTTTGCAAAAATAACATTTTCAAAAGACATTCGAACACTTTGCAAATGTGTAATTTGCACAAAATAAAAGTTACTAAGTTCATTTCATAAGATATTAACAACTTTGGAAATTTTATTTCAAAGACATTTTTAAATTTTGCAAAGTTAACATTTTCAAAAGACATTCGAACACTTTGCAAATGTGTAATTTGCACAAAATAAAAGTTACTAAGTTCATTTCATAAGATATTAACAACTTTGGAAATTTTATTCGTAAGATTATTTTAAATTTTGATAAGTTAACATTTTCAAAAGACATTCGAACACTTTGCAAATGTGTAATTTGCACAAAATAAAAGTTACTAAGTTCATTTCATAAGATATTAACAACTTTGGAAATTTTATTTCAAAGACATTTTTAAATTTTGCAAAGTTAACATTTTCAAAAGACATTCGAACACTTTGCAAATGTGTAATTTGCATAAAATAAAAGTTACTAAGTTCATTTCATAAGATATTAACAACTTTGGAAATTTTATTTCAGACATTTTTAAATTTTGCAAAGTTAACATTTTCAAAAGACATTCGAACACTTTGCAAATGTGTAATTTGCACAAAATAAAAGTTACTAAGTTCATTTCATAAGATATTAACAACTTTGGAAATTTTATTTCAAAGACATTTTTAAATTTTGCAAAGTTAACATTTTCAAAAGACATTCGAACACTTTGCAAATGTGTAATTTGCATAAAATAAAAGTTACTAAGTTCATTTCATAAGATATTAACAACTTTGGAAATTTTATTTCAAAGACATTTTTAAATTTTGCAAAGTTAACATTTTCAAAAGACATTCGAACACTTTGCAAATGTGTAATTTGCACAAAATAAAAGTTACTAAGTTCATTTCATAAGATATTAACAACTTTGGAAATATTATTCGTAAGATTATTTTAAATTTTGATAAGTTAACATTTTCAAAAGACATTCGAACACTTTGCAAATGTGTAATTTGCACAAAATAAAAGTTACTAAGTTCATTTCATAAGATATTAACAACTTTGGAAATTTTATTTCAAAGACATTTTTAAATTTTGGAAAGTTAACATTTTCAAAAGACATTCGAACACTTTGCAAATGTGTAATTTGCACAAAATAAAAGTTACTAAGTTCATTTCATAAGATATTAACAACTTTGGAAATATTATTCGTAAGATTATTTTAAATTTTGATAAGTTAACATTTTCAAAAGACATTCGAACACTTTGCAAATGTGTAATTTGCACAAAATAAAAGTTACTAAGTTCATTTCATAAGATATTAACAACTTTGGAAATTTTATTTCAAAGACATTTTTAAATTTTGGAAAGTTAACATTTTCAAAAGACATTCGAACACTTTGCAAATGTGTAATTTGCACAAAATAAAAGTTACTAAGTTCATTTCATAAGATATTAACAACTTTGGAAATTTTATTTCAAAGACATTTTTAAATTTTGCAAAGTTAACATTTTCAAAAGACATTCGAACACTTTGCAAATGTGTAATTTGCACAAAATAAAAGTTACTAAGTTCATTTCATAAGATATTAACAACTTTGGAAATTTTATTTCAAAGACATTTTTAAATTTTGCAAAAATAACATTTTCAAAAGACATTCGAACACTTTGCAAATGTGTAATTTGCACAAAATAAAAGTTACTAAGTTCATTTCATAAGATATTAACAACTTTGGAAATTTTATTTCAAAGACATTTTTAAATTTTGCAAAGTTAACATTTTCAAAAGACATTCGAACACTTTGCAAATGTGTAATTTGCACAAAATAAAAGTTACTAAGTTCATTTCATAAGATATTAACAACTTTGGAAATTTTATTCGTAAGATTATTTTAAATTTTGATAAGTTAACATTTTCAAAAGACATTCGAACACTTTGCAAATGTGTAATTTGCACAAAATAAAAGTTACTAAGTTCATTTCATAAGATATTAACAACTTTGGAAATTTTATTTCAAAGACATTTTTAAATTTTGCAAAGTTAACATTTTCAAAAGACATTCGAACACTTTGCAAATGTGTAATTTGCATAAAATAAAAGTTACTAAGTTCATTTCATAAGATATTAACAACTTTGGAAATTTTATTTCAGACATTTTTAAATTTTGCAAAGTTAACATTTTCAAAAGACATTCGAACACTTTGCAAATGTGTAATTTGCACAAAATAAAAGTTACTAAGTTCATTTCATAAGATATTAACAACTTTGGAAATTTTATTTCAAAGACATTTTTAAATTTTGCAAAGTTAACATTTTCAAAAGACATTCGAACACTTTGCAAATGTGTAATTTGCATAAAATAAAAGTTACTAAGTTCATTTCATAAGATATTAACAACTTTGGAAATTTTATTTCAAAGACATTTTTAAATTTTGCAAAGTTAACATTTTCAAAAGACATTCGAACACTTTGCAAATGTGTAATTTGCACAAAATAAAAGTTACTAAGTTCATTTCATAAGATATTAACAACTTTGGAAATATTATTCGTAAGATTATTTTAAATTTTGATAAGTTAACATTTTCAAAAGACATTCGAACACTTTGCAAATGTGTAATTTGCACAAAATAAAAGTTACTAAGTTCATTTCATAAGATATTAAAACCTTTGGAAATTTTATTTCAAAGACATTTTTAAATTTTGCAAAGTTAACATTTTCAAAAGACATTCGAACACTTTGCTAATGTGTAATTTGCACAAAATAAAAGTTACTAAGTTCATTTCATAAGATATTAACAACTTTGGAAATTTTATTTCAAAGACATTTTTAAATTTTGGAAAGTTAACATTTTCAAAAGACATTCGAACACTTTGCAAATGTGTAATTTGCACAAAATAAAAGTTACTAAGTTCATTTCATAAGATATTAACAACTTTGGAAATTTTATTTCAAAGACATTTTTAAATTTTGCAAAGTTAACATTTTCAAAAGACATTCGAACACTTTGCAAATGTGTAATTTGCACAAAATAAAAGTTACTAAGTTCATTTCATAAGATATTAACAACTTTGGAAATTTTATTTCAAAGACATTTTTAAATTTTGCAAAGTTAACATTTTCAAAAGACATTCGAACACTTTGCAAATGTGTAATTTGCACAAAATAAAAGTTACTAAGTTCATTTCATAAGATATTAACAACTTTGGAAATATTATTCGTAAGATTATTTTAAATTTTGATAAGTTAACATTTTCAAAAGACATTCGAACACTTTGCAAATGTGTAATTTGCACAAAATAAAAGTTACTAAGTTCATTTCATAAGATATTAACAACTTTGGAAATTTTATTTCAAAGACATTTTTAAATTTTGCAAAGTTAACATTTTCAAAAGACATTCGAACACTTTGCAAATGTGTAATTTGCACAAAATAAAAGTTACTAAGTTCATTTCATAAGATATTAACAACTTTGGAAATTTTATTTCAAAGACATTTTTAAATTTTGCAAAGTTAACATTTTCAAAAGACATTCGAACACTTTGCAAATGTGTAATTTGCACAAAATAAAAGTTACTAAGTTCATTTCATAAGATATTAACAACTTTGGAAATTTTATTTCAAAGCCATTTTTAAATTTTGCAAAGTTAACATTTTCAAAAGACATTCGAACAATTTGCAAATGTGTAATTTGCACAAAATAAAAGTTACTAAGTTCATTTCATAAGATATTAACAACTTTGGAAATATTATTCGTAAGATTATTTTAAATTTTGATAAGTTAACATTTTCAAAAGACATTCGAACACTTTGCAAATGTGTAATTTGCACAAAATAAAAGTTACTAAGTTCATTTCATAAGATATTAACAACTTTGGAAATTTTATTTCAAAGCCATTTTTAAATTTTGCAAAGTTAACATTTTCAAAAGACATTCGAACACTTTGCAAATGTGTAATTTGCACAAAATAAAAGTTACTAAGTTCATTTCATAAGATATTAACAACTTTGGAAATATTATTCGTAAGATTATTTTAAATTTTGATAAGTTAACATTTTCAAAAGACATTCGAACACTTTGCAAATGTGTAATTTGCACAAAATAAAAGTTACTAAGTTCATTTCATAAGATATTAACAACTTTGGAAATTTTATTTCAAAGACATTTTTAAATTTTGCAAAGTTAACATTTTCAAAAGACATTCGAACACTTTGCAAATGTGTAATTTGCACAAAATAAAAGTTACTAAGTTCATTTCATAAGATATTAACAACTTTGGAAATTTTATTTCAAAGACATTTTTAAATTTTGCAAAAATAACATTTTCAAAAGACATTCGAACACTTTGCAAATGTGTAATTTGCACAAAATAAAAGTTACTAAGTTCATTTCATAAGATATTAACAACTTTGGAAATTTTATTTCAAAGACATTTTTAAATTTTGCAAAGTTAACATTTTCAAAAGACATTCGAACACTTTGCAAATGTGTAATTTGCACAAAATAAAAGTTACTAAGTTCATTTCATAAGATATTAACAACTTTGGAAATTTTATTCGTAAGATTATTTTAAATTTTGATAAGTTAACATTTTCAAAAGACATTCGAACACTTTGCAAATGTGTAATTTGCACAAAATAAAAGTTACTAAGTTCATTTCATAAGATATTAACAACTTTGGAAATTTTATTTCAAAGACATTTTTAAATTTTGCAAAGTTAACATTTTCAAAAGACATTCGAACACTTTGCAAATGTGTAATTTGCATAAAATAAAAGTTACTAAGTTCATTTCATAAGATATTAACAACTTTGGAAATTTTATTTCAGACATTTTTAAATTTTGCAAAGTTAACATTTTCAAAAGACATTCGAACACTTTGCAAATGTGTAATTTGCACAAAATAAAAGTTACTAAGTTCATTTCATAAGATATTAACAACTTTGGAAATATTATTCGTAAGATTATTTTAAATTTTGATAAGTTAACATTTTCAAAAGACATTCGAACACTTTGCAAATGTGTAATTTGCACAAAATAAAAGTTACTAAGTTCATTTCATAAGATATTAACAACTTTGGAAATTTTATTTCAAAGACATTTTTAAATTTTGCAAAGTTAACATTTTCAAAAGACATTCGAACACTTTGCAAATGTGTAATTTGCACAAAATAAAAGTTACTAAGTTCATTTCATAAGATATTAACAACTTTGGAAATTTTATTTCAAAGACATTTTTAAATTTTGGAAAGTTAACATTTTCAAAAGACATTCGAACACTTTGCAAATGTGTAATTTGCACAAAATAAAAGTTACTAAGTTCATTTCATAAGATATTAACAACTTTGGAAATTTTATTTCAAAGACATTTTTAAATTTTGCAAAGTTAACATTTTCAAAAGACATTCGAACACTTTGCAAATGTGTAATTTGCATAAAATAAAAGTTACTAAGTTCATTTCATAAGATATTAACAACTTTGGAAATTTTATTTCAAAGACATTTTTAAATTTTGCAAAGTTAACATTTTCAAAAGACATTCGAACACTTTGCAAATGTGTAATTTGCACAAAATAAAAGTTACTAAGTTCATTTCATAAGATATTAACAACTTTGGAAATATTATTCGTAAGATTATTTTAAATTTTGATAAGTTAACATTTTCAAAAGACATTCGAACACTTTGCAAATGTGTAATTTGCACAAAATAAAAGTTACTAAGTTCATTTCATAAGATATTAACAACTTTGGAAATTTTATTCGTAAGATTATTTTAAATTTTGATAAGTTAACATTTTCAAAAGACATTCGAACACTTTGCAAATGTGTAATTTGCACAAAATAAAAGTTACTAAGTTCATTTCATAAGATATTAACAACTTTGGAAATTTTATTTCAAAGACATTTTTAAATTTTGCAAAGTTAACATTTTCAAAAGACATTCGAACACTTTGCAAATGTGTAATTTGCACAAAATAAAAGTTACTAAGTTCATTTCATAAGATATTAACAACTTTGGAAATATTATTCGTAAGATTATTTTAAATTTTGATAAGTTAACATTTTCAAAAGACATTCGAACACTTTGCAAATGTGTAATTTGCACAAAATATAAGTTACTAAGTTCATTTCATAAGATATTAACAACTTTGGAAATTTTATTTCAAAGACATTTTTAAATTTTGCAAAGTTAACATTTTCAAAAGACATTCGAACACTTTGCAAATGTGTAATTTGCACAAAATAAAAGTTACTAAGTTCATTTCATAAGATATTAACAACTTTGGAAATTTTATTTCAAAGACATTTTTAAATTTTGCAAAGTTAACATTTTCAAAAGACATTCGAACACTTTGCAAATGTGTAATTTGCACAAAATAAAAGTTACTAAGTTCATTTCATAAGATATTAACAACTTTGGAAATTTTATTTCAAAGCCATTTTTAAATTTTGCAAAGTTAACATTTTCAAAAGACATTCGAACACTTTGCAAATGTGTAATTTGCACAAAATAAAAGTTACTAAGTTCATTTCATAAGATATTAACAACTTTGGAAATTTTATTTCAAAGCCATTTTTAAATTTTGCAAAGTTAACATTTTCAAAAGACATTCGAACACTTTGCAAATGTGTAATTTGCACAAAATAAAAGTTACTAAGTTCATTTCATAAGATATTAACAACTTTGGAAATATTATTCGTAAGATTATTTTAAATTTTGATAAGTTAACATTTTCAAAAGACATTCGAACACTTTGCAAATGTGTAATTTGCACAAAATAAAAGTTACTAAGTTCATTTCATAAGATATTAACAACTTTGGAAATTTTATTTCAAAGACATTTTTAAATTTTGCAAAGTTAACATTTTCAAAAGACATTCGAACACTTTGCAAATGTGTAATTTGCACAAAATAAAAGTTACTAAGTTCATTTCATAAAATATTAACAACTTTGGAAATTTTATTTCAAAGACATTTTTAAATTTTGCAAAGTTAACATTTTCAAAAGACATTCGAACACTTTGCAAATGTGTAATTTGCATAAAATAAAAGTTACTAAGTTCATTTCATAAGATATTAACAACTTTGGAAATATTATTCGTAAGATTATTTTAAATTTTGATAAGTTAACATTTTCAAAAGACATTCGAACACTTTGCAAATGTGTAATTTGCACAAAATAAAAGTTACTAAGTTCATTTCATAAGATATTAACAACTTTGGAAATTTTATTTCAAAGACATTTTTAAATTTTGCAAAGTTAACATTTTCAAAAGACATTCGAACACTTTGCAAATGTGTAATTTGCACAAAATAAAAGTTACTAAGTTCATTTCATAAGATATTAACAACTTTGGAAATTTTATTTCAAAGACATTTTTAAATTTTGCAAAGTTAACATTTTCAAAAGACATTCGAACACTTTGCAAATGTGTAATTTGCACAAAATAAAAGTTACTAAGTTCATTTCATAAGATATTAACAACTTTGGAAATTTTATTTCAAAGACATTTTTAAATTTTGCAAAGTTAACATTTTCAAAAGACATTCGAACACTTTGCAAATGTGTAATTTGCACAAAATAAAAGTTACTAAGTTCATTTCATAAGATATTAACAACTTTGGAAATTTTATTTCAAAGCCATTTTTAAATTTTGCAAAGTTAACATTTTCAAAAGACATTCGAACACTTTGCAAATGTGTAATTTGCACAAAATAAAAGTTACTAAGTTCATTTCATAAGATATTAACAACTTTGGAAATTTTATTTCAAAGCCATTTTTAAATTTTGCAAAGTTAACATTTTCAAAAGACATTCGAACACTTTGCAAATGTGTAATTTGCACAAAATAAAAGTTACTAAGTTCATTTCATAAGATATTAACAACTTTGGAAATATTATTCGTAAGATTATTTTAAATTTTGATAAGTTAACATTTTCAAAAGACATTCGAACACTTTGCAAATGTGTAATTTGCACAAAATAAAAGTTACTAAGTTCATTTCATAAGATATTAACAACTTTGGAAATTTTATTTCAAAGACATTTTTAAATTTTGCAAAGTTAACATTTTCAAAAGACATTCGAACACTTTGCAAATGTGTAATTTGCACAAAATAAAAGTTACTAAGTTCATTTCATAAAATATTAACAACTTTGGAAATTTTATTTCAAAGACATTTTTAAATTTTGCAAAGTTAACATTTTCAAAAGACATTCGAACACTTTGCAAATGTGTAATTTGCATAAAATAAAAGATACTAAGTTCATTTCATAAGATATTAACAACTTTGGAAATTTTATTTCAAAGACATTTTTAAATTTTGCAAAGTTAACATTTTCAAAAGACATTCGAACACTTTGCAAATGTGTAATTTGCACAAAATAAAAGTTACTAAGTTCATTTCATAAGATATTAACAACTTTGGAAATATTATTCGTAAGATTATTTTAAATTTTGATAAGTTAACATTTTCAAAAGACATTCGAACACTTTGCAAATGTGTAATTTGCACAAAATAAAAGTTACTAAGTTCATTTCATAAGATATTAACAACTTTGGAAATTTTATTTCAAAGACATTTTTAAATTTTGCAAAGTTAACATTTTCAAAAGACATTCGAACACTTTGCAAATGTGTAATTTGCACAAAATAAAAGTTACTAAGTTCATTTCATAAGATATTAACAACTTTGGAAATTTTATTTCAAAGACATTTTTAAATTTTGCAAAGTTAACATTTTCAAAAGACATTCGAACACTTTGCAAATGTGTAATTTGCACAAAATAAAAGTTACTAAGTTCATTTCATAAGATATTAACAACTTTGGAAATTTTATTTCAAAGACATTTTTAAATTTTGCAAAGTTAACATTTTCAAAAGACATTCGAACACTTTGCAAATGTGTAATTTGCACAAAATAAAAGTTACTAAGTTCATTTCATAAGATATTAACAACTTTGGAAATTTTATTTCAAAGACATTTTTAAATTTTGCAAAGTTAACATTTTCAAAAGACATTCGAACACTTTGCAAATGTGTAATTTGCACAAAATAAAAGTTACTAAGTTCATTTCATAAGATATTAACAACTTTGGAAATATTATTCGTAAGATTATTTTAAATTTTGATAAGTTAACATTTTCAAAAGACATTCGAACACTTTGCAAATGTGTAATTTGCACAAAATAAAAGTTACTAAGTTCATTTCATAAGATATTAACAACTTTGGAAATTTTATTTCAAAGACATTTTTAAATTTTGCAAAGTTAACATTTTCAAAAGACATTCGAACACTTTGCAAATGTGTAATTTGCACAAAATAAAAGTTACTAAGTTCATTTCATAAAATATTAACAACTTTGGAAATTTTATTTCAAAGACATTTTTAAATTTTGCAAAGTTAACATTTTCAAAAGACATTCGAACACTTTGCAAATGTGTAATTTGCATAAAATAAAAGTTACTAAGTTCATTTCATAAGATATTAACAACTTTGGAAATTTTATTTCAAAGACATTTTTAAATTTTGCAAAGTTAACATTTTCAAAAGACATTCGAACACTTTGCAAATGTGTAATTTGCACAAAATAAAAGTTACTAAGTTCATTTCATAAGATATTAACAACTTTGGAAATTTTATTTCAAAGACATTTTTAAATTTTGCAAAGTTAACATTTTCAAAAGACATTCGAACACTTTGCAAATGTGTAATTTGCATAAAATAAAAGTTACTAAGTTCATTTCATAAGATATTAACAACTTTGGAAATTTTATTTCAAAGACATTTTTAAATTTTGCAAAGTTAACATTTTCAAAAGACATTCGAACACTTTGCAAATGTGTAATTTGCACAAAATAAAAGTTACTAAGTTCATTTCATAAGATATTAACAACTTTGGAAATATTATTCGTAAGATTATTTTAAATTTTGATAAGTTAACATTTTCAAAAGACATTCGAACACTTTGCAAATGTGTAATTTGCACAAAATAAAAGTTACTAAGTTCATTTCATAAGATATTAACAACTTTGGAAATTTTATTTCAAAGACATTTTTAAATTTTGCAAAGTTAACATTTTCAAAAGACATTCGAACACTTTGCAAATGTGTAATTTGCACAAAATAAAAGTTACTAAGTTCATTTCATAAGATATTAACAACTTTGGAAATTTTATTTCAAAGACATTTTTAAATTTTGGAAAGTTAACATTTTCAAAAGACATTCGAACACTTTGCAAATGTGTAATTTGCATAAAATAAAAGTTACTAAGTTCATTTCATAAGATATTAACAACTTTGGAAATTTTATTTCAAAGACATTTTTAAATTTTGCAAAGTTAACATTTTCAAAAGACATTCGAACACTTTGCAAATGTGTAATTTGCACAAAATAAAAGTTACTAAGTTCATTTCATAAGATATTAACAACTTTGGAAATATTATTCGTAAGATTATTTTAAATTTTGATAAGTTAACATTTTCAAAAGACATTCGAACACTTTGCAAATGTGTAATTTGCACAAAATAAAAGTTACTAAGTTCATTTCATAAGATATTAACAACTTTGGAAATTTTATTTCAAAGACATTTTTAAATTTTGCAAAGTTAACATTTTCAAAAGACATTCGAACACTTTGCAAATGTGTAATTTGCACAAAATAAAAGTTACTAAGTTCATTTCATAAGATATTAACAACTTTGGAAATTTTATTTCAAAGACATTTTTAAATTTTGCAAAGTTAACATTTTCAAAAGACATTCGAACACTTTGCAAATGTGTAATTTGCACAAAATAAAAGTTACTAAGTTCATTTCATAAGATATTAATAACTTTGGAAATTTTATTTCAAAGACATTTTTAAATTTTGCAAAGTTAACATTTTCAAAAGACATTCGAACACTTTGCAAATGTGTAATTTGCATAAAATAAAAGTTACTAAGTTCATTTCATAAGATATTAACAACTTTGGAAATTTTATTTCAAAGACATTTTTAAATTTTGCAAAGTTAACATTTTCAAAAGACATTCGAACACTTTGCAAATGTGTAATTTGCACAAAATAAAAGTTACTAAGTTCATTTCATAAGATATTAACAACTTTGGAAATATTATTCGTAAGATTATTTTAAATTTTGATAAGTTAACATTTTCAAAAGACATTCGAACACTTTGCAAATGTGTAATTTGCACAAAATAAAAGTTACTAAGTTCATTTCATAAGATATTAACAACTTTGGAAATTTTATTTCAAAGACATTTTTAAATTTTGCAAAGTTAACATTTTCAAAAGACATTCGAACACTTTGCAAATGTGTAATTTGCACAAAATAAAAGTTACTAAGTTCATTTCATAAGATATTAACAACTTTGGAAATTTTATTTCAAAGACATTTTTAAATTTTGCAAAGTTAACATTTTCAAAAGACATTCGAACACTTTGCAAATGTGTAATTTGCACAAAATAAAAGTTACTAAGTTCATTTCATAAGATATTAACAACTTTGGAAATTTTATTTCAAAGCCATTTTTAAATTTTGCAAAGTTAACATTTTCAAAAGACATTCGAACACTTTGCAAATGTGTAATTTGCACAAAATAAAAGTTACTAAGTTCATTTCAAAAGATATTAACAACTTTGGAAATTTTATTTCAAAGACATTTTTAAATTTTGCAAAGTTAACATTTTCAAAAGACATTCGAACACTTTGCAAATGTGTAATTTGCATAAAATAAAAGTTACTAAGTTCATTTCATAAGATATTAACAACTTTGGAAATTTTATTTCAAAGACATTTTTAAATTTTGCAAAGTTAACATTTTCAAAAGACATTCGAACACTTTGCAAATGTGTAATTTGCACAAAATAAAAGTTACTAAGTTCATTTCATAAGATATTAACAACTTTGGAAATATTATTCGTAAGATTATTTTAAATTTTGATAAGTTAACATTTTCAAAAGACATTCGAACACTTTGCAAATGTGTAATTTGCACAAAATAAAAGTTACTAAGTTCATTTCATAAGATATTAACAACTTTGGAAATTTTATTTCAAAGACATTTTTAAATTTTGCAAAGTTAACATTTTCAAAAGACATTCGAACACTTTGCAAATGTGTAATTTGCACAAAATAAAAGTTACTAAGTTCATTTCATAAGATATTAACAACTTTGGAAATTTTATTTCAAAGACATTTTTAAATTTTGCAAAGTTAACATTTTCAAAAGACATTCGAACACTTTGCAAATGTGTAATTTGCACAAAATAAAAGTTACTAAGTTCATTTCATAAGATATTAACAACTTTGGAAATATTATTCGTAAGATTATTTTAAATTTTGATAAGTTAACATTTTCAAAAGACATTCGAACACTTTGCAAATGTGTAATTTGCACAAAATAAAAGTTACTAAGTTCATTTCATAAGATATTAACAACTTTGGAAATTTTATTTCAAAGACATTTTTAAATTTTGCAAAGTTAACATTTTCAAAAGACATTCGAACACTTTGCAAATGTGTAATTTGCACAAAATAAAAGTTACTAAGTTCATTTCATAAGATATTAACAACTTTGGAAATTTTATTTCAAAGACATTTTTAAATTTTGCAAAGTTAACATTTTCAAAAGACATTCGAACACTTTGCAAATGTGTAATTTGCACAAAATAAAAGTTACTAAGTTCATTTCATAAGATATTAACAACTTTGGAAATATTATTCGTAAGATTATTTTAAATTTTGATAAGTTAACATTTTCAAAAGACATTCGAACACTTTGCAAATGTGTAATTTGCACAAAATAAAAGTTACTAAGTTCATTTCATAAGATATTAACAACTTTGGAAATATTATTCGTAAGATTATTTTAAATTTTGATAAGTTAACATTTTCAAAAGACATTCGAACACTTTGCAAATGTGTAATTTGCACAAAATAAAAGTTACTAAGTTCATTTCATAAGATATTAACAACTTTGGAAATTTTATTTCAAAGACATTTTTAAATTTTGCAAAGTTAACATTTTCAAAAGACATTCGAACACTTTGCAAATGTGTAATTTGCACAAAATAAAAGTTACTAAGTTCATTTCATAAGATATTAACAACTTTGGAAATTTTATTTCAAAGACATTTTTAAATTTTGCAAAGTTAACATTTTCAAAAGACATTCGAACACTTTGCAAATGTGTAATTTGCACAAAATAAAAGTTACTAAGTTCATTTCATAAGATATTAACAACTTTGGAAATATTATTCGTAAGATTATTTTAAATTTTGATAAGTTAACATTTTCAAAAGACATTCGAACACTTTGCAAATGTGTAATTTGCACAAAATAAAAGTTACTAAGTTCATTTCATAAGATATTAACAACTTTGGAAATTTTATTTCAAAGACATTTTTAAATTTTGCAAAGTTAACATTTTCAAAAGACATTCGAACACTTTGCAAATGTGTAATTTGCACAAAATAAAAGTTACTAAGTTCATTTCATAAGATATTAACAACTTTGGAAATTTTATTTCAAAGACATTTTTAAATTTTGCAAAGTTAACATTTTCAAAAGACATTCGAACACTTTGCAAATGTGTAATTTGCACAAAATAAAAGTTACTAAGTTCATTTCATAAGATATTAACAACTTTGGAAATATTATTCGTAAGATTATTTTAAATTTTGATAAGTTAACATTTTCAAAAGACATTCGAACACTTTGCAAATGTGTAATTTGCACAAAATAAAAGTTACTAAGTTCATTTCATAAGATATTAACAACTTTGGAAATTTTATTTCAAAGACATTTTTAAATTTTGCAAAGTTAACATTTTCAAAAGACATTCGAACACTTTGCAAATGTGTAATTTGCACAAAATAAAAGTTACTAAGTTCATTTCATAAGATATTAACAACTTTGGAAATTTTATTTCAAAGACATTTTTAAATTTTGCAAAGTTAACATTTTCAAAAGACATTCGAACACTTTGCAAATGTGTAATTTGCACAAAATAAAAGTTACTAAGTTCATTTCATAAGATATTAACAACTTTGGAAATTTTATTTCAAAGCCATTTTTAAATTTTGCAAAGTTAACATTTTCAAAAGACATTCGAACACTTTGCAAATGTGTAATTTGCACAAAATAAAAGTTACTAAGTTCATTTCATAAGATATTAACAACTTTGGAAATATTATTCGTAAGATTATTTTAAATTTTGATAAGTTAACATTTTCAAAAGACATTCGAACACTTTGCAAATGTGTAATTTGCACAAAATAAAAGTTACTAAGTTCATTTCATAAGATATTAACAACTTTGGAAATTTTATTTCAAAGACATTTTTAAATTTTGCAAAGTTAACATTTTCAAAAGACATTCGAACACTTTGCAAATGTGTAATTTGCACAAAATAAAAGTTACTAAGTTCATTTCATAAGATATTAACAACTTTGGAAATTTTATTTCAAAGACATTTTTAAATTTTGCAAAGTTAACATTTTCAAAAGACATTCGAACACTTTGCAAATGTGTAATTTGCATAAAATAAAAGTTACTAAGTTCATTTCATAAGATATTAACAACTTTGGAAATTTTATTTCAAAGACATTTTTAAATTTTGCAAAGTTAACATTTTCAAAAGACATTCGAACACTTTGCAAATGTGTAATTTGCACAAAATAAAAGTTACTAAGTTCATTTCATAAGATATTAACAACTTTGGAAATATTATTCGTAAGATTATTTTAAATTTCTATAAGTTAACATTTTCAAAAGACATTCGAACACTTTGCAAATGTGTAATTTGCACAAAATAAAAGTTACTAAGTTCATTTCATAAGATATTAACAACTTTGGAAATTTTATTTCAAAGACATTTTTAAATTTTGCAAAGTTAACATTTTCAAAAGACATTCGAACACTTTGCAAATGTGTAATTTGCACAAAATAAAAGTTACTAAGTTCATTTCATAAGATATTAACAACTTTGGAAATTTTATTTCAAAGACATTTTTAAATTTTGGAAAGTTAACATTTTCAAAAGACATTCGAACACTTTGCAAATGTGTAATTTGCACAAAATAAAAGTTACTAAGTTCATTTCATAAGATATTAACAACTTTGGAAATTTTATTTCAAAGACATTTTTAATTTTGCAAAGTTAACATTTTCAAAAGACATTCGAACACTTTGCAAATGTGTAATTTGCACAAAATAAAAGTTACTAAGTTCATTTCATAAGATATTAACAACTTTGGAAATTTTATTTCAAAGCCATTTTTAAATTTTGCAAAGTTAACATTTTCAAAAGACATTCGAACACTTTGCAAATGTGTAATTTGCACAAAATAAAAGTTACTAAGTTCATTTCATAAGATATTAACAACTTTGGAAATATTATTCGTAAGATTATTTTAAATTTTGATAAGTTAACATTTTCAAAAGACATTCGAACACTTTGCAAATGTGTAATTTGCACAAAATAAAAGTTACTAAGTTCATTTCATAAGATATTAACAACTTTGGAAATTTTATTTCAAAGACATTTTTAAATTTTGCAAAGTTAACATTTTCAAAAGACATTCGAACACTTTGCAAATGTGTAATTTGCACAAAATAAAAGTTACTAAGTTCATTTCATAAGATATTAACAACTTTGGAAATTTTATTTCAAAGACATTTTTAAATTTTGCAAAGTTAACATTTTCAAAAGACATTCGAACACTTTGCAAATGTGTAATTTGCATAAAATAAAAGTTACTAAGTTCATTTCATAAGATATTAACAACTTTGGAAATTTTATTTCAAAGACATTTTTAAATTTTGCAAAGTTAACATTTTCAAAAGACATTCGAACACTTTGCAAATGTGTAATTTGCACAAAATAAAAGTTACTAAGTTCATTTCATAAGATATTAACAACTTTGGAAATATTATTCGTAAGATTATTTTAAATTTCTATAAGTTAACATTTTCAAAAGACATTCGAACACTTTGCAAATGTGTAATTTGCACAAAATAAAAGTTACTAAGTTCATTTCATAAGATATTAACAACTTTGGAAATTTTATTTCAAAGACATTTTTAAATTTTGCAAAGTTAACATTTTCAAAAGACATTCGAACACTTTGCAAATGTGTAATTTGCACAAAATAAAAGTTACTAAGTTCATTTCATAAGATATTAACAACTTTGGAAATTATATTTCAAAGACATTTTTAAATTTTGGAAAGTTAACATTTTCAAAAGACATTCGAACACTTTGCAAATGTGTAATTTGCACAAAATAAAAGTTACTAAGTTCATTTCATAAGATATTAACAACTTTGGAAATTTTATTTCAAAGACATTTTTAATTTTGCAAAGTTAACATTTTCAAAAGACATTCGAACATTTTGCAAATGTGTAATTTGCATAAAATAAAAGTTACTAAGTTCATTTCATAAGATATTAACAACTTTGGAAATTTTATTTCAAAGACATTTTTAAATTTTGCAAAGTTAACATTTTCAAAAGACATTCGAACACTTTGCAAATGTGTAATTTGCACAAAATAAAAGTTACTAAGTTCATTTCATAAGATATTAACAACTTTGGAAATATTATTCGTAAGATTATTTTAAATTTTGATAAGTTAACATTTTCAAAAGACATTCGAACACTTTGCAAATGTGTAATTTGCACAAAATAAAAGTTACTAAGTTCATTTCATAAGATATTAACAACTTTGGAAATTTTATTTCAAAGACATTTTTAAATTTTGCAAAGTTAACATTTTCAAAAGACATTCGAACACTTTGCAAATGTGTAATTTGCACAAAATAAAAGTTACTAAGTTCATTTCATAAGATATTAACAACTTTGGAAATATTATTCGTAAGATTATTTTAAATTTTGATAAGTTAACATTTTCAAAAGACATTCGAACACTTTGCAAATGTGTAATTTGCACAAAATAAAAGTTACTAAGTTCATTTCATAAGATATTAACAACTTTGGAAATTTTATTTCAAAGACATTTTTAAATTTTGCAAAGTTAACATTTTCAAAAGACATTCGAACACTTTGCAAATGTGTAATTTGCATAAAATAAAAGTTACTAAGTTCATTTCATAAGATATTAACAACTTTGGAAATTTTATTTCAAAGACATTTTTAAATTTTGCAAAGTTAACATTTTCAAAAGACATTCGAACACTTTGCAAATGTGTAATTTGCACAAAATAAAAGTTACTAAGTTCATTTCATAAGATATTAACAACTTTGGAAATATTATTCGTAAGATTATTTTAAATTTCTATAAGTTAACATTTTCAAAAGACATTCGAACACTTTGCAAATGTGTAATTTGCACAAAATAAAAGTTACTAAGTTCATTTCATAAGATATTAACAACTTTGGAAATTTTATTTCAAAGACATTTTTAAATTTTGCAAAGTTAACATTTTCAAAAGACATTCGAACACTTTGCAAATGTGTAATTTGCACAAAATAAAAGTTACTAAGTTCATTTCATAAGATATTAACAACTTTGGAAATTTTATTTCAAAGACATTTTTAAATTTTGGAAAGTTAACATTTTCAAAAGACATTCGAACACTTTGCAAATGTGTAATTTGCACAAAATAAAAGTTACTAAGTTCATTTCATAAGATATTAACAACTTTGGAAATTTTATTTCAAAGACATTTTTAAATTTTGCAAAGTTAACATTTTCAAAAGACATTCGAACACTTTGCAAATGTGTAATTTGCATAAAATAAAAGTTACTAAGTTCATTTCATAAGATATTAACAACTTTGGAAATTTTATTTCAAAGACATTTTTAAATTTTGCAAAGTTAACATTTTCAAAAGACATTCGAACACTTTGCAAATGTGTAATTTGCACAAAATAAAAGTTACTAAGTTCATTTCATAAGATATTAACAACTTTGGAAATATTATTCGTAAGATTATTTTAAATTTTGATAAGTTAACATTTTCAAAAGACATTCGAACACTTTGCAAATGTGTAATTTGCACAAAATAAAAGTTACTAAGTTCATTTCATAAGATATTAACAACTTTGGAAATTTTATTTCAAAGACATTTTTAAATTTTGCAAAGTTAACATTTTCAAAAGACATTCGAACACTTTGCAAATGTGTAATTTGCACAAAATAAAAGTTACTAAGTTCATTTCATAAGATATTAACAACTTTGGAAATTTTATTTCAAAGACATTTTTAAATTTTGCAAAGTTAACATTTTCAAAAGACATTCGAACACTTTGCAAATGTGTAATTTGCACAAAATAAAAGTTACTAAGTTCATTTCATAAGATATTAACAACTTTGGAAATTTTATTTCAAAGACATTTTTAAATTTTGCAAAGTTAACATTTTCAAAAGACATTCGAACACTTTGCAAATGTGTAATTTGCACAAAATAAAAGTTACTAAGTTCATTTCATAAGATATTAACAACTTTGGAAATTTTATTTCAAAGACATTTTTAAATTTTGCAAAGTTAACATTTTCAAAAGACATTCGAACACTTTGCAAATGTGTAATTTGCACAAAATAAAAGTTACTAAGTTCATTTCATAAGATATTAACAACTTTGGAAATATTATTCGTAAGATTATTTTAAATTTTGATAAGTTAACATTTTCAAAAGACATTCGAACACTTTGCAAATGTGTAATTTGCACAAAATAAAAGTTACTAAGTTCATTTCATAAGATATTAACAACTTTGGAAATTTTATTTCAAAGACATTTTTAAATTTTGCAAAGTTAACATTTTCAAAAGACATTCGAACACTTTGCAAATGTGTAATTTGCACAAAATAAAAGTTACTAAGTTCATTTCATAAGATATTAACAACTTTGGAAATTTTATTTCAAAGACATTTTTAAATTTTGGAAAGTTAACATTTTCAAAAGACATTCGAACACTTTGCAAATGTGTAATTTGCACAAAATAAAAGTTACTAAGTTCATTTCATAAGATATTAACAACTTTGGAAATTTTATTTCAAAGACATTTTTAAATTTTGCAAAGTTAACATTTTCAAAAGACATTCGAACACTTTGCAAATGTGTAATTTGCATAAAATAAAAGTTACTAAGTTCATTTCATAAGATATTAACAACTTTGGAAATTTTATTTCAAAGACATTTTTAAATTTTGCAAAGTTAACATTTTCAAAAGACATTCGAACACTTTGCAAATGTGTAATTTGCACAAAATAAAAGTTACTAAGTTCATTTCATAAGATATTAACAACTTTGGAAATATTATTCGTAAGATTATTTTAAATTTTGATAAGTTAACATTTTCAAAAGACATTCGAACACTTTGCAAATGTGTAATTTGCACAAAATAAAAGTTACTAAGTTCATTTCATAAGATATTAACAACTTTGGAAATTTTATTTCAAAGACATTTTTAAATTTTGCAAAGTTAACATTTTCAAAAGACATTCGAACACTTTGCAAATGTGTAATTTGCACAAAATAAAAGTTACTAAGTTCATTTCATAAGATATTAACAACTTTGGAAATTTTATTTCAAAGACATTTTTAAATTTTGCAAAGTTAACATTTTCAAAAGACATTCGAACACTTTGCAAATGTGTAATTTGCACAAAATAAAAGTTACTAAGTTCATTTCATAAGATATTAACAACTTTGGAAATTTTATTTCAAAGACATTTTTAAATTTTGCAAAGTTAACATTTTCAAAAGACATTCGAACACTTTGCAAATGTGTAATTTGCACAAAATAAAAGTTACTAAGTTCATTTCATAAGATATTAACAACTTTGGAAATTTTATTTCAAAGACATTTTTAAATTTTGCAAAGTTAACATTTTCAAAAGACATTCGAACACTTTGCAAATGTGTAATTTGCACAAAATAAAAGTTACTAAGTTCATTTCATAAGATATTAACAACTTTGGAAATATTATTCGTAAGATTATTTTAAATTTTGATAAGTTAACATTTTCAAAAGACATTCGAACACTTTGCAAATGTGTAATTTGCACAAAATAAAAGTTACTAAGTTCATTTCATAAGATATTAACAACTTTGGAAATTTTATTTCAAAGACATTTTTAAATTTTGCAAAGTTAACATTTTCAAAAGACATTCGAACACTTTGCAAATGTGTAATTTGCACAAAATAAAAGTTACTAAGTTCATTTCATAAGATATTAACAACTTTGGAAATTTTATTTCAAAGACATTTTTAAATTTTGCAAAGTTAACATTTTCAAAAGACATTCGAACACTTTGCAAATGTGTAATTTGCACAAAATAAAAGTTACTAAGTTCATTTCATAAGATATTAACAACTTTGGAAATTTTATTTCAAAGACATTTTTAAATTTTGCAAAGTTAACATTTTCAAAAGACATTCGAACACTTTGCAAATGTGTAATTTGCACAAAATAAAAGTTACTAAGTTCATTTCATAAGATATTAACAACTTTGGAAATTTTATTTCAAAGACATTTTTAAATTTTGCAAAGTTAACATTTTCAAAAGACATTCGAACACTTTGCAAATGTGTAATTTGCACAAAATAAAAGTTACTAAGTTCATTTCATAAGATATTAACAACTTTGGAAATATTATTCGTAAGATTATTTTAAATTTTGATAAGTTAACATTTTCAAAAGACATTCGAACACTTTGCAAATGTGTAATTTGCACAAAATAAAAGTTACTAAGTTCATTTCATAAGATATTAACAACTTTGGAAATTTTATTTCAAAGACATTTTTAAATTTTGCAAAGTTAACATTTTCAAAAGACATTCGAACACTTTGCAAATGTGTAATTTGCACAAAATAAAAGTTACTAAGTTCATTTCATAAGATATTAACAACTTTGGAAATTTTATTTCAAAGACATTTTTAAATTTTGCAAAGTTAACATTTTCAAAAGACATTCGAACACTTTGCAAATGTGTAATTTGCACAAAATAAAAGTTACTAAGTTCATTTCATAAGATATTAACAACTTTGGAAATTTTATTTCAAAGACATTTTTAAATTTTGCAAAGTTAACATTTTCAAAAGACATTCGAACACTTTGCAAATGTGTAATTTGCACAAAATAAAAGTTACTAAGTTCATTTCATAAGATATTAACAACTTTGGAAATATTATTCGTAAGATTATTTTAAATTTTGATAAGTTAACATTTTCAAAAGACATTCGAACACTTTGCAAATGTGTAATTTGCACAAAATAAAAGTTACTAAGTTCATTTCATAAGATATTAACAACTTTGGAAATTTTATTTCAAAGACATTTTTAAATTTTGCAAAGTTAACATTTTCAAAAGACATTCGAACACTTTGCAAATGTGTAATTTGCACAAAATAAAAGTTACTAAGTTCATTTCATAAGATATTAACAACTTTGGAAATATTATTCGTAAGATTATTTTAAATTTTGATAAGTTAACATTTTCAAAAGACATTCGAACACTTTGCAAATGTGTAATTTGCACAAAATAAAAGTTACTAAGTTCATTTCATAAGATATTAACAACTTTGGAAATTTTATTTCAAAGACATTTTTAAATTTTGCAAAGTTAACATTTTCAAAAGACATTCGAACACTTTGCAAATGTGTAATTTGCACAAAATAAAAGTTACTAAGTTCATTTCATAAGATATTAACAACTTTGGAAATTTTATTTCAAAGACATTTTTAAATTTTGCAAAGTTAACATTTTCAAAAGACATTCGAACACTTTGCAAATGTGTAATTTGCACAAAATAAAAGTTACTAAGTTCATTTCATAAGATATTAACAACTTTGGAAATTTTATTTCAAAGACATTTTTAAATTTTGCAAAGTTAACATTTTCAAAAGACATTCGAACACTTTGCAAATGTGTAATTTGCACAAAATAAAAGTTACTAAGTTCATTTCATAAGATATTAACAACTTTGGAAATATTATTCGTAAGATTATTTTAAATTTTGATAAGTTAACATTTTCAAAAGACATTCGAACACTTTGCAAATGTGTAATTTGCACAAAATAAAAGTTACTAAGTTCATTTCATAAGATATTAACAACTTTGGAAATTTTATTTCAAAGACATTTTTAAATTTTGCAAAGTTAACATTTTCAAAAGACATTCGAACACTTTGCAAATGTGTAATTTGCACAAAATAAAAGTTACTAAGTTCATTTCATAAGATATTAACAACTTTGGAAATTTTATTTCAAAGACATTTTTAAATTTTGCAAAGTTAACATTTTCAAAAGACATTCGAACACTTTGCAAATGTGTAATTTGCACAAAATAAAAGTTACTAAGTTCATTTCATAAGATATTAACAACTTTGGAAATTTTATTTCAAAGACATTTTTAAATTTTGCAAAGTTAACATTTTCAAAAGACATTCGAACACTTTGCAAATGTGTAATTTGCACAAAATAAAAGTTACTAAGTTCATTTCATAAGATATTAACAACTTTGGAAATTTTATTTCAAAGACATTTTTAAATTTTGCAAAGTTAACATTTTCAAAAGACATTCGAACACTTTGCAAATGTGTAATTTGCACAAAATAAAAGTTACTAAGTTCATTTCATAAGATATTAACAACTTTGGAAATTTTATTTCAAAGACATTTTTAAATTTTGCAAAAATAAAATTTTCAAAAGACATTCGAACACTTTGCAAATGTGTAATTTGCACAAAATAAAAGTTACTAAGTTCATTTCATAAGATATTAACAACTTTGGAAATTTTATTTCAAAGACATTTTTAAATTTTGCAAAGTTAACATTTTCAAAAGACATTCGAACACTTTGCAAATGTGTAATTTGCACAAAATAAAAGTTACTAAGTTCATTTCATAAGATATTAACAACTTTGGAAATTTTATTTCAAAGACATTTTTAAATTTTGCAAAGTTAACATTTTCAAAAGACATTCGAACACTTTGCAAATGTGTAATTTGCACAAAATAAAAGTTACTAAGTTCATTTCATAAGATATTAACAACTTTGGAAATTTTATTTCAAAGACATTTTTAAATTTTGCAAAGTTAACATTTTCAAAAGACATTCGAAAACTTTGCAAATGTGTAATTTGCACAAAATAAAAGTTACTAAGTTCATTTCATAAGATATTAACAACTTTGGAAATATTATTCGTAAGATTATTTTAAATTTTGATAAGTTAACATTTTCAAAAGACATTCGAACACTTTGCAAATGTGTAATTTGCACAAAATAAAAGTTACTAAGTTCATTTCATAAGATATTAACAACTTTGGAAATTTTATTTCAAAGACATTTTTATATTTTGCAAAGTTAACATTTTCAAAAGACATTCGAACACTTTGCAAATGTGTAATTTGCACAAAATAAAAGTTACTAAGTTCATTTCATAAGATATTAACAACTTTGGAAATTTTATTTCAAAGACATTTTTAAATTTTGCAAAGTTAACATTTTCAAAAGACATTCGAACACTTTGCAAATGTGTAATTTGCACAAAATAAAAGTTACTAAGTTCATTTCATAAGATATTAACAACTTTGGAAATTTTATTTCAAAGACATTTTAAATTTTGCAAAGTTAACATTTTCAAAAGACATTCGAAAACTTTGCAAATGTGTAATTTGCACAAAATAAAAGTTACTAAGTTCATTTCATAAGATATTAACAACTTTGGAAATATTATTCGTAAGATTATTTTAAATTTTGATAAGTTAACATTTTCAAAAGACATTCGAACACTTTGCAAATGTGTAATTTGCACAAAATAAAAGTTACTAAGTTCATTTCATAAGATATTAACAACTTTGGAAATTTTATTTCAAAGACATTTTTAAATTTTGCAAAGTTAACATTTTCAAAAGACATTCGAACACTTTGCAAATGTGTAATTTGCACAAAATAAAAGTTACTAAGTTCATTTCATAAGATATTAACAACTTTGGAAATTTTATTTCAAAGACATTTTTAAATTTTGCAAAGTTAACATTTTCAAAAGACATTCGAACACTTTGCAAATGTGTAATTTGCACAAAATAAAAGTTACTAAGTTCATTTCATAAGATATTAACAACTTTGGAAATTTTATTTCAAAGACATTTTTAAATTTTGCAAAGTTAACATTTTCAAAAGACATTCGAACACTTTGCAAATGTGTAATTTGCACAAAATAAAAGTTACTAAGTTCATTTCATAAGATATTAACAACTTTGGAAATTTTATTTCAAAGACATTTTTAAATTTTGCAAAGTTAACATTTTCAAAAGACATTCGAACACTTTGCAAATGTGTAATTTGCACAAAATAAAAGTTACTAAGTTCATTTCATAAGATATTAACAACTTTGGAAATATTATTCGTAAGATTATTTTAAATTTTGATAAGTTAACATTTTCAAAAGACATTCGAACACTTTGCAAATGTGTAATTTGCACAAAATAAAAGTTACTAAGTTCATTTCATAAGATATTAACAACTTTGGAAATTTTATTTCAAAGACATTTTTAAATTTTGCAAAGTTAACATTTTCAAAAGACATTCGAACACTTTGCAAATGTGTAATTTGCACAAAATAAAAGTTACTAAGTTCATTTCATAAGATATTAACAACTTTGGAAATTCTATTTCAAAGACATTTTTAAATTTTGCAAAGTTAACATTTTCAAAAGACATTCGAACACTTTGCAAATGTGTAATTTGCACAAAATAAAAGTTACTAAGTTCATTTCATAAGATATTAACAACTTTGGAAATTTTATTTCAAAGACATTTTTAAATTTTGCAAAGTTAACATTTTCAAAAGACATTCGAACACTTTGCAAATGTGTAATTTGCACAAAATAAAAGTTACTAAGTTCATTTCATAAGATATTAACAACTTTGGAAATATTATTCGTAAGATTATTTTAAATTTTGATAAGTTAACATTTTCAAAAGACATTCGAACACTTTGCAAATGTGTAATTTGCACAAAATAAAAGTTACTAAGTTCATTTCATAAGATATTAACAACTTTGGAAATTTTATTTCAAAGACATTTTTAAATTTTGCAAAGTTAACATTTTCAAAAGACATTCGAACACTTTGCAAATGTGTAATTTGCACAAAATAAAAGTTACTAAGTTCATTTCATAAGATATTAACAACTTTGGAAATTTTATTTCAAAGACTTTTTTAAATTTTGCAAAGTTAACATTTTCAAAAGACATTCGAACACTTTGCAAATGTGTAATTTGCACAAAATAAAAGTTACTAAGTTCATTTCATAAGATATTAACAACTTTGGAAATTTTATTTCAAAGACATTTTTAAATTTTGCAAAGTTAACATTTTCAAAAGACATTCGAAAACTTTGCAAATGTGTAATTTGCACAAAATAAAAGTTACTAAGTTCATTTCATAAGATATTAACAACTTTGGAAATATTATTCGTAAGATTATTTTAAATTTTGATAAGTTAACATTTTCAAAAGACATTCGAACACTTTGCAAATGTGTAATTTGCACAAAATAAAAGTTACTAAGTTCATTTCATAAGATATTAACAACTTTAGAAATTTTATTTCAAAGACATTTTTAAATTTTGCAAAGTTAACATTTTCAAAAGACATTCGAACACTTTGCAAATGTGTAATTTGCACAAAATAAAAGTTACTAAGTTCATTTCATAAGATATTAACAACTTTGGAAATTTTATTTCAAAGACATTTTTAAATTTTGCAAAGTTAACATTTTCAAAAGACATTCGAACACTTTGCAAATGTGTAATTTGCACAAAATAAAAGTTACTAAGTTCATTTCATAAGATATTAACAACTTTGGAAATTTTATTTCAAAGACATTTTTAAATTTTGCAAAGTTAACATTTTCAAAAGACATTCGAACACTTTGCAAATGTGTAATTTGCACAAAATAAAAGTTACTAAGTTCATTTCATAAGATATTAACAACTTTGGAAATATTATTCGTAAGATTATTTTAAATTTTGATAAGTTAACATTTTCAAAAGACATTCGAACACTTTGCAAATGTGTAATTTGCACAAAATAAAAGTTACTAAGTTCATTTCATAAGATATTAACAACTTTGGAAATTTTATTTCAAAGACATTTTTAAATTTTGCAAAGTTAACATTTTCAAAAGACATTCGAACACTTTGCAAATGTGTAATTTGCACAAAATAAAAGTTACTAAGTTCATTTCATAAGATATTAACAACTTTGGAAATTTTATTTCAAAGACATTTTTAAATTTTGCAAAGTTAACATTTTCAAAAGACATTCGAACACTTTGCAAATGTGTAATTTGCACAAAATAAAAGTTACTAAGTTCATTTCATAAGATATTAACAACTTTGGAAATTTTATTTCAAAGACATTTTTAAATTTTGCAAAGTTAACATTTTCAAAAGACATTCGAAAACTTTGCAAATGTGTAATTTGCACAAAATAAAAGTTACTAAGTTCATTTCATAAGATATTAACAACTTTGGAAATTTTATTTCAAAGACATTTTTAAATTTTGCAAAGTTAACATTTTCAAAAGACATTCGAACACTTTGCAAATGTGTAATTTGCACAAAATAAAAGTTACTAAGTTCATTTCATAAGATATTAACAACTTTGGAAATTTTATTTCAAAGACATTTTTAAATTTTGCAAAGTTAACATTTTCAAAAGACATTCGAACACTTTGCAAATGTGTAATTTGCACAAAATAAAAGTTACTAAGTTCATTTCATAAGATATTAACAACTTTGGAAATTTTATTTCAAAGACATTTTTAAATTTTGCAAAGTTAACATTTTCAAAAGACATTCGAACACTTTGCAAATGTGTAATTTGCACAAAATAAAAGTTACTAAGTTCATTTCATAAGATATTAACAACTTTGGAAATATTATTCGTAAGATTATTTTAAATTTTGATAAGTTAACATTTTCAAAAGACATTCGAACACTTTGCAAATGTGTAATTTGCACAAAATAAAAGTTTCTAAGTTCATTTCATAAGATATTAACAACTTTGGAAATTTTATTTCAAAGACATTTTTAAATTTTGCAAAGTTAACATTTTCAAAAGACATTCGAACACTTTGCAAATGTGTAATTTGCACAAAATAAAAGTTACTAAGTTCATTTCATAAGATATTAACAACTTTGGAAATTTTATTTCAAAGACATTTTTAAATTTTGCAAAGTTAACATTTTCAAAAGACATTCGAACACTTTGCAAATGTGTAATTTGCACAAAATAAAAGTTACTAAGTTCATTTCATAAGATATTAACAACTTTGGAAATTTTATTTCAAAGACATTTTTAAATTTTGCAAAGTTAACATTTTCAAAAGACATTCGAACACTTTGCAAATGTGTAATTTGCACAAAATAAAAGTTACTAAGTTCATTTCATAAGATATTAACAACTTTGGAAATTTTATTTCAAAGACATTTTTAAATTTTGCAAAGTTAACATTTTCAAAAGACATTCGAACACTTTGCAAATGTGTAATTTGCACAAAATAAAAGTTACTAAGTTCATTTCATAAGATATTAACAACTTTGGAAATTTTATTTCAAAGACATTTTTAAATTTTGCAAAGTTAACATTTTCAAAAGACATTCGAACACTTTGCAAATGTGTAATTTGCACAAAATAAAAGTTACTAAGTTCATTTCATAAGATATTAACAACTTTGGAAATATTATTCGTAAGATTATTTTAAATTTTGATAAGTTAACATTTTCAAAAGACATTCGAACACTTTGCAAATGTGTAATTTGCACAAAATAAAAGTTTCTAAGTTCATTTCATAAGATATTAACAACTTTGGAAATTTTATTTCAAAGACATTTTTAAATTTTGCAAAGTTAACATTTTCAAAAGACATTCGAACACTTTGCAAATGTGTAATTTGCACAAAATAAAAGTTACTAAGTTCATTTCATAAGATATTAACAACTTTGGAAATTTTATTTCAAAGACATTTTTAAATTTTGCAAAGTTAACATTTTCAAAAGACATTCGAACACTTTGCAAATGTGTAATTTGCACAAAATAAAAGTTACTAAGTTCATTTCATAAGATATTAACAACTTTGGAAATATTATTCGTAAGAGTTTTTTAAATTTTGATAAGTTAACATTTTCAAAAGACATTCGAACACTTTGCAAATGTGTAATTTGCACAAAATAAAAGTTACTAAGTTCATTTCATAAGATATTAACAACTTTGGAAATTTTATTTCAATGACATTATTAAATTTTGCAAAGTTAACATTTTCAAAAGACATTCGAACACTTTGCAAATGTGTAATTTGCACAAAATAAAAGTTACTAAGTTCATTTCATAAGATATTAACAACTTTGGAAATTTTATTTCAAAGACATTTTTAAATTTTGCAAAGTTAACATTTTCAAAAGACATTCGAACACTTTGCAAATGTGTAATTTGCACAAAATAAAAGTTACTAAGTTCATTTCATAAGATATTAACAACTTTGGAAATTTTATTTCAAAGACATTTTTAAATTTTGCAAAGTTAACATTTTCAAAAGACATTCGAACACTTTGCAAATGTGTAATTTGCACAAAATAAAAGTTACTAAGTTCATTTCATAAGATATTAACAACTTTGGAAATTTTATTTCAAAGACATTTTTAAATTTTGCAAAGTTAACATTTTCAAAAGACATTCGAACACTTTGCAAATGTGTAATTTGCACAAAATAAAAGTTACTAAGTTCATTTCATAAGATATTAACAACTTTGGAAATATTATTCGTAAGAGTTTTTTAAATTTTGATAAGTTAACATTTTCAAAAGACATTCGAACACTTTGCAAATGTGTAATTTGCACAAAATAAAAGTTACTAAGTTCATTTCATACGATATTAACAACTTTGGAAATTTTATTTCAATGACATTATTAAATTTTGCAAAGTTAACATTTTCAAAAGACATTCGAACACTTTGCAAATGTGTAATTTGCACAAAATAAAAGTTACTAAGTTCATTTCATAAGATATTAACAACTTTGGAAATTTTATTTCAAAGACATTTTTAAATTTTGCAAAGTTAACATTTTCAAAAGACATTCGAACACTTTGCAAATGTGTAATTTGCACAAAATAAAAGTTACTAAGTTCATTTCATAAGATATTAACAACTTTGGAAATTTTATTTCAAAGACATTTTTAAATTTTGCAAAGTTAACATTTTCAAAAGACATTCGAAAACTTTGCAAATGTGTAATTTGCACAAAATAAAAGTTACTAAGTTCATTTCATAAGATATTAACAACTTTGGAAATATTATTCGTAAGATTATTTTAAATTTTGATAAGTTAACATTTTCAAAAGACATTCGAACACTTTGCAAATGTGTAATTTGCACAAAATAAAAGTTACTAAGTTCATTTCATAAGATATTAACAACTTTGGAAATTTTATTTCAAAGACATTTTTAAATTTTGCAAAGTTAACATTTTCAAAAGACATTCGAACACTTTGCAAATGTGTAATTTGCACAAAATAAAAGTTACTAAGTTCATTTCATAAGATATTAACAACTTTGGAAATTTTATTTCAAAGACATTTTTAAATTTTGCAAAGTTAACATTTTCAAAAGACATTCGAACACTTTGCAAATGTGTAATTTGCACAAAATAAAAGTTACTAAGTTCATTTCATAAGATATTAACAACTTTGGAAATATTATTCGTAAGAGTTTTTTAAATTTTGATAAGTTAACATTTTCAAAAGACATTCGAACACTTTGCAAATGTGTAATTTGCACAAAATAAAAGTTACTAAGTTCATTTCATAAGATATTAACAACTTTGGAAATTTTATTTCAAAGACATTTTTAAATTTTGCAAAGTTAACATTTTCAAAAGACATTCGAACACTTTGCAAATGTGTAATTTGCACAAAATAAAAGTTACTAAGTTCATTTCATAAGATATTAACAACTTTGGAAATTTTATTTCAAAGACATTTTTAAATTTTGCAAAGTTAACATTTTCAAAAGACATTCGAACACTTTGCAAATGTGTAATTTGCACAAAATAAAAGTTACTAAGTTCATTTCATAAGATATTAACAACTTTGGAAATTTTATTTCAAAGACATTTTTAAATTTTGCAAAGTTAACATTTTCAAAAGACATTCGAAAACTTTGCAAATGTGTAATTTGCACAAAATAAAAGTTACTAAGTTCATTTCATAAGATATTAACAACTTTGGAAATATTATTCGTAAGATTATTTTAAATTTTGATAAGTTAACATTTTCAAAAGACATTCGAACACTTTGCAAATGTGTAATTTGCACAAAATAAAAGTTACTAAGTTCATTTCATAAGATATTAACAACTTTGGAAATTTTATTTCAAAGACATTTTTAAATTTTGCAAAGTTAACATTTTCAAAAGACATTCGAACACTTTGCAAATGTGTAATTTGCACAAAATAAAAGTTACTAAGTTCATTTCATAAGATATTAACAACTTTGGAAATTTTATTTCAAAGACATTTTTAAATTTTGCAAAGTTAACATTTTCAAAAGACATTCGAACACTTTGCAAATGTGTAATTTGCACAAAATAAAAGTTACTAAGTTCATTTCATAAGATATTAACAACTTTGGAAATTTTATTTCAAAGACATTTTTAAATTTTGCAAAGTTAACATTTTCAAAAGACATTCGAACACTTTGCAAATGTGTAATTTGCACAAAATAAAAGTTACTAAGTTCATTTCATAAGATATTAACAACTTTGGAAATTTTATTTCAAAGACATTTTTAAATTTTGCAAAGTTAACATTTTCAAAAGACATTCGAAAACTTTGCAAATGTGTAATTTGCACAAAATAAAAGTTACTAAGTTCATTTCATAAGATATTAACAACTTTGGAAATATTATTCGTAAGATTATTTTAAATTTTGATAAGTTAACATTTTCAAAAGACATTCGAACACTTTGCAAATGTGTAATTTGCACAAAATAAAAGTTACTAAGTTCATTTCATAAGATATTAACAACTTTGGAAATTTTATTTCAAAGACATTTTTAAATTTTGCAAAGTTAACATTTTCAAAAGACATTCGAACACTTTGCAAATGTGTAATTTGCACAAAATAAAAGTTACTAAGTTCATTTCATAAGATATTAACAACTTTGGAAATTTTATTTCAAAGACATTTTTAAATTTTGCAAAGTTAACATTTTCAAAAGACATTCGAACACTTTGCAAATGTGTAATTTGCACAAAATAAAAGTTACTAAGTTCATTTCATAAGATATTAACAACTTTGGAAATATTATTCGTAAGAGTTTTTTAAATTTTGATAAGTTAACATTTTCAAAAGACATTCGAACACTTTGCAAATGTGTAATTTGCACAAAATAAAAGTTACTAAGTTCATTTCATAAGATATTAACAACTTTGGAAATTTTATTTCAAAGACATTTTTAAATTTTGCAAAGTTAACATTTTCAAAAGACATTCGAACACTTTGCAAATGTGTAATTTGCACAAAATAAAAGTTACTAAGTTCATTTCATAAGATATTAACAACTTTGGAAATTTTATTTCAAAGACATTTTTAAATTTTGCAAAGTTAACATTTTCAAAAGACATTCGAACACTTTGCAAATGTGTAATTTGCACAAAATAAAAGTTACTAAGTTCATTTCATAAGATATTAACAACTTTGGAAATTTTATTTCAAAGACATTTTTAAATTTTGCAAAGTTAACATTTTCAAAAGACATTCGAAAACTTTGCAAATGTGTAATTTGCACAAAATAAAAGTTACTAAGTTCATTTCATAAGATATTAACAACTTTGGAAATATTATTCGTAAGATTATTTTAAATTTTGATAAGTTAACATTTTCAAAAGACATTCGAACACTTTGCAAATGTGTAATTTGCACAAAATAAAAGTTACTAAGTTCATTTCATAAGATATTAACAACTTTGGAAATTTTATTTCAAAGACATTTTTAAATTTTGCAAAGTTAACATTTTCAAAAGACATTCGAACACTTTGCAAATGTGTAATTTGCACAAAATAAAAGTTACTAAGTTCATTTCATAAGATATTAACAACTTTGGAAATATTATTCGTAAGATTATTTTAAATTTTGCAAAGTTAACATTTTCAAAAGACATTCGAACACTTTGCAAATGTGTAATTTGCACAAAATAAAAGTTACTAAGTTCATTTCATAAGATATTAACAACTTTGGAAATTTTATTTCAAAGACATTTTTAAATTTTGCAAAGTTAACATTTTCAAAAGACATTCGAAAACTTTGCAAATGTGTAATTTGCACAAAATAAAAGTTACTAAGTTCATTTCATAAGATATTAACAACTTTGGAAATATTATTCGTAAGATTATTTTAAATTTTGATAAGTTAACATTTTCAAAAGACATTCGAACACTTTGCAAATGTGTAATTTGCACAAAATAAAAGTTACTAAGTTCATTTCATAAGATATTAACAACTTTGGAAATTTTATTTCAAAGACATTTTTAAATTTTGCAAAGTTAACATTTTCAAAAGACATTCGAACACTTTGCAAATGTGTAATTTGCACAAAATAAAAGTTACTAAGTTCATTTCATAAGATATTAACAACTTTGGAAATTTTATTTCAAAGACATTTTTAAATTTTGCAAAGTTAACATTTTCAAAAGACATTCGAACACTTTGCAAATGTGTAATTTGCACAAAATAAAAGTTACTAAGTTCATTTCATAAGATATTAACAACTTTGGAAATATTATTCGTAAGATTATTTTAAATTTTGATAAGTTAACATTTTCAAAAGACATTCGAACACTTTGCAAATGTGTAATTTGCACAAAATAAAAGTTACTAAGTTCATTTCATAAGATATTAACAACTTTGGAAATTTTATTTCAAAGACATTTTTAAATTTTGCAAAGTTAACATTTTCAAAAGACATTCGAACACTTTGCAAATGTGTAATTTGCACAAAATAAAAGTTACTAAGTTCATTTCATAAGATATTAACAACTTTGGAAATTTTATTTCAAAGACATTTTTAAATTTTGCAAAGTTAACATTTTCAAAAGACATTCGAACACTTTGCAAATGTGTAATTTGCACAAAATAAAAGTTACTAAGTTCATTTCATAAGATATTAACAACTTTGGAAATTTTATTTCAAAGACATTTTTAAATTTTGCAAAGTTAACATTTTCAAAAGACATTCGAACACTTTGCAAATGTGTAATTTGCACAAAATAAAAGTTACTAAGTTCATTTCATAAGATATTAACAACTTTGGAAATTTTATTTCAAAGACATTTTTAAATTTTGCAAAGTTAACATTTTCAAAAGACATTCGAACACTTTGCAAATGTGTAATTTGCACAAAATAAAAGTTACTAAGTTCATTTCATAAGATATTAACAACTTTGGAAATTTTATTTCAAAGACATTTTTAAATTTTGCAAAGTTAACATTTTCAAAAGACATTCGAACACTTTGCAAATGTGTAATTTGCACAAAATAAAAGTTACTAAGTTCATTTCATAAGATATTAACAACTTTGGAAATTTTATTTCAAAGACATTTTTAAATTTTGCAAAGTTAACATTTTCAAAAGACATTCGAACACTTTGCAAATGTGTAATTTGCACAAAATAAAAGTTACTAAGTTCATTTCATAAGATATTAACAACTTTGGAAATTTTATTTCAAAGACATTTTTAAATTTTGCAAAGTTAACATTTTCAAAAGACATTCGAACACTTTGCAAATGTGTAATTTGCACAAAATAAAAGTTACTAAGTTCATTTCATATGATATTAACAACTTTGGAAATATTATTCGTAAGATTATTTTAAATTTTGATAAGTTAACATTTTCAAAAGACATTCGAACACTTTGCAAATGTGTAATTTGCACAAAATAAAAGTTACTAAGTTCATTTCATAAGATATTAACAACTTTGGAAATTTTATTTCAGACATTTTTAAATTTTGCAAAGTTAACATTTTCAAAAGACATTCGAACACTTTGCAAATGTGTAATTTGCACAAAATAAAAGTTACTAAGTTCATTTCATAAGATATTAACAACTTTGGAAATTTTATTTCAAAGACATTTTTAAATTTTGCAAAGTTAACATTTTCAAAAGACATTCGAACACTTTGCAAATGTGTAATTTGCACAAAATAAAAGTTACTAAGTTCATTTCATAAGATATTAACAACTTTGGAAATATTATTCGTAAGATTATTTTAAATTTTGCAGAGTTAACATTTTCAAAAGACATTCGAACACTTTGCAAATGTGTAATTTGCACAAAATAAAAGTTACTAAGTTCATTTCATAAGATATTAACAACTTTGGAAAGACATTTTTAAATTTTGCAAAGTTAACATTTTCAAAAGACATTCGAACACTTTGCAAATGTGTAATTTGCACAAAATAAAAGTTACTAAGTTCATTTCATAAGATATTAACAACTTTGGAAATATTATTCGTAAGATTATTTTAAATTTTGCAAAGTTAACATTTTCAAAAGACATTCGAACACTTTGCAAATGTGTAATTTGCACAAAATAAAAGTTACTAAGTTCATTTCATAAGATATTAACAACTTTGGAAATTTTATTTCAAAGACATTTTTAAATTTTGCAAAGTTAACATTTTCAAAAGACATTCGAACACTTTGCAAATGTGTAATTTGAACAAAATAAAAGTTACTAAGTTCATTTCATATGATATTAACAACTTTGGAAATATTCGTAAGATTATTTTAAATTTTGATAAGTTAACATTTTCAAAAGACATTCGAACACTTTGCAAATGTGTAATTTGCACAAAATAAAAGTTACTAAGTTCATTTCATAAGATATTAACAACTTTGGAAATTTTATTTCAAAGACATTTTTAAATTTTGCAAAGTTAACATTTTCAAAAGACATTCGAACACTTTGCAAATGTGTAATTTGCACAAAATAAAAGTTACTAAGTTCATTTCATAAGATATTAACAACTTTGGAAATATTATTCGTAAGATTATTTTAAATTTTGATAAGTTAACATTTTCAAAAGACATTCGAACACTTTGCAAATGTGTAATTTGCACAAAATAAAAGTTACTAAGTTCATTTCATAAGATATTAACAACTTTGGAAATTTTATTTCAAAGACATTTTTAAATTTTGCAAAGTTAACATTTTCAAAAGACATTCGAACACTTTGCAAATGTGTAATTTGCACAAAATAAAAGTTACTAAGTTCATTTCATAAGATATTAACAACTTTGGAAATTTTATTTCAAAGACATTTTTAAATTTTGCAAAGTTAACATTTTCAAAAGACATTCGAACACTTTGCAAATGTGTAATTTGCACAAAATAAAAGTTACTAAGTTCATTTCATAAGATATTAACAACTTTGGAAATTATATTTCAAAGACATTTTTAAATTTTGCAAAGTTAACATTTTCAAAAGACATTCGAACACTTTGCAAATGTGTAATTTGCACAAAATAAAAGTTACTAAGTTCATTTCATAAGATATTAACAACTTTGGAAATTTTATTTCAAAGACATTTTTAAATTTTGCAAAGTTAACATTTTCAAAAGACATTCGAACACTTTGCAAATGTGTAATTTGCACAAAATAAAAGTTACTAAGTTCATTTCATAAGATATTAACAACTTTGGAAATTTTATTTCAAAGACATTTTTAAATTTTGCAAAGTTAACATTTTCAAAAGACATTCGAACACTTTGCAAATGTGTAATTTGCACAAAATAAAAGTTACTAAGTTCATTTCATATGATATTAACAACTTTGGAAATATTATTCGTAAGATTATTTTAAATTTTGATAAGTTAACATTTTCAAAAGACATTCGAACACTTTGCAAATGTGTAATTTGCACAAAATAAAAGTTACTAAGTTCATTTCATAAGATATTAACAACTTTGGAAATTTTATTTCAAAGACATTTTTAAATTTTGCAAAGTTAACATTTTCAAAAGACATTCGAACACTTTGCAAATGTGTAATTTGCACAAAATAAAAGTTACTAAGTTCATTTCATAAGATATTAACAACTTTGGAAATTTTATTTCAAAGACATTTTTAAATTTTGCAAAGTTAACATTTTCAAAAGACATTCGAACACTTTGCAAATGTGTAATTTGCACAAAATAAAAGTTACTAAGTTCATTTCATAAGATATTAACAACTTTGGAAATATTATTCGTAAGATTATTTTAAATTTTGCAGAGTTAACATTTTCAAAAGACATTCGAACACTTTACAAATGTGTAATTTGCACAAAATAAAAGTTACTAAGTTCATTTCATAAGATATTAACAACATTGGAAAGACATTTTTAAATTTTGCAAAGTTAACATTTTCAAAAGACATTCGAACACTTTGCAAATGTGTAATTTGCACAAAATAAAAGTTACTAAGTTCATTTCATAAGATATTAACAACTTTGGAAATATTATTCGTAAGATTATTTTAAATTTTGCAAAGTTAACATTTTCAAAAGACATTCGAACACTTTGCAAATGTGTAATTTGCACAAAATAAAAGTTACTAAGTTCATTTCATAAGATATTAACAACTTTGGAAATTTTATTTCAAAGACATTTTTAAATTTTGCAAAGTTAACATTTTCAAAAGACATTCGAACACTTTGCAAATGTGTAATTTGCACAAAATAAAAGTTACTAAGTTCATTTCATATGATATTAACAACTTTGGAAATATTATTCGTAAGATTATTTTAAATTTTGATAAGTTAACATTTTCAAAAGACATTCGAACACTTTGCAAATGTGTAATTTGCACAAAATAAAAGTTACTAAGTTCATTTCATAAGATATTAACAACTTTGGAAATTTTATTTCAAAGACATTTTTAAATTTTGCAAAGTTAACATTTTCAAAAGACATTCGAACACTTTGCAAATGTGTAATTTGCACAAAATAAAAGTTACTAAGTTCATTTCATAAGATATTAACAACTTTGGAAATTTTATTTCAAAGACATTTTTAAATTTTGCAAAGTTAACATTTTCAAAAGACATTCGAACACTTTGCAAATGTGTAATTTGCACAAAATAAAAGTTACTAAGTTCATTTCATAAGATATTAACAACTTTGGAAATTTTATTTCAAAGACATTTTTAAATTTTGCAAAGTTAACATTTTCAAAAGACATTCGAACACTTTGCAAATGTGTAATTTGCACAAAATAAAAGTTACTAAGTTCATTTCATAAGATATTAACAACTTTGGAAATTTTATTTCAAAGACATTTTTAAATTTTGCAAAGTTAACATTTTCAAAAGACATTCGAACACTTTGCAAATGTGTAATTTGCACAAAATAAAAGTTACTAAGTTCATTTCATAAGATATTAACAACTTTGGAAATATTATTCGTAAGATTATTTTAAATTTTGATAAGTTAACATTTTCAAAAGACATTCGAACACTTTGCAAATGTGTAATTTGCACAAAATAAAAGTTACTAAGTTCATTTCATAAGATATTAACAACTTTGGAAATTTTATTTCAAAGACATTTTTAAATTTTGCAAAGTTAACATTTTCAAAAGACATTCGAACACTTTGCAAATGTGTAATTTGCACAAAATAAAAGTTACTAAGTTCATTTCATAAGATATTAACAACTTTGGAAATTTTATTTCAAAGACATTTTTAAATTTTGCAAAGTTAACATTTTCAAAAGACATTCGAACACTTTGCAAATGTGTAATTTGCACAAAATAAAAGTTACTAAGTTCATTTCATAAGATATTAACAACTTTGGAAATTATATTTCAAAGACATTTTTAAATTTTGCAAAGTTAACATTTTCAAAAGACATTCGAACACTTTGCAAATGTGTAATTTGCACAAAATAAAAGTTACTAAGTTCATTTCATAAGATATTAACAACTTTGGAAATTTTATTTCAAAGACATTTTTAAATTTTGCAAAGTTAACATTTTCAAAAGACATTCGAACACTTTGCAAATGTGTAATTTGCACAAAATAAAAGTTACTAAGTTCATTTCATAAGATATTAACAACTTTGGAAATTTTATTTCAAAGACATTTTTAAATTTTGCAAAGTTAACATTTTCAAAAGACATTCGAACACTTTGCAAATGTGTAATTTGCACAAAATAAAAGTTACTAAGTTCATTTCATATGATATTAACAACTTTGGAAATATTATTCGTAAGATTATTTTAAATTTTGATAAGTTAACATTTTCAAAAGACATTCGAACACTTTGCAAATGTGTAATTTGCACAAAATAAAAGTTACTAAGTTCATTTCATAAGATATTAACAACTTTGGAAATTTTATTTCAAAGACATTTTTAAATTTTGCAAAGTTAACATTTTCAAAAGACATTCGAACACTTTGCAAATGTGTAATTTGCACAAAATAAAAGTTACTAAGTTCATTTCATAAGATATTAACAACTTTGGAAATTTTATTTCAAAGACATTTTTAAATTTTGCAAAGTTAACATTTTCAAAAGACATTCGAACACTTTGCAAATGTGTAATTTGCACAAAATAAAAGTTACTAAGTTCATTTCATAAGATATTAACAACTTTGGAAATATTATTCGTAAGATTATTTTAAATTTTGCAGAGTTAACATTTTCAAAAGACATTCGAACACTTTGCAAATGTGTAATTTGCACAAAATAAAAGTTACTAAGTTCATTTCATAAGATATTAACAACTTTGGAAAGACATTTTTAAATTTTGCAAAGTTAACATTTTCAAAAGACATTCGAACACTTTGCAAATGTGTAATTTGCACAAAATAAAAGTTACTAAGTTCATTTCATAAGATATTAACAACTTTGGAAATATTATTCGTAAGATTATTTTAAATTTTGCAAAGTTAACATTTTCAAAAGACATTCGAACACTTTGCAAATGTGTAATTTGCACAAAATAAAAGTTACTAAGTTCATTTCATAAGATATTAACAACTTTGGAAATTTTATTTCAAAGACATTTTTAAATTTTGCAAAGTTAACATTTTCAAAAGACATTCGAACACTTTGCAAATGTGTAATTTGCACAAAATAAAAGTTACTAAGTTCATTTCATATGATATTAACAACTTTGGAAATATTATTCGTAAGATTATTTTAAATTTTGATAAGTTAACATTTTCAAAAGACATTCGAACACTTTGCAAATGTGTAATTTGCACAAAATAAAAGTTACTAAGTTCATTTCATAAGATATTAACAACTTTGGAAATTTTATTTCAAAGACATTTTTAAATTTTGCAAAGTTAACATTTTCAAAAGACATTCGAACACTTTGCAAATGTGTAATTTGCACAAAATAAAAGTTACTAAGTTCATTTCATAAGATATTAACAACTTTGGAAATATTATTCGTAAGATTATTTTAAATTTTGCAAAGTTAACATTTTCAAAAGACATTCGAACACTTTGCAAATGTGTAATTTGCACAAAATAAAAGTTACTAAGTTCATTTCATAAGATATTAACAACTTTGGAAATTTTATTTCAAAGACATTTTTAAATTTTGCAAAGTTAACATTTTCAAAAGACATTCGAACACTTTGCAAATGTGTAATTTGCACAAAATAAAAGTTACTAAGTTCATTTCATAAGATATTAACAACTTTGGAAATATTATTCGTAAGATTATTTTAAATTTTGCAAAGTTAACATTTTCAAAAGACATTCGAACACTTTGCAAATGTGTAATTTGCACAAAATAAAAGTTACTAAGTTCATTTCATAAGATATTAACAACTTTGGAAATATTATTCGTAAGATTATTTTAAATTTTGCAAAGTTAACATTTTCAAAAGACATTCGAACACTTTGCAAATGTGTAATTTGCACAAAATAAAAGTTACTAAGTTCATTTCATAAGATATTAACAACTTTGGAAATTTTATTTCAAAGACATTTTTAAATTTTGCAAAGTTAACATTTTCAAAAGACATTCGAACACTTTGCAAATGTGTAATTTGCACAAAATAAAAGTTACTAAGTTCATTTCATAAGATATTAACAACTTTGGAAATATTATTCGTAAGATTATTTTAAATTTTGCAAAGTTAACATTTTCAAAAGACATTCGAACACTTTGCAAATGTGTAATTTGCACAAAATAAAAGTTACTAAGTTCATTTCATAAGATATTAACAACTTTGGAAATTTTATTTCAAAGACATTTTTAAATTTTGCAAAGTTAACATTTTCAAAAGACATTCGAACACTTTGCAAATGTGTAATTTGCACAAAATAAAAGTTACTAAGTTCATTTCATAAGATATTAACAACTTTGGAAATATTATTCGTAAGATTATTTTAAATTTTGCAAAGTTAACATTTTCAAAAGACATTCGAACACTTTGCAAATGTGTAATTTGCACAAAATAAAAGTTACTAAGTTCATTTCATAAGATATTAACAACTTTGGAAATATTATTCGTAAGATTATTTTAAATTTTGCAAAGTTAACATTTTCAAAAGACATTCGAACACTTTGCAAATGTGTAATTTGCACAAAATAAAAGTTACTAAGTTCATTTCATAAGATATTAACAACTTTGGAAATATTATTCGTAAGATTATTTTAAATTTTGCAAAGTTAACATTTTCAAAAGACATTCGAACACTTTGCAAATGTGTAATTTGCACAAAATAAAAGTTACTAAGTTCATTTCATAAGATATTAACAACTTTGGAAATTTTATTTCAAAGACATTTTTAAATTTTGCAAAGTTAACATTTTCAAAAGACATTCGAACACTTTGCAAATGTGTAATTTGCACAAAATAAAAGTTACTAAGTTCATTTCATAAGATATTAACAACTTTGGAAATTTTATTTCAAAGACATTTTTAAATTTTGCAAAGTTAACATTTTCAAAAGACATTCGAACACTTTGCAAATGTGTAATTTGCACAAAATAAAAGTTACTAAGTTCATTTCATAAGATATTAACAACTTTGGAAATATTATTCGTAAGATTATTTTAAATTTTGCAGAGTTAACATTTTCAAAAGACATTCGAACACTTTGCAAATGTGTAATTTGCACAAAATAAAAGTTACTAAGTTCATTTCATAAGATATTAACAACTTTGGAAATATTATTCGTAAGATTATTTTAAATTTTGCAAAGTTAACATTTTCAAAAGACATTCGAACACTTTGCAAATGTGTAATTTGCACAAAATAAAAGTTACTAAGTTCATTTCATAAGATATTAACAACTTTGGAAATTTTATTTCAAAGACATTTTTAAATTTTGCAAAGTTAACATTTTCAAAAGACATTCGAACACTTTGCAAATGTGTAATTTGCACAAAATAAAAGTTACTAAGTTCATTTCATAAGATATTAACAACTTTGGAAATATTATTCGTAAGATTATTTTAAATTTTGATAAGTTAACATTTTCAAAAGACATTCGAACACTTTGCAAATGTGTAATTTGCACAAAATAAAAGTTACTAAGTTCATTTCATAAGATATTAACAACTTTGGAAATATTATTCGTAAGATTATTTTAAATTTTGCAAAGTTAACATTTTCAAAAGACATTCGAACACTTTGCAAATGTGTAATTTGCACAAAATAAAAGTTACTAAGTTCATTTCATAAGATATTAACAACTTTGGAAATTTTATTTCAAAGACATTTTTAAATTTTGCAAAGTTAACATTTTCAAAAGACATTCGAACACTTTGCAAATGTGTAATTTGCACAAAATAAAAGTTACTAAGTTCATTTCATAAGATATTAACAACTTTGGAAATTTTATTCGTAAGATTATTTTAAATTTTGCAAAGATAACATTTTCAAAAGACATTCGAACACTTTGCAAATGTGTAATTTGCACAAAATAAAAGTTACTAAGTTCATTTCATAAGATATTAACAACTTTGGAAATTTTATTTCAAAGACATTTTTAAATTTTGCAAAGTTAACATTTTCAAAAGACATTCGAACACTTTGCAAATGTGTAATTTGCACAAAATAAAAGTTACTAAGTTCATTTCATAAGATATTAACAACTTTGGAAATTTTATTTCAAAGACATTTTTAAATTTTGCAAAGTTAACATTTTCAAAAGACATTCGAACACTTTGCAAATGTGTAATTTGCACAAAATAAAAGTTACTAAGTTCATTTCATAAGATATTAACAACTTTGGAAATATTATTCGTAAGATCATTTTAAATTTTGCAAAGTTAACATTTTCAAAAGACATTCGAACACTTTGCAAATGTGTAATTTGCACAAAATAAAAGTTACTAAGTTCATTTCATAAGATATTAACAACTTTGGAAATTTTATTTCAAAGACATTTTTAAATTTTGCAAAGTTAACATTTTCAAAAGACATTCGAACACTTTGCAAATGTGTAATTTGCACAAAATAAAAGTTACTAAGTTCATTTCATAAGATATTAACAACTTTGGAAATTTTATTTCAAAGACATTTTTAAATTTTGCAAAGTTAACATTTTCAAAAGACATTCGAACACTTTGCAAATGTGTAATTTGCACAAAATAAAAGTTACTAAGTTCATTTCATAAGATATTAACAACTTTGGAAATTTTATTTCAAAGACATTTTTAAATTTTGCAAAGTTAACATTTTCAAAAGACATTCGAACACTTTGCAAATGTGTAATTTGCACAAAATAAAAGTTACTAAGTTCATTTCATATGATATTAACAACTTTGGAAATATTATTCGTAAGATTATTTTAAATTTTGCAAAGTTAACATTTTCAAAAGACATTCGAACACTTTGCAAATGTGTAATTTGCACAAAATAAAAGTTATTAAGTTCATTTCATAAGATATTAACAACTTTGGAAATTTTATTTCAAAGACATTTTTAAATTTTGCAAAGTTAACATTTTCAAAAGACATTCGAACACTTTGCAAATGTGTAATTTGCACAAAATAAAAGTTACTAAGTTCATTTCATAAGATATTAACAACTTTGGAAATTTTATTTCAAAGACATTTTTAAATTTTGCAAAGTTAACATTTTCAAAAGACATTCGAACACTTTGCAAATGTGTAATTTGCACAAAATAATAGTTACTAAGTTCATTTCATAAGATATTATCAACTTTGGAAATTTTATTTCAAAGACATTTTTAAATTTTGCAAAGTTAACATTTTCAAAAGACATTCGAACACTTTGCAAATGTGTAATTTGCACAAAATAAAAGTTACTAAGTTCATTTCATAAGATATTAACAACTTTGGAAATTTTATTTCAAAGACATTTTTAAATTTTGCAAAGTTAACATTTTCAAAAGACATTCGAACACTTTGCAAATGTGTAATTTGCACAAAATAAAAGTTACTAAGTTCATTTCATAAGATATTAACAACTTTGGAAATATTATTCGTAAGATTATTTTAAATTTTGATAAGTTAACATTTTCAAAAGACATTCGAACACTTTGCAAATGTGTAATTTGAACAAAATAAAAGTTACTAAGTTCATTTCATAAGATATTAACAACTTTTGAAATATTATTCGTAAGATTATTTTAAATTTTGCAAAGTTAACATTTTCAAAAGACATTCGAACACTTTGCAAATGTGTAATTTGAACAAAATAAAAGTTACTAAGTTCATTTCATAAGATATTAACAACTTTGGAAATTTTATTTCAAAGACATTTTTAAATTTTGCAAAGTTAACATTTTCAAAAGACATTCGAACACTTGCTAATGTGTAATTTGCACAAAATAAAAGTTACTAAGTTCATTTCATAAGATATTAACAACTTTGGAAATTTTATTCGTAAGATTATTTTAAATTTTGCAAAGTTAACATTTTCAAAAGACATTCGAACACTTTGCAAATGTGTAATTTGCACAAAATAAAAGTTACTAAGTTCATTTCATAAGATATTAACAACTTTGGAAATTTTATTCGTAAGATTATTTTAAATTTTGCAAAGTTAACATTTTCAAAAGACATTCGAACACTTTGCAAATGTGTAATTTGCACAAAATAAAAGTTACTAAGTTCATTTCATAAGATATTAACAACTTTGGAAATTTTATTTCAAAGACATTTTTAAATTTTGCAAAGTTAACATTTTCAAAAGACATTCGAACACTTTGCAAATGTGTAATTTGCACAAAATAAAAGTTACTAAGTTCATTTCATAAGATATTAACAACTTTGGAAATATTATTCGTAAGATTATTTTAAATTTTGCAAAGTTAACATTTTCAAAAGACATTCGAACACTTTGCAAATGTGTAATTTGCACAAAATAAAAGTTACTAAGTTAATTTCATAAGATATTAACAACTTTGGAAATTTTATTTCAAAGACATTTTTAAATTTTGCAAAGTTAACATTTTCAAAAGACATTCGAACACTTTGCAAATGTGTAATTTGCACAAAATAAAAGTTACTAAGTTCATTTCATAAGATATTAACAACTTTGGAAATTTTATTTCAAAGACATTTTTAAATTTTGCAAAGTTAACATTTTCAAAAGACATTCGAACACTTTGCAAATGTGTAATTTGCACAAAATAAAAGTTACTAAGTTCATTTCATATGATATTAACAACTTTGGAAATATTATTCGTAAGATTATTTTAAATTTTGATAAGTTAACATTTTCAAAAGACATTCGAACACTTTGCAAATGTGTAATTTGCACAAAATAAAAGTTACTAAGTTCATTTCATAAGATATTAACAACTTTGGAAATTTTATTTCAAAGACATTTTTAAATTTTGCAAAGTTAACATTTTCAAAAGACATTCGAACACTTTGCAAATGTGTAATTTGCACAAAATAAAAGTTACTAAGTTCATTTCATAAGATATTAACAACTTTGGAAATTTTATTTCAAAGACATTTTTAAATTTTGCAAAGTTAACATTTTCAAAAGACATTCGAACACTTTGCAAATGTGTAATTTGCACAAAATAAAAGTTACTAAGTTCATTTCATAAGATATTAACAACTTTGGAAATTTTATTTCAAAGACATTTTTAAATTTTGCAAAGTTAACATTTTCAAAAGACATTCGAACACTTTGCAAATGTGTAATTTGCACAAAATAAAAGTTACTAAGTTCATTTCATAAGATATTAACAACTTTGGAAATTTTATTTCAAAGACATTTTTAAATTTTGCAAAGTTAACATTTTCAAAAGACATTCGAACACTTTGCAAATGTGTAATTTACACAAAATAAAAGTTACTAAGTTCATTTCATAAGATATTAACAACTTTGGAAATATTATTCGTAAGATTATTTTAAATTTTGCAAAGTTAACATTTTCAAAAGACATTCGAACACTTTGCAAATGTGTAATTTGCACAAAATAAAAGTTACTAAGTTCATTTCATAAGATATTAACAACTTTGGAAATTTTATTTCAAAGACATTTTTAAATTTTGCAAAGTTAACATTTTCAAAAGACATTCGAACACTTTGCAAATGTGTAATTTGCACAAAATAAAAGTTACTAAGTTCATTTCATAAGATATTAACAACTTTGGAAATTTTATTTCAAAGACATTTTTAAATTTTGCAAAGTTAACATTTTCAAAAGACATTCGAACACTTTGCAAATGTGTAATTTGCACAAAATAAAAGTTACTAAGTTCATTTCATATGATATTAACAACTTTGGAAATATTATTCGTAAGATTATTTTAAATTTTGATAAGTTAACATTTTCAAAAGACATTCGAACACTTTGCAAATGTGTAATTTGCACAAAATAAAAGTTACTAAGTTCATTTCATAAGATATTAACAACTTTGGAAATTTTATTTCAAAGACATTTTTAAATTTTGCAAAGTTAACATTTTCAAAAGACATTCGAACACTTTGCAAATGTGTAATTTGCACAAAATAAAAGTTACTAAGTTCATTTCATAAGATATTAACAACTTTGGAAATTTTATTTCAAAGACATTTTTAAATTTTGCAAAGTTAACATTTTCAAAAGACATTCGAACACTTTGCAAATGTGTAATTTGCACAAAATAAAAGTTACTAAGTTCATTTCATAAGATATTAACAACTTTGGAAATTTTATTTCAAAGACATTTTTAAATTTTGCAAAGTTAACATTTTCAAAAGACATTCGAACACTTTGCAAATGTGTAATTTGCACAAAATAAAAGTTACTAAGTTCATTTCATAAGATATTAACAACTTTGGAAATTTTATTTCAAAGACATTTTTAAATTTTGCAAAGTTAACATTTTCAAAAGACATTCGAACACTTTGCAAATGAGTAATTTACACAAAATAAAAGTTACTAAGTTCATTTCATAAGATATTAACAACTTTGGAAATATTATTCGTAAGATTATTTTAAATTTTGCAAAGTTAACATTTTCAAAAGACATTCGAACACTTTGCAAATGTGTAATTTGCACAAAATAAAAGTTACTAAGTTCATTTCATAAGATATTAACAACTTTGGAAATTTTATTTCAAAGACATTTTTAAATTTTGCAAAGTTAACATTTTCAAAAGACATTCGAACACTTTGCAAATGTGTAATTTGCACAAAATAAAAGTTACTAAGTTCATTTCATAAGATATTAACAACTTTGGAAATTTTATTTCAAAGACATTTTTAAATTTTGCAAAGTTAACATTTTCAAAAGACATTCGAACACTTTGCAAATGTGTAATTTGCACAAAATAAAAGTTACTAAGTTCATTTCATATGATATTAACAACTTTGGAAATATTATTCGTAAGATTATTTTAAATTTTGATAAGTTAACATTTTCAAAAGACATTCGAACACTTTGCAAATGTGTAATTTGCACAAAATAAAAGTTACTAAGTTCATTTCATAAGATATTAACAACTTTGGAAATTTTATTTCAAAGACATTTTTAAATTTTGCAAAGTTAACATTTTCAAAAGACATTCGAACACTTTGCAAATGTGTAATTTGCACAAAATAAAAGTTACTAAGTTCATTTCATAAGATATTAACAACTTTGGAAATTTTATTTCAAAGACATTTTTAAATTTTGCAAAGTTAACATTTTCAAAAGACATTCGAACACTTTGCAAATGTGTAATTTGCACAAAATAAAAGTTACTAAGTTCATTTCATAAGATATTAACAACTTTGGAAATTTTATTTCAAAGACATTTTTAAATTTTGCAAAGTTAACATTTTCAAAAGACATTCGAACACTTTGCAAATGTGTAATTTGCACAAAATAAAAGTTACTAAGTTCATTTCATAAGATATTAACAACTTTGGAAATTTTATTTCAAAGACATTTTTAAATTTTGCAAAGTTAACATTTTCAAAAGACATTCGAACACTTTGCAAATGTGTAATTTGCACAAAATAAAAGTTACTAAGTTCATTTCATAAGATATTAACAACTTTGGAAATATTATTCGTAAGATTATTTTAAATTTTGCAAAGTTAACATTTTCAAAAGACATTCGAACACTTTGCAAATGTGTAATTTGAACAAAATAAAAGTTACTAAGTTCATTTCATAAGATATTAACAACTTTGGAAATTTTATTTCAAAGACATTTTTAAATTTTGCAAAGTTAACATTTTCAAAAGACATTCGAACACTTGCTAATGTGTAATTTGCACAAAATAAAAGTTACTAAGTTCATTTCATAAGATATTAACAACTTTGGAAATTTTATTCGTAAGATTATTTTAAATTTTGCAAAGTTAACATTTTCAAAAGACATTCGAACACTTTGCAAATGTGTAATTTGCACAAAATAAAAGTTACTAAGTTCATTTCATAAGATATTAACAACTTTGGAAATTTTATTCGTAAGATTATTTTAAATTTTGCAAAGTTAACATTTTCAAAAGACATTCGAACACTTTGCAAATGTGTAATTTGCACAAAATAAAAGTTACTAAGTTCATTTCATAAGATATTAACAACTTTGGAAATTTTATTCGTAAGATTATTTTAAATTTTGCAAAGTTAACATTTTCAAAAGACATTCGAACACTTTGCAAATGTGTAATTTGCACAAAATAAAAGTTACTAAGTTCATTTCATAAGATATTAACAACTTTGGAAATTTTATTTCAAAGACATTTTTAAATTTTGCAAAGTTAACATTTTCAAAAGACATTCGAACACTTTGCAAATGTGTAATTTGCACAAAATAAAAGTTACTAAGTTCATTTCATAAGATATTAACAACTTTGGAAATATTATTCGTAAGATTATTTTAAATTTTGCAAAGTTAACATTTTCAAAAGACATTCGAACACTTTGCAAATGTGTAATTTGCACAAAATAAAAGTTACTAAGTTCATTTCATAAGATATTAACAACTTTGGAAATTTTATTTCAAAGACATTTTTAAATTTTGCAAAGTTAACATTTTCAAAAGACATTCGAACACTTTGCAAATGTGTAATTTGCACAAAATAAAAGTTACTAAGTTCATTTCATAAGATATTAACAACTTTGGAAATTTTATTTCAAAGACATTTTTAAATTTTGCAAAGTTAACATTTTCAAAAGACATTCGAACACTTTGCAAATGTGTAATTTGCACAAAATAAAAGTTACTAAGTTCATTTCATAAGATATTAACAACTTTGGAAATTTTATTTCAAAGACATTTTTAAATTTTGCAAAGTTAACATTTTCAAAAGACATTCGAACACTTTGCAAATGTGTAATTTGCACAAAATAAAAGTTACTAAGTTCATTTCATAAGATATTAACAACTTTGGAAATTTTATTTCAAAGACATTTTTAAATTTTGCAAAGTTAACATTTTCAAAAGACATTCGAACACTTTGCAAATGTGTAATTTGCACAAAATAAAAGTTACTAAGTTCATTTCATAAGATATTAACAACTTTGGAAATATTATTCGTAAGATTATTTTAAATTTTGCAAAGTTAACATTTTCAAAAGACATTCGAACACTTTGCAAATGTGTAATTTGAACAAAATAAAAGTTACTAAGTTCATTTCATAAGATATTAACAACTTTGGAAATTTTATTTCAAAGACATTTTTAAATTTTGCAAAGTTAACATTTTCAAAAGACATTCGAACACTTGCTAATGTGTAATTTGCACAAAATAAAAGTTACTAAGTTCATTTCATAAGATATTAACAACTTTGGAAATTTTATTCGTAAGATTATTTTAAATTTTGCAAAGTTAACATTTTCAAAAGACATTCGAACACTTTGCAAATGTGTAATTTGCACAAAATAAAAGTTACTAAGTTCATTTCATAAGATATTAACAACTTTGGAAATTTTATTTCAAAGACATTTTTAAATTTTGCAAAGTTAACATTTTCAAAAGACATTCGAACACTTTGCAAATGTTTAATTTGCACAAAATAAAAGTTACTAAGTTCATTTCATAAGATATTAACAACTTTGGAAATTTTATTTCAAAGACATTTTTAAATTTTGCAAAGTTAACATTTTCAAAAGACATTCGAACACTTTGCAAATGTGTAATTTGCACAAAATAAAAGTTACTAAGTTCATTTCATAAGATATTAACAACTGTGGAAATATTATTCGTAAGAGCTTTTTAAATTTTGATAAGTTAACATTTTCAAAAGACATTCGAACACTTTGCAAATGTGTAATTTGCACAAAATAAAAGTTACTAAGTTCATTTCATAAGATATTAACAACTTTGGAAATTTTATTTCAAAGACATTTTTAAATTTTGCAAAGTTAACATTTTCAAAAGACATTCGAACACTTTGCAAATGTGTAATTTGCACAAAATAAAAGTTACTAAGTTCATTTCATAAGATATTAACAACTTTGGAAATTTTATTTCAATGACATTATAAAATTTTGCAAAGTTAACATTTTCAAAAGACATTCGAACACTTTGCAAATGTGTAATTTGCACAAAATAAAAGTTACTAAGTTCATTTCATAAGATATTAACAACTTTGGAAATATTATTCGTAAGATTATTTTAAATTTTGATAAGTTAACATTTTCAAAAGACATTCGAACACTTTGCAAATGTGTAATTTGAACAAAATAAAAGTTACTAAGTTCATTTCATAAGATATTAACAACTTTGGAAATTTTATTTCAAAGACATTTTTAAATTTTGCAAAGTTAACATTTTCAAAAGACATTCGAACACTTTGCAAATGTGTAATTTGCACAAAATAAAAGTTACTAAGTTCATTTCATAAGATATTAACAACTTTGGAAATTTTATTTCAAAGACATTTTTAAATTTTGCAAAGTTAACATTTTCAAAAGACATTCGAACACTTTGCAAATGTGTAATTTGCACAAAATAAAAGTTACTAAGTTCATTTCATAAGATATTAACAACTTTGGAAATATTATTCGTAAGATTATTTTAAATTTTGCAAAGTTAACATTTTCAAAAGACATTCGAACACTTTGCAAATGTGTAATTTGAACAAAATAAAAGTTACTAAGTACATTTCATAAGATATTAACAACTTTGGAAATTTTATTTCAAAGACATTTTTAAATTTTGCAAAGTTAACATTTTCAAAAGACATTCGAACACTTGCTAATGTGTAATTTGCACAAAATAAAAGTTACTAAGTTCATTTCATAAGATATTAACAACTTTGGAAATTTTATTCGTAAGATTATTTTAAATTTTGCAAAGTTAACATTTTCAAAAGACATTCGAACACTTTGCAAATGTGTAATTTGCACAAAATAAAAGTTACTAAGTTCATTTCATAAGATATTAACAACTTTGGAAATTTTATTTCAAAGACATTTTTAAATTTTGCAAAGTTAACATTTTCAAAAGACATTCGAACACTTTGCAAATGTTTAATTTGCACAAAATAAAAGTTACTAAGTTCATTTCATAAGATATTAACAACTTTGGAAATTTTATTTCAAAGACATTTTTAAATTTTGCAAAGTTAACATTTTCAAAAGACATTCGAACACTTTGCAAATGTGTAATTTGCACAAAATAAAAGTTACTAAGTTCATTTCATAAGATATTAACAACTTTGGAAATATTATTCGTAAGATTATTTTAAATTTTGATAAGTTAACATTTTCAAAAGACATTCGAACACTTTGCAAATGTGTAATTTGAACAAAATAAAAGTTACTAAGTTCATTTCATAAGATATTAACAACTTTGGAAATTTTATTTCAAAGACATTTTTAAATTTTGCAAAGTTAACATTTTCAAAAGACATTCGAACACTTTGCAAATGTGTAATTTGCACAAAATAAAAGTTACTAAGTTCATTTCATAAGATATTAACAACTTTGGAAATTTTATTTCAAAGACATTTTTAAATTTTGCAAAGTTAACATTTTCAAAAGACATTCGAACACTTTGCAAATGTGTAATTTGCACAAAATAAAAGTTACTAAGTTCATTTCATAAGATATTAACAACTTTGGAAATATTATTCGTAAGATTATTTTAAATTTTGATAAGTTAACATTTTCAAAAGACATTCGAACACTTTGCAAATGTGTAATTTGAACAAAATAAAAGTTACTAAGTTCATTTCATAAGATATTAACAACTTTGGAAATTTTATTTCAAAGACATTTTTAAATTTTGCAAAGTTAACATTTTCAAAAGACATTCGAACACTTTGCAAATGTGTAATTTGCACAAAATAAAAGTTACTAAGTTCATTTCATAAGATATTAACAACTTTGGAAATTTTATTTCAAAGACATTTTTAAATTTTGCAAAGTTAACATTTTCAAAAGACATTCGAACACTTTGCAAATGTGTAATTTGCACAAAATAAAAGTTACTAAGTTCATTTCATAAGATATTAACAACTTTGGAAATTTTATTTCAAAGACATTTTTAAATTTTGCAAAGTTAACATTTTCAAAAGACATTCGAACACTTTGCAAATGTGTAATTTGCACAAAATAAAAGTTACTAAGTTCATTTCATATGATATTAACAACTTTGGAAATATTATTCGTAAGATTATTTTAAATTTTGATAAGTTAACATTTTCAAAAGACATTCGAACACTTTGCAAATGTGTAATTTGCACAAAATAAAAGTTACTAAGTTCATTTCATAAGATATTAACAACTTTGGAAATTTTATTTCAAAGACATTTTTAAATTTTGCAAAGTTAACATTTTCAAAAGACATTCGAACACTTTGCAAATGTGTAATTTGCACAAAATAAAAGTTACTAAGTTCATTTCATAAGATATTAACAACTTTGGAAATTTTATTTCAAAGACATTTTTAAATTTTGCAAAGTTAACATTTTCAAAAGACATTCGAACACTTTGCAAATGTGTAATTTGCACAAAATAAAAGTTACTAAGTTCATTTCATAAGATATTAACAACTTTGGAAATTTTATTTCAAAGACATTTTTAAATTTTGCAAAGTTAACATTTTCAAAAGACATTCGAACACTTTGCAAATGTGTAATTTGCACAAAATAAAAGTTACTAAGTTCATTTCATAAGATATTAACAACTTTGGAAATTTTATTCGTAAGATTATTTTAAATTTTGCAAAGTTAACATTTTCAAAAGACATTCGAACACTTTGCAAATGTGTAATTTGCACAAAATAAAAGTTACTAAGTTCATTTCATAAGATATTAACAACTTTGGAAATTTTATTTCAAAGACATTTTTAAATTTTGCAAAGTTAACATTTTCAAAAGACATTCGAACACTTTGCAAATGTTTAATTTGCACAAAATAAAAGTTACTAAGTTCATTTCATAAGATATTAACAACTTTGGAAATTTTATTTCAAAGACATTTTTAAATTTTGCAAAGTTAACATTTTCAAAAGACATTCGAACACTTTGCAAATGTGTAATTTGCACAAAATAAAAGTTACTAAGTTCATTTCATAAGATATTAACAACTTTGGAAATATTATTCGTAAGAGCTTTTTAAATTTTGATAAGTTAACATTTTCAAAAGACATTCGAACACTTTGCAAATGTGTAATTTGCACAAAATAAAAGTTACTAAGTTCATTTCATAAGATATTAACAACTTTGGAAATTTTATTTCAAAGACATTTTTAAATTTTGCAAAGTTAACATTTTCAAAAGACATTCGAACACTTTGCAAATGTGTAATTTGCACAAAATAAAAGTTACTAAGTTCATTTCATAAGATATTAACAACTTTGGAAATTTTATTTCAATGACATTATAAAATTTTGCAAAGTTAACATTTTCAAAAGACATTCGAACACTTTGCAAATGTGTAATTTGCACAAAATAAAAGTTACTAAGTTCATTTCATAAGATATTAACAACTTTGGAAATATTATTCGTAAGATTATTTTAAATTTTGATAAGTTAACATTTTCAAAAGACATTCGAACACTTTGCAAATGTGTAATTTGAACAAAATAAAAGTTACTAAGTTCATTTCATAAGATATTAACAACTTTGGAAATTTTATTTCAAAGACATTTTTAAATTTTGCAAAGTTAACATTTTCAAAAGACATTCGAACACTTTGCAAATGTGTAATTTGCACAAAATAAAAGTTACTAAGTTCATTTCATAAGATATTAACAACTTTGGAAATTTTATTTCAAAGACATTTTTAAATTTTGCAAAGTTAACATTTTCAAAAGACATTCGAACACTTTGCAAATGTGTAATTTGCACAAAATAAAAGTTACTAAGTTCATTTCATAAGATATTAACAACTTTGGAAATATTATTCGTAAGATTATTTTAAATTTTGCAAAGTTAACATTTTCAAAAGACATTCGAACACTTTGCAAATGTGTAATTTGAACAAAATAAAAGTTACTAAGTACATTTCATAAGATATTAACAACTTTGGAAATTTTATTTCAAAGACATTTTTAAATTTTGCAAAGTTAACATTTTCAAAAGACATTCGAACACTTGCTAATGTGTAATTTGCACAAAATAAAAGTTATTAAGTTCATTTCATAAGATATTAACAACTTTGGAAATTTTATTCGTAAGATTATTTTAAATTTTGCAAAGTTAACATTTTCAAAAGACATTCGAACACTTTGCAAATGTGTAATTTGCACAAAATAAAAGTTACTAAGTTCATTTCATAAGATATTAACAACTTTGGAAATTTTATTTCAAAGACATTTTTAAATTTTGCAAAGTTAACATTTTCAAAAGACATTCGAACACTTTGCAAATGTTTAATTTGCACAAAATAAAAGTTACTAAGTTCATTTCATAAGATATTAACAACTTTGGAAATTTTATTTCAAAGACATTTTTAAATTTTGCAAAGTTAACATTTTCAAAAGACATTCGAACACTTTGCAAATGTGTAATTTGCACAAAATAAAAGTTACTAAGTTCATTTCATAAGATATTAACAACTTTGGAAATATTATTCGTAAGATTATTTTAAATTTTGATAAGTTAACATTTTCAAAAGACATTCGAACACTTTGCAAATGTGTAATTTGAACAAAATAAAAGTTACTAAGTTCATTTCATAAGATATTAACAACTTTGGAAATTTTATTTCAAAGACATTTTTAAATTTTGCAAAGTTAACATTTTCAAAAGACATTCGAACACTTTGCAAATGTGTAATTTGCACAAAATAAAAGTTACTAAGTTCATTTCATAAGATATTAACAACTTTGGAAATTTTATTTCAAAGACATTTTTAAATTTTGCAAAGTTAACATTTTCAAAAGACATTCGAACACTTTGCAAATGTGTAATTTGCACAAAATAAAAGTTACTAAGTTCATTTCATAAGATATTAACAACTTTGGAAATATTATTCGTAAGATTATTTTAAATTTTGCAAAGTTAACATTTTCAAAAGACATTCGAACACTTTGCAAATGTGTAATTTGAACAAAATAAAAGTTACTAAGTACATTTCATAAGATATTAACAACTTTGGAAATTTTATTTCAAAGACATTTTTAAATTTTGCAAAGTTAACATTTTCAAAAGACATTCGAACACTTGCTAATGTGTAATTTGCACAAAATAAAAGTTACTAAGTTCATTTCATAAGATATTAACAACTTTGGAAATTTTATTCGTAAGATTATTTTAAATTTTGCAAAGTTAACATTTTCAAAAGACATTCGAACACTTTGCAAATGTGTAATTTGCACAAAATAAAAGTTACTAAGTTCATTTCATAAGATATTAACAACTTTGGAAATTTTATTTCAAAGACATTTTTAAATTTTGCAAAGTTAACATTTTCAAAAGACATTCGAACACTTTGCAAATGTTTAGTTTGCACAAAATAAAAGTTACTAAGTTCATTTCATAAGATATTAACAACTTTGGAAATTTTATTTCAAAGACATTTTTAAATTTTGCAAAGTTAACATTTTCAAAAGACATTCGAACACTTTGCAAATGTGTAATTTGCACAAAATAAAAGTTACTAAGTTCATTTCATAAGATATTAACAACTTTGGAAATATTATTCGTAAGAGCTTTTTAAATTTTGATAAGTTAACATTTTCAAAAGACATTCGAACACTTTGCAAATGTGTAATTTGCACAAAATAAAAGTTACTAAGTTCATTTCATAAGATATTAACAACTTTGGAAATTTTATTTCAAAGACATTTTTAAATTTTGCAAAGTTAACATTTTCAAAAGACATTCGAACACTTTGCAAATGTGTAATTTGCACAAAATAAAAGTTACTAAGTTCATTTCATAAGATATTAACAACTTTGGAAATATTATTCGTAAGATTATTTTAAATTTTGCAAAGTTAACATTTTCAAAAGACATTCGAACACTTTGCAAATGTGTAATTTGCACAAAATAAAAGTTACTAAGTTCATTTCATAAGATATTAACAACTTTGGAAATTTTATTTCAAAGACATTTTTAAATTTTGCAAAGTTAACATTTTCAAAAGACATTCGAACACTTTGCAAATGTGTAATTTGCACAAAATAAAAGTTACTAAGTTCATTTCATAAGATATTAACAACTTTGGAAATATTATTCGTAAGAGCTTTTTAAATTTTGATAAGTTAACATTTTCAAAAGACATTCGAACACTTTGCAAATGTGTAATTTGCACAAAATAAAAGTTACTAAGTTCATTTCATAAGATATTAACAACTTTGGAAATTTTATTTCAAAGACATTTTTAAATTTTGCAAAGTTAACATTTTCAAAAGACATTCGAACACTTTGCAAATGTGTAATTTGCACAAAATAAAAGTTACTAAGTTCATTTCATAAGATATTAACAACTTTGGAAATATTATTCGTAAGATTATTTTAAATTTTGCAAAGTTAACATTTTCAAAAGACATTCGAACACTTTGCAAATGTGTAATTTGCACAAAATAAAAGTTACTAAGTTCATTTCATAAGATATTAACAACTTTGGAAATTTTATTTCAAAGACATTTTTAAATTTTGCAAAGTTAACATTTTCAAAAGACATTCGAACACTTTGCAAATGTGTAATTTGCACAAAATAAAAGTTACTAAGTTCATTTCATAAGATATTAACAACTTTGGAAATTTTATTTCAAAGACATTTTTAAATTTTGCAAAGTTAACATTTTCAAAAGACATTCGAACACTTTGCAAGTGTGTAATTTGCACAAAATAAAAGTTACTAAGTTCATTTCATAAGATATTAACAACTTTGGAAATTTTATTTCAAAGACATTTTTAAATTTTGCAAAGTTAACATTTTCAAAAGACATTCGAACACTTTGCAAATGTGTAATTTGCACAAAATAAAAGTTACTAAGTTCATTTCATAACATATTAACAACTTTGGAAATTTTATTTCAAAGACATTTTTAAATTTTGCAAAGTTAACATTTTCAAAAGACATTCGAACACTTTGCAAATGTGTAATTTGCACAAAATAAAAGTTACTAAGTTCATTTCATAAGATATTAACAACTTTGGAAATTTTATTTCAATGACATTATTAAATTTTCCAAAGTTAACATTTTCAAAAGACATTCGAACACTTTGCAAATGTGTAATTTGCACAAAATAAAAGTTACTAAGTTCATTTCATAAGATATTAACAACTTTGGAAATTTTATTTCAAAGACATTTTTAAATTTTGCAAAGTTAACATTTTCAAAAGACATTCGAACACTTTGCAAATGTGTAATTTGCACAAAATAAAAGTTACTAAGTTCATTTCATAAGATATTAACAACTTTGGAAATTTTATTTCAAAGACATTTTTAAATTTTGCAAAGTTAACATTTTCAAAAGACATTCGAACACTTTGCAAATGTGTAATTTGCACAAAATAAAAGTTACTAAGTTCATTTCATAAGATATTAACAACTTTGGAAATATTATTCGTAAGAGCTTTTTAAATTTTGATAAGTTAACATTTTCAAAAGACATTCGAACACTTTGCAAATGTGTAATTTGCACAAAATAAAAGTTACTAAGTTCATTTCATAAGATATTAACAACTTTGGAAATTTTATTTCAAAGACATTTTTAAATTTTGCAAAGTTAACATTTTCAAAAGACATTCGAACACTTTGCAAATGTGTAATTTGCACAAAATAAAAGTTACTAAGTTCATTTCATAAGATATTAACAACTTTGGAAATTTTATTTCAAAGACATTTTTAAATTTTGCAAAGTTAACATTTTCAAAAGACATTCGAACACTTTGCAAGTGTGTAATTTGCACAAAATAAAAGTTACTAAGTTCATTTCATAAGATATTAACAACTTTGGAAATTTTATTTCAAAGACATTTTTAAATTTTGCAAAGTTAACATTTTCAAAAGACATTCGAACACTTTGCAAATGTGTAATTTGCACAAAATAAAAGTTACTAAGTTCATTTCATAACATATTAACAACTTTGGAAATTTTATTTCAAAGACATTTTTAAATTTTGCAAAGTTAACATTTTCAAAAGACATTCGAACACTTTGCAAATGTGTAATTTGCACAAAATAAAAGTTACTAAGTTCATTTCATAAGATATTAACAACTTTGGAAATTTTATTTCAAAGACATTATTAAATTTTCCAAAGTTAACATTTTCAAAAGACATTCGAACACTTTGCAAATGTGTAATTTGCACAAAATAAAAGTTACTAAGTTCATTTCATAAGATATTAACAACTTTGGAAATTTTATTTCAAAGACATTTTTAAATTTTGCAAAGTTAACATTTTCAAAAGACATTCGAACACTTTGCAAATGTGTAATTTGCACAAAATAAAAGTTACTAAGTTCATTTCATAAGATATTAACAACTTTGGAAATATTATTCGTAAGAGCTTTTTAAATTTTGAGAAGTTAACATTTTCAAAAGACATTCGAACACTTTGCAAATGTGTAATTTACACAAAATAAAAGTTACTAAGTTCATTTCATAAGATATTAACAACTTTGGAAATATTATTCGTAAGATTATTTTAAATTTGGAGAAGTTAACATTTTCAAAAGACATTCGAACACTTTGCAAATGTGTAATTTGCACAAAATAAAAGTTACTAAGTTCATTTCATAAGATATTAACAACTTTGGAAATTTTATTTCAAAGACATTTTTAAATTTTGCAAAGTTAACATTTTCAAAAGACATTCGAACACTTTGCAAATGTGTAATTTGCACAAAATAAAAGTTACTAAGTTCATTTCATAACATATTAACAACTTTGGAAATTTTATTTCAAAGACATTTTTAAATTTTGCAAAGTTAACATTTTCAAAAGACATTCGAACACTTTGCAAATGTGTAATTTGCACAAAATAAAAGTTACTAAGTTCATTTCATAAGATATTAACAACTTTGGAAATTTTATTTCAATGACATTATTAAATTTTCCAAAGTTAACATTTTCAAAAGACATTCGAACACTTTGCAAATGTGTAATTTGCACAAAATAAAAGTTACTAAGTTCATTTCATAAGATATTAACAACTTTGGAAATTTTATTTCAAAGACATTTTTAAATTTTGCAAAGTTAACATTTTCAAAAGACATTCGAACACTTTGCAAATGTGTAATTTGCACAAAATAAAAGTTACTAAGTTCATTTCATAAGATATTAACAACTTTGGAAATATTATTCGTAAGAGCTTTTTAAATTTTGAGAAGTTAACATTTTCAAAAGACATTCGAACACTTTGCAAATGTGTAATTTACACAAAATAAAAGTTACTAAGTTCATTTCATAAGATATTAACAACTTTGGAAATATTATTCGTAAGATTATTTTAAATTTTGAGAAGTTAACATTTTCAAAAGACATTCGAACACTTTGCAAATGTGTAATTTGCACAAAATAAAAGTTACTAAGTTCATTTCATAAGATATTAACAACTTTGGAAATTTTATTTCAAAGACATTTTTAAATTTTGCAAAGTTAACATTTTCAAAAGACATTCGAACACTTTGCAAATGTGTAATTTGCACAAAATAAAAGTTACTAAGTTCATTTCATAAGATATTAACAACTTTGGAAATTTTATTTCAAAGACATTTTTAAATTTTGCAAAGTTAACATTTTCAAAAGACATTCGAACACTTTGCAAGTGTGTAATTTGCACAAAATAAAAGTTACTAAGTTCATTTCATAAGATATTAACAACTTTGGAAATTTTATTTCAAAGACATTTTTAAATTTTGCAAAGTTAACATTTTCAAAAGACATTCGAACACTTTGCAAATGTGTAATTTGCACAAAATAAAAGTTACTAAGTTCATTTCATAACATATTAACAACTTTGGAAATTTTATTTCAAAGACATTTTTAAATTTTGCAAAGTTAACATTTTCAAAAGACATTCGAACACTTTGCAAATGTGTAATTTGCACAAAATAAAAGTTACTAAGTTCATTTCATAAGATATTAACAACTTTGGAAATTTTATTTCAATGACATTATTAAATTTTCCAAAGTTAACATTTTCAAAAGACATTCGAACACTTTGCAAATGTGTAATTTGCACAAAATAAAAGTTACTAAGTTCATTTCATAAGATATTAACAACTTTGGAAATTTTATTTCAAAGACATTTTTAAATTTTGCAAAGTTAACATTTTCAAAAGACATTCGAACACTTTGCAAATGTGTAATTTGCACAAAATAAAAGTTACTAAGTTCATTTCATAAGATATTAACAACTTTGGAAATATTATTCGTAAGAGCTTTTTAAATTTTGAGAAGTTAACATTTTCAAAAGACATTCGAACACTTTGCAAATGTGTAATTTACACAAAATAAAAGTTACTAAGTTCATTTCATAAGATATTAACAACTTTGGAAATATTATTCGTAAGATTATTTTAAATTTGGAGAAGTTAACATTTTCAAAAGACATTCGAACACTTTGCAAATGTGTAATTTGCACAAAATAAAAGTTACTAAGTTCATTTCATAAGATATTAACAACTTTGGAAATTTTATTTCAAAGACATTTTTAAATTTTGCAAAGTTAACATTTTCAAAAGACATTCGAACACTTTGCAAATGTGTAATTTGCACAAAATAAAAGTTACTAAGTTCATTTCATAACATATTAACAACTTTGGAAATTTTATTTCAAAGACATTTTTAAATTTTGCAAAGTTAACATTTTCAAAAGACATTCGAACACTTTGCAAATGTGTAATTTGCACAAAATAAAAGTTACTAAGTTCATTTCATAAGATATTAACAACTTTGGAAATTTTATTTCAATGACATTATTAAATTTTCCAAAGTTAACATTTTCAAAAGACATTCGAACACTTTGCAAATGTGTAATTTGCACAAAATAAAAGTTACTAAGTTCATTTCATAAGATATTTACAACTTTGGAAATTTTATTTCAAAGACATTTTTAAATTTTGCAAAGTTAACATTTTCAAAAGACATTCGAACACTTTGCAAATGTGTAATTTGCACAAAATAAAAGTTACTAAGTTCATTTCATAAGATATTAACAACTTTGGAAATATTATTCGTAAGAGCTTTTTAAATTTTGAGAAGTTAACATTTTCAAAAGACATTCGAACACTTTGCAAATGTGTAATTTACACAAAATATAAGTTACTAAGTTCATTTCATAAGATATTAACAACTTTGGAAATATTATTCGTAAGATTATTTTAAATTTTGAGAAGTTAACATTTTCAAAAGACATTCGAACACTTTGCAAATGTGTAATTTGCACAAAATAAAAGTTACTAAGTTCATTTCATAAGATATTAACAACTTTGGAAATTTTATTTCAAAGACATTTTTAAATTTTGCAAAGTTAACATTTTCAAAAGACATTCGAACACTTTGCAAATGTGTAATTTGCACAAAATAAAAGTTACTAAGTTCATTTCATAAGATATTAACAACTTTGGAAATTTTATTTCAAAGACATTTTTAAATTTTGCAAAGTTAACATTTTCAAAAGACATTCGAACACTTTGCAAGTGTGTAATTTGCACAAAATAAAAGTTACTAAGTTCATTTCATAAGATATTAACAACTTTGGAAATTTTATTTCAAAGACATTTTTAAATTTTGCAAAGTTAACATTTTCAAAAGACATTCGAACACTTTGCAAATGTGTAATTTGCACAAAATAAAAGTTACTAAGTTCATTTCATAAGATATTAACAACTTTGGAAATTTTATTTCAAAGACATTTTTAAATTTTGCAAAGTTAACATTTTCAAAAGACATTCGAACACTTTGCAAATGTGTAATTTGCACAAAATAAAAGTTACTAAGTTCATTTCATAAGATATTAACAACTTTGGAAATTTTATTTCAATGACATTATTAAATTTTCCAAAGTTAACATTTTCAAAAGACATTCGAACACTTTGCAAATGTGTAATTTGCACAAAATAAAAGTTACTAAGTTCATTTCATAAGATATTAACAACTTTGGAAATTTTATTTCAAAGACATTTTTAAATTTTGCAAAGTTAACATTTTCAAAAGACATTCGAACACTTTGCAAATGTGTAATTTGCACAAAATAAAAGTTACTAAGTTCATTTCATAAGATATTAACAACTTTGGAAATATTATTCGTAAGAGCTTTTTAAATTTTGAGAAGTTAACATTTTCAAAAGACATTCGAACACTTTGCAAATGTGTAATTTACACAAAATAAAAGTTACTAAGTTCATTTCATAAGATATTAACAACTTTGGAAATATTATTCGTAAGATTATTTTAAATTTTTTAGAAGTTAACATTTTCAAAAGACATTCGAACACTTTGCAAATGTGTAATTTGCACAAAATAAAAGTTACTAAGTTCATTTCATAAGATATTAACAACTTTGGAAATTTTATTTCAAAGACATTTTTAAATTTTGCAAAGTTAACATTTTCAAAAGACATTCGAACACTTTGCAAATGTGTAATTTGCACAAAATAAAAGTTACTAAGTTCATTTCATAAGATATTAACAACTTTGGAAATTTTATTTCAAAGACATTTTTAAATTTTGCAAAGTTAACATTTTCAAAAGACATTCGAACACTTTGCAAATGTGTAATTTGCACAAAATAAAAGTTACTAAGTTCATTTCTTAAAATATCAACAACTTTGGAAATATTATTCGTAAGATTATTTTAAATTTTGCAGAGGTAACACTTTCAAAAGACATTCGAACACTTTGCAAATGTGTAATTTGCACAAAATGAAAGTTACTAAGTTCATTTCATAAGATATTAACAACTTTGGAAATTTTATTTCAAAGACATTTTTAAATTTTGCAAAGTTAACATTTTCAAAAGACATTCGAAAACTTTGCAAATGTGTAATTTGCACAAAATAAAAGTTACTAAGTTCATTTCATAAGATATTAACAACTTTGGAAATATTATTCGTAAGATTATTTTAAATTTTGATAAGTTAACATTTTCAAAAGACATTCGAACACTTTGCAAATGTGTAATTTGCACAAAATAAAAGTTACTAAGTTCATTTCATAAGATATTAACAACTTTGGAAATTTTATTTCAAAGACATTTTTAAATTTTGCAAAGTTAACATTTTCAAAAGACATTCGAACACTTTGCAAGTGTGTAATTTGCACAAAATAAAAGTTACTAAGTTCATTTCATAAGATATTAACAACTTTGGAAATTTTATTTCAAAGACATTTTTAAATTTTGCAAAGTTAACATTTTCAAAAGACATTCGAACACTTTGCAAATGTGTAATTTGCACAAAATAAAAGTTACTAAGTTCATTTCATAACATATTAACAACTTTGGAAATTTTATTTCAAAGACATTTTTAAATTTTGCAAAGTTAACATTTTCAAAAGACATTCGAACACTTTGCAAATGTGTAATTTGCACAAAATAAAAGTTACTAAGTTCATTTCATAAGATATTAACAACTTTGGAAATTTTATTTCAATGACATTATTAAATTTTCCAAAGTTAACATTTTCAAAAGACATTCGAACACTTTGCAAATGTGTAATTTGCACAAAATAAAAGTTACTAAGTTCATTTCATAAGATATTAACAACTTTGGAAATTTTATTTCAAAGACATTTTTAAATTTTGCAAAGTTAACATTTTCAAAAGACATTCGAACACTTTGCAAATGTGTAATTTGCACAAAATAAAAGTTACTAAGTTCATTTCATAAGATATTAACAACTTTGGAAATATTATTCGTAAGAGCTTTTTAAATTTTGAGAAGTTAACATTTTCAAAAGACATTCGAACACTTTGCAAATGTGTAATTTACACAAAATAAAAGTTACTAAGTTCATTTCATAAGATATTAACAACTTTGGAAATATTATTCGTAAGATTATTTTAAATTCTGAGAAGTTAACATTTTCAAAAGACATTCGAACACTTTGCAAATGTGTAATTTGCACAAAATAAAAGTTACTAAGTTCATTTCATAAGATATTAACAACTTTGGAAATTTTATTTCAAAGACATTTTTAAATTTTGCAAAGTTAACATTTTCAAAAGACATTCGAACACTTTGCAAATGTGTAATTTGCACAAAATAAAAGTTACTAAGTTCATTTCATAAGATATTAACAACTTTGGAAATTTTATTTCAAAGACATTTTTAAATTTTGCAAAGTTAACATTTTCAAAAGACATTCGAACACTTTGCAAATGTGTAATTTGCACAAAATAAAAGTTACTAAGTTCATTTCATAAGATATTAACAACTTTGGAAATTTTATTTCAAAGATATTTTTAAATTTTGCTAAGTTAACATTTTCAAAAGACATTCGAACACTTTGCAAATGTGTAATTTGCACAAAATAAAAGTTACTAAGTTCATTTCATAAGATATTAACAACTTTGGAAATTTTATTTCAAAGATATTTTTAAATTTTGCTAAGTTAACATTTTCAAAAGACATTCGAACACTTTGCAAATGTGTAATTTGCACAAAATAAAAGTTACTAAGTTCATTCCATAAGATATTAAAAACTTTGGAAAGACATTTTTAAATTTTGCAAAGTTAACATTTTCAAAAGACATTCGAACACTTTGCAAATGTGTAATTTGCACAAAATAAAAGTTACTAAGTTCATTTCATAAGATATTAACAACTTTGGAAATTTTATTTCAAAGACATTTTTAAATTTTGCAAAGTTAACATTTTCAAAAGACATTCGAACACTTTGCAAATGTGTAATTTGCACAAAATAAAAGTTACTAAGTTCATTTCATAAGATATTAACAACTTTGGAAATATTATTCGTAAGAGCTTTTTAAATTTTGAGAAGTTAACATTTTCAAAAGACATTCGAACACTTTGCAAATGTGTAATTTACACAAAATAAAAGTTACTAAGTTCATTTCATAAGATATTAACAACTTTGGAAATATTATTCGTAAGATTATTTTAAATTTTGAGAAGTTAACATTTTCAAAAGACATTCGAACACTTTGCAAATGTGTAATTTGCACAAAATAAAAGTTACTAAGTTCATTTCATAAGATATTAACAACTTTGGAAATTTTATTTCAAAGACATTTTTAAATTTTGCAAAGTTAACATTTTCAAAAGACATTCGAACACTTTGCAAATGTGTAATTTGCACAAAATAAAAGTTACTAAGTTCATTTCATAAGATATTAACAACTTTGGAAATTTTATTTCAAAGACATTTTTAAATTTTGCAAAGTTAACATTTTCAAAAGACATTCGAACACTTTGCAAATGTGTAATTTGCACAAAATAAAAGTTACTAAGTTCATTTCATAAGATATTAACAACTTTGGAAATTTTATTTCAAAGATATTTTTAAATTTTGCTAAGTTAACATTTTCAAAAGACATTCGAACACTTTGCAAATGTGTAATTTGCACAAAATAAAAGTTACTAAGTTCATTTCATAAGATAATAACAACTTTGGAAATATTATTAGTAAGATTATTTTAAATTTTGCAGAGTTAACATTTTCAAAAGACATTCGAACACTTTGCAAATGTGTAATTTGCACAAAATAAAAGTTACTAAGTTCATTCCATAAGATATTAACAACTTTGGAAAGACATTTTTAAATTTTGCAAAGTTAACATTTTCAAAAGACATTCGAACACTTTGCAAATGTGTAATTTGCACAAAATAAAAGTTACTAAGTTCATTTCATAAGATATTAACAACTTTGGAAATTTTATTTCAAAGACATTTTTAAATTTTGCAAAGTTAACATTTTCAAAAGACATTCGAACACTTTGCAAATGTGTAATTTGCAAAAAATAAAAGTTACTAAGTTCATTTCATAAAATATCAACAACTTTGGAAATATTATTCGTAAGAGCTTTTTAAATTTTGAGAAGTTAACATTTTCAAAAGACATTCGAACACTTTGCAAATGTGTAATTTACACAAAATAAAAGTTACTAAGTTCATTTCATAAGATATTAACAATTTTGGAAATATTATTCGTAAGATTATTTTAAATTTTGATAAGTTAACATTTTCAAAAGACATTCGAACACTTTGCAAATGTGTAATTTGCACAAAATAAAAGTTACTAAGTTCATTTCATAAGATATTAACAACTTTGGAAATTTTATTTCAAAGACATTTTTAAATTTTGCAAAGTTAACATTTTCAAAAGACATTCGAACACTTTGCAAATGTGTAATTTGCACAAAATAAAAGTTACTAAGTTCATTTCATAAGATATTAACAACTTTGGAAAGACATTTTTAAATTTTGCAAAGTTAACATTTTCAAAAGACATTCGAACACTTTGCAAATGTGTAATTTGCACAAAATAAAAGTTACTAAGTTCATTTCATAAGATATTAACAACTTTGGAAATTTTATTTCAAAGACATTTTTAAATTTTGCAAAGTTAACATTTTCAAAAGACATTCGAACACTTTGCAAATGTGTAATTTGCACAAAATAAAAGTTACTAAGTTCATTTCATAAGATATCAACAATTTGGAAATATTATTCGTAAGAATATTTCAAATTTTGCAGAGTTAACATTTTCAAAAGACATTCGAACACTTTGCAAATGTGTAATTTGCACAAAATAAAAGTTACTAAGTTCATTTCATAAGATATTAACAACTTTGGAAATATTATTCGTAAGATTATTTTAAATTTTGCAGAGTTAACATTTTCAAAAGACATTCGAACACTGTTCAAATGTGTAATTTGCACAAAATAAAAGTTACTAAGTTCATTTCATAAGATATTAACAACTTTGGAAATTTTATTTCAAAGACATTTTTAAATTTTGCAAAGTTAACATTTTCAAAAGACATTCGAACACTTTGCAAATGTGTAATTTGCACAAAATAAAAGTTACTAAGTTCATTTCATAAGATATTAACAACTTTGGAAATATTATTCGTAAGATTATTTTAAATTTTGATAAGTTAACATTTTCAAAAGACATTCGAACACTTTGCAAATGTGTAATTTGCACAAAATAAAAGTTACTAAGTTCATTTCATAAGATATTAACAACTTTGGAGATTTTATTTCAAAGACATTTTTAAATTTTGCAAAGTTAACATTTTCAAAAGACATTCGAACACTTTGCAAATGTGTAATTTGCCCAAAATAAAAGTTACTAAGTTCATTTCATAAGATATTAACAACTTTGGAAATTTTATTTCAAAGACATTTTTAAATTTTGCAAAGTTAACATTTTCAAAAGACATTCGAACACTTTGCAAATGTGTAATTTGCACAAAATAAAAGTTACTAAGTTCATTTCATAAGATATTAACAACTTTGGAAATATTATTCGTAAGATTATTTTAAATTTTGATAAGTTAACATTTTCAAAAGACATTCGAACACTTTGCAAATGTGTAATTTGCACAAAATAAAAGTTACTAAGTTCATTTCATAAGATATTAACAACTTTGGAAATATTATTCGTAAGATTATTTTAAATTTTGATAAGTTAACATTTTCAAAAGACATTCGAACACTTTGCAAATGTGTAATTTGCACAAAATAAAAGTTACTAAGTTCATTTCATAAGATATTAACAACTTTGGAAATATTATTCGTAAGAGCTTTTTAAATTTTGAGAAGTTAACATTTTCAAAAGACATTCGAACACTTTGCAAATGTGTAATTTACACAAAATAAAAGTTACTAAGTTCATTTCATAAGATATTAACAACTTTGGAAATATTATTCGTAAGATTATTTTAAATTTTGAGAAGTTAACATTTTCAAAAGACATTCGAACACTTTGCAAATGTGTAATTTGCACAAAATAAAAGTTACTAAGTTCATTTCATAAGATATTAACAACTTTGGAAATTTTATTTCAAAGACATTTTTAAATTTTGCAAAGTTAACATTTTCAAAAGACATTCGAACACTTTGCAAATGTGTAATTTGCACAAAATAAAAGTTACTAAGTTCATTTCATAAGATATTAACAACTTTGGAAATTTTATTTCAAAGACATTTTTAAATTTTGCAAAGTTAACATTTTCAAAAGACATTCGAACACTTTGCAAATGTGTAATTTGCACAAAATAAAAGTTACTAAGTTCATTTCATAAGATATTAACAACTTTGGAAATTTTATTTCAAAGATATTTTTAAATTTTGCTAAGTTAACATTTTCAAAAGACATTCGAACACTTTGCAAATGTGTAATTTGCACAAAATAAAAGTTACTAAGTTCATTTCATAAGATAATAACAACTTTGGAAATATTATTAGTAAGATTATTTTAAATTTTGCAGAGTTAACATTTTCAAAAGACATTCGAACACTTTGCAAATGTGTAATTTGCACAAAATAAAAGTTACTAAGTTCATTCCATAAGATATTAACAACTTTGGAAAGACATTTTTAAATTTTGCAAAGTTAACATTTTCAAAAGACATTCGAACACTTTGCAAATGTGTAATTTGCAAAAAATAAAAGTTACTAAGTTCATTTCATAAAATATCAACAACTTTGGAAATATTATTCGTAAGAGCTTTTTAAATTTTGAGAAGTTAACATTTTCAAAAGACATTCGAACACTTTGCAAATGTGTAATTTACACAAAATAAAAGTTACTAAGTTCATTTCATAAGATATTAACAATTTTGGAAATATTATTCGTAAGATTATTTTAAATTTTGATAAGTTAACATTTTCAAAAGACATTCGAACACTTTGCAAATGTGTAATTTGCACAAAATAAAAGTTACTAAGTTCATTTCATAAGATATTAACAACTTTGGAAATTTTATTTCAAAGACATTTTTAAATTTTGCAAAGTTAACATTTTCAAAAGACATTCGAACACTTTGCAAATGTGTAATTTGCACAAAATAAAAGTTACTAAGTTCATTTCATAAGATATTAACAACTTTGGAAAGACATTTTTAAATTTTGCAAAGTTAACATTTTCAAAAGACATTCGAACACTTTGCAAATGTGTAATTTGCACAAAATAAAAGTTACTAAGTTCATTTCATAAGATATTAACAACTTTGGAAATTTTATTTCAAAGACATTTTTAAATTTTGCAAAGTTAACATTTTCAAAAGACATTCGAACACTTTGCAAATGTGTAATTTGCACAAAATAAAAGTTACTAAGTTCATTTCATAAGATATCAACAATTTGGAAATATTATTCGTAAGAATATTTCAAATTTTGCAGAGTTAACATTTTCAAAAGACATTCGAACACTTTGCAAATGTGTAATTTGCACAAAATAAAAGTTACTAAGTTCATTTCATAAGATATTAACAACTTTGGAAATATTATTCGTAAGATTATTTTAAATTTTGCAGAGTTAACATTTTCAAAAGACATTCGAACACTGTTCAAATGTGTAATTTGCACAAAATAAAAGTTACTAAGTTCATTTCATAAGATATTAACAACTTTGGAAATTTTATTTCAAAGACATTTTTAAATTTTGCAAAGTTAACATTTTCAAAAGACATTCGAACACTTTGCAAATGTGTAATTTGCACAAAATAAAAGTTACTAAGTTCATTTCATAAGATATTAACAACTTTGGAAATATTATTCGTAAGATTATTTTAAATTTTGATAAGTTAACATTTTCAAAAGACATTCGAACACTTTGCAAATGTGTAATTTGCACAAAATAAAAGTTACTAAGTTCATTTCATAAGATATTAACAACTTTGGAGATTTTATTTCAAAGACATTTTTAAATTTTGCAAAGTTAACATTTTCAAAAGACATTCGAACACTTTGCAAATGTGTAATTTGCCCAAAATAAAAGTTACTAAGTTCATTTCATAAGATATTAACAACTTTGGAAATTTTATTTCAAAGACATTTTTAAATTTTGCAAAGTTAACATTTTCAAAAGACATTCGAACACTTTGCAAATGTGTAATTTGCACAAAATAAAAGTTACTAAGTTCATTTCATAAGATATTAACAACTTTGGAAATATTATTCGTAAGATTATTTTAAATTTTGATAAGTTAACATTTTCAAAAGACATTCGAACACTTTGCAAATGTGTAATTTGCACAAAATAAAAGTTACTAAGTTCATTTCATAAGATATTAACAACTTTGGAAATATTATTCGTAAGATTATTTTAAATTTTGATAAGTTAACATTTTCAAAAGACATTCGAACACTTTGCAAATGTGTAATTTGCACAAAATAAAAGTTACTAAGTTCATTTCATAAGATATTAACAACTTTGGAAATTTTATTTCAAAGACATTTTTAAATTTTGCAAAGTTAACATTTTCAAAAGACATTCGAACACTTTGCAAATGTGTAATTTGCACAAAATAAAAGTTACTAAGTTCATTTCATAAGATATTAACAACTTTGGAAATTTTATTTCAAAGACATTTTTAAATTTTGCAAAGTTAACATTTTCAAAAGACATTCGAACACTTTGCAAATGTGTAATTTGCACAAAATAAAAGTTACTAAGTTCATTTCATAAGATATTAACAACTTTGGAAATATTATTCGTAAGATTATTTTAAATTTTGATAAGTTAACATTTTCAAAAGACATTCGAACACTTTGCAAATGTGTAATTTGCACAAAATAAAAGTTACTAAGTTCATTTCATAAGATATTAACAACTTTGGAAATTTTATTTCAAAGACATTTTTAAATTTTGCAAAGTTAACATTTTCAAAAGACATTCGAACACTTTGCAAATGTGTAATTTGCACAAAATAAAAGTTACTAAGTTCATTTCATAAGATATTAACAACTTTGGAAATTTTATTTCAAAGACATTTTTAAATTTTGCAAAGTTAACATTTTCAAAAGACATTCGAACACTTTGCAAATGTGTAATTTGCACAAAATAAAAGTTACTAAGTTCATTTCATAAGATATTAACAACTTTGGAAATATTATTCGTAAGATTATTTTAAATTTTGCAAAGTTAACATTTTCAAAAGACATTCGAACACTTTGCAAATGTGTAATTTGCACAAAATAAAAGTTACTAAGTTCATTTCATAAGATATTAACAACTTTGGAAATTTTATTTCAAAGACATTTTTAAATTTTGCAAAGTTAACATTTTCAAAAGACATTCGAACACTTTGCAAATGTGTAATTTGCACAAAATAAAAGTTACTAAGTTCATTTCATAAGATATTAACAACTTTGGAAATTTTATTTCAAAGACATTTTTAAATTTTGCAAAGTTAACATTTTCAAAAGACATTCGAACACTTTGCAAATGTGTAATTTGCACAAAATAAAAGTTACTAAGTTCATTTCATAAGATATTAACAACTTTGGAAATATTATTCGTAAGATTATTTTAAATTTTGCAAAGTTAACATTTTCAAAAGACATTCGAACACTTTGCAAATGTGTAATTTGCACAAAATAAAAGTTACTAAGTTCATTTCATAAGATATTAACAACTTTGGAAATTTTATTTCAAAGACATTTTTAAATTTTGCAAAGTTAACATTTTCAAAAGACATTCGAACACTTTGCAAATGTGTAATTTACACAAAATGAAAGTTACTAAGTTCATTTTATAAGATATTAGCAACTTCAGAGTCTTATGCACCAACCCAACTTTGTTGGCTGTCATTTGAGGATGTTAGGAATGTTTTCCTCTGATGCCTACTACACACTGTAGAGAATGGAAGTTCCACACCCTACATCTGTGCCTTGGTGAACCCTGTTGCAAACTGCCATAGGTATACAACAAGGGTATCTTCAAGTATCCGCTTGTACATGAACGAAGTTCGCACAAATTTTGGCAAATCTGCCATATCATACAGACTTTCTAAATTGTCATTTACTTAATTTTGTTGCTTAACTTTATTTTATCCTATGGGTCTTGTGTAATTTCTGTATGAGTAGCTAGTTTCTACATGTTGGATGTGAACTTATTTTTTTCTTTTTTTTCTTATGGCAACCCTGTAAATTAGCCTGCATTGGCTAAGTGGTCCCATTCTTATAATCAAATCAAATCAAATCAAACTCAAATCACTCTAAATTATGGTGTCTGTGGTTCGACGCTTGCTGCAATGCCATTTTCTTACATTATTAACCAAAATTTGGGTTACACTGAAATTTTAAGCTCACAGACATGCCCCACATGCATCCCACAATAACACAATGTTTGTGCATGTGTTCATGCTGAACACACATGCTTTACTTGATACATTACAATATTTTGGTCAGGGATTGAACCCATGCAGCATACTCACCAACTTTTCTTTAAATAAAAATTATTGACCAGGAAAGGGACCCGAAACATAAGATTAATTTTTCATGGCCTTAGCATGAAAACAGTATTTAATATTCTTAAACAGTATAAAATATTGCCAAAAATGCAAATATCTTATAGAATAAGCATATATAGTAATTTTTATTTTCGACAAATCTCATATTTGTAAGGTTACAAAGTATTTATAACTCTTTTGGCAGCATTAACGTTAGAAACATTGCTCTAAATGTATGAACAGCATAAAATTGCCAAATTTGCAAATATCTTATAAAATCATCTCAATAATTTTTATTTTCCATAAATAACGTGCTTGCATGCATGGCTGCAAAGTACAGTGGACTCCACTTATAAAGAACCCTCTTATAAAGAACTTCTACTTACAAAGAACAATTTTCCAAGTCCAAGTTTATGTGCATACATTTTTCCTCTGCTATAACAAACAAATTCCTGCTATAAAGAACTCATCACTGCTGCCATTGACTTTCAAATGAGGTTTGAAGTGGATTTTGTTCTCTTAGAGACATTTAAGTACACAGGCTAGTCAAAATTCAACACAAGAAACTAAAAGTTGAGGTTCACTATGGCCATTATTGTGAATTATGGCATATATTTACTTTTATAAATTTATAATGATGCAATATTCACACTCTGTAATACATTGACATACATTTCTTCATATTATTATTATTACTATTATTATAGGTTGTATTAGGCCAAAATGGCCCTTTGACCCAAAAGCTGCTGCACCTTTCCATGCAAGCAGTACAGGTGGAAAAGCAAAAAAGACACATAAGAGTGATCAAAAAGCTACTAAATGAACTCAAACCTTCACAGTGAAATAATGCATGAAAATCACAGTGTATGTCTTGTGAGCCCATCATAAAACATGTATATAGACTGTATATGTACTACAAGCACATGACAATAAAAGCCTAAAAAGCAAAATCGAAACAACAAGTATAAGGGCCGCAGAACCCTACATGTCTGTAGGAACACCTTCACACTGAACAATCAAAAGCAAGTATATGAAATACATTTTAAGGCACGACACTGTGAGTGGATGCATGACCATGGAAAAGAACATGCGTGTTAAGAACTCCTGTTATAAAGAACAAATTCTTCTGGATTTCATGGTTCTTAATATCAGGAGTTGATTGTATTTACAATTTTTTGCAACGATAGCATTAGAAACACTTCAGTTAACTTGTGAACTTGCCAAAATCGTGAATATCTTATAAAATATCATTCTAGTATTTTCAATATTCAACATATCACATGCTTGTAAGTTTGCAAAATATTCATAATTCTTTTGGCAAGGTTAGCATAAAAAACATTGCTTTAAATTTATGAACAGCATAAAATATGTTTGTAGTATGTAAGGTATATCATTTAAAAAACAAGTAATTCAGGTTTAAACCGTGGAGCTGCTACCCCTTGTCATGAATTACTTGCAAATATGTTATAATGGTTTACCTGTACAACAATATTATCAGGTTTGCGAAGGGGTTTTATCCTTCAGCTTTGTATATTTCACTTTCGTTGCAATTTTGAAGAAAATTCGCTGCATTAATTTTGACAGAGTTTCAGCCAGGGTTTTATCCTGAACGTTTGATATTTAGAGTTTTTGATATTTTGTGATTTCTAGTACAATGGATAAACTTTTATCACTGATAAAAAAGTTCTCTTCACTTTAGAATTTCCATAAGGTATCATTAAAAGGAATTATAAGTAACTTTCTTACTTTTCTTGTCTTAAATTATTAATGTTATATTTATCATTTCACATATTTTCAAAGGATAAATTGCTATCACTGATATTTTCAAAATTTGCATGTAAATGTGTGGGTAGCTCAAACTGTCTCTGCTAAGAAGACGAGAATAGAAAACTCACTATATGCTCTAAATTATCTACATGTATGTGTGTATATGCATAAACATATCTATATATAGGTATGTTTATGTTCACACATACACATTGACATTTTTATTTCGCTACATGGCATTTGGATCTGTACTTAGAGAAGTAGCATGTGTGTGGTATGAGCATGTATATGTGTGAGTGTTTGTGTATGTGTGTAAGTGTGTGTGTGTGTGCATGTGTGTGTGTGTGTGTGTGTGTGTGTGTGTGTGTGTGTGTGTGTGTGTGTGTGTGTGTGTGTGTGTATGTACATGTGTGTGTGTGTGTACCTCCATTGCCAGTGAACATTGTGTTGTGAATGGCGAACAAATTCAAGAAGTCTGTAGCTTTGAGTATTCAGGGAGCAGCCTGGAATCCACTTGAAGTGTAGATAAGGAAGTGGACAGCAGGCTACAGAAAGCGTGAACAATTTATCAGATGTGGAGACACAAAGTGTTTTGAAGTCGTAACCTCAGCATAGGAACTAAGGTACGGGAGTTCCAATCACTGGTGCTGTCGGTCCTTCTTTATGGTACAGAGACCTGGTCTATGAATCAACAGAATACAAGGAATCTGAAGACATTCCAGATGTGGTGTTTAAGAGATATATTAGGGTTTACTCTGCTGGAGAATAAGAGGAATGAAGACATACTAAGAATAGCAGGTCAGCCACCCATTGAGAATGAATTGAGGACATGACAATTGCTTATGTTACTATTTTCCTCACACATGTCTTACCAAGCCCATTTCACTCATGGTACTTGTGCCCGAGACTTTTTCCTTCCATGTAATTTCTTGCTAATAATTCCAATGGTTATCTCTCTCTCACCTCTTTCTTGATTGATTAACATAATATAATATGATTAATATATCTATGACTGTGAACAGAATAAAAATTTCTGTCATTTTTCTAATCGCCTTATGATGGGACATAATGTCTGGTCAAAGTTGGTGACAGACAAAGCAGAGATTTAAATGTGAATGTGTGCGTCTGCTAGGACTGTGTCCTCTCTCCAGTGTTATTTGCTCTGTACATAGATAGGTTGGTGGATCAGCTGAAGAGAGCCAGAAGCGGGATTGAGTGTGTTGGAGAGATCACACCAGGCTTGCCTTTTTGCTGATGATACAGCTTTGTTTGCTCCGGATGGGTCAGAGATCAAGAAGAGTTTGGATGTTCTGGTAGAGGGGTGCAGAGATGGAGGGTTAGCAAGTCTGGAATCATGCATGTGAGGCAGAAGAAACTGAGTGGCTAGGATGGATGTTAGTATGTTATTGACAATGAAGAGATTCCCATGGTGGAGCAGAATAGATACTTGGGGTGTGTAGTTGACGAGCATTTGAAGTTGAAGAGCATGGTGGAAGAAAGAGCTATGGCAGGCAAGACGGCCTTGGGTGCTTGGTTAAATAGGTGAAGGACAGAGTTAGGTGATATAGGGGTGGGGGTGTTTAGGAAGCTTATGACATCATTGGTGGACCCAACTATGCTCTATGGGTCGGAGATTTGGGGGTGCAATCATGGGATCTGATGAAGATAGAGCACTGAGGTTCAGATGAGGACCCTGAGGTTGTTCTTTGGTGTTGGAACTCTCCACCCAAAAGTTACACTTTTAGCTGAGACAGGGGACCTACTGGTCAAGTAGTTGGTAAGGATGCCGTGTGTGATGTTCTGGAGTAAGGTCCAGCAGAGCACAAGATGACCAGCAGAACATATGATGGACCATTGTTAAGGCGGATAATGTGGATGCAGTAAGGTTGGGTAGAGGTACTTCGATTGTTAAGATGAACATGTGTTGGGTGCAGTGTGGGTGGAAGGATGTAATTAGTGTGGAGGTGCTCAAGGAGTTGTCGACTCAGTGTGGAAGTGAGAGAGATGCTTGAGGCTATTGCCTGGAGGAAAGTATGGAAACTGAGAGGAGGCACAGCAGGATTTGAAGTGGAGACGGGAAGATGAAGAGGTGTGACAAGAGAGGAAAGAGTGTGCAAAAGGATGTGACAGTTGTGAAGTGGAATGGAGCATTGGTTGAAGAGGTGTGAGGCATGGGAATCACAGTACATACAATTGGAGGAATGGATGTAATGGCACAGTGACAAGTGCAGCACCCAGGATGCTACTGCATCCCTGCTGTCTGCTGCACCATAGATACTACAAACTATTGCTGCATCCACGAACTATGAATTGTTAGTTATTATTTCATGGATGTGGCATGAAATATTTGGTCGACCCTGCATATTTTATGTGCAAGTCTTCTTCCTTTACTTTGATGTAAATGCTACATGGGGCCAGTATGTGTCCTAGTGCCAGTGGGCACGATGCATTCAAATATATTGAGTGATACGTAAGTATTCGTAGCTTGACGTAAAAATGGCGGCACTTCCAGGACGAGCTTTTAGCTTGATTGGAGAATTGGTTGTCTCTGTTACCAGCTGGCAAGTGCGTTTTTGCTCATACTGCTTGCTATTTATCACCTTTTAAGTCGAGGTTACTATTGTTAGTGCGTTGTAGTGCACTAGAAGTAGGTTATCAGCTATCTATCATTTTGTTTTCAGCTACTTAGAGCCGACGGGGCAGTTTGGAAAGGTGGGATTTGTCATGCGATAATTGACCCTGTCCAAAAGTGGTTCTCGGCTATTTCTAGCTGCCAAAAGTGGTCCTGTCGTACAAGTTTTGGTAGCTAAAGTGCCCTTTGCCAAAAGTGGTTCTGGAGAGGACCACAGTTGGCACCACTTTTGGCATGTGAAAACTAGCTAGTATAGAATATCCATGGTCCAAGGTACCTTTTTGACAGCTCATTATTATTAGTGTTTTTTTGTATTTAGCTTTCAGCTAAAAATATTGTAGTACTATAGCATAGATACTAGAAAACATGGTCCTAGTACGTATATGATACTGTTGTTAATTGTAATGTTTAAATTAATTAAGTGTGTGTATGTGTGTGTGTGTGTGTGTGTGTGTGTGTGTGTGTGTGTGTGTGTGTGTGTGTGTTATACATCGTCCAGTTGGTGTGAGTGTCTGTCCAGTTGGCATGAGTGTCGGGTTAGTAGTCTTTTATGAGAGCTTAATCCTGTTGCCAGCAGGTGGTGCTTTTAAAGGGATGAAATTTGTGACTCTCAGCAGCTTGTATTACAGGTAAAATCATATCTGTCAGCCTTAACTACTGAAAGTATTAAATATGACTTGGGTATTTCATTATCATTCAGACTCTTAGCAGGGTGCTGATCATTGGCCGGTTCCCTAGATGCTATTAGCCTGGATATTACCGAGTTTAGGGTTGGGAATCACTGCTGCTGTGAGTTAGGTGGATATGCCATCGCTCTTCAGCCACAGCCCAGCCCTCCCCATCTCGTGGGGCTTGCAACCTCACAGATGGGCAACCCCTGAATGCACGAGGGGACCATCAGGGATGGTGGGGGGTAGCTGGGCCCATATCCAGAGGGTCTCTCCCTTACTGATGTATGGTGGCTCACCCCCCCCCCCCCCCATTGGGCCTCTTTGGGGCCCAACAGTGGGGGGCAGAATTGTAAAATATGTATCTGCTTTCATTTACATATATTAAGTGTTCACATAAGGTAGAACCACATTCTATAAATCATCACACGTGTCTGCCATGACATCATACAATATCCAACAATGTAACAAAAAGTTTGATTCTGCCTCCTAACCAGTATTGAAGGATAATATGCGTTTAATTACTATGCAAGGTGTACACTGCCCCCTCCAAAGCTTATATGTTCCATGCACTGCCACTGCAATAATTTTGCGACATCTCTGTGTACTTTCCCATACTATTCAGTATTGGTATCACTTATTCTGCCTGATCTCTTGTTTGAGTCACAATCAATGACTTCTATGCTGACTTTTGTGTCTCCCACTGTCAGCTGCTGTAGAATTATGGATTTACCACAATTGTGAAACTAATTACTAAAGCTGCATAATGTTTAACATATATGTACATACTTTTTAGTATTGAATTAATTGTTTAAATTGATTCTCATGCCTTACTTAATACTATAGATACATGTGTACAAACATAGACACTATATACTACATAACCATACATAGTGTCTATTGTACAAGGGTGTGAAACTGTTGAAAATGGTAAAAGGATGTAGAATTGACTAGGACTGTGCAAAAGGCTTTTGTGAAAGGGGTCTTCTAAAATATTCAACATAAGGATAAGCCATAGATGGACAAAGAGCAAAACAGGCACAGGGCTAGAAGAGCGTACAGCACAAGTCCGAAAAAATTTACAGTCTCACGCATGCTCTTTTGCGCATTCGCGTGAGACTATTGCGAGCAAAATCACAAGATCGCGTGCATTATTTGCGCAAAATCTTGAGCGCGAACATCTTCAGCTTAGCAATAGTTGTAAGAATTACATACAAGCATTCTTTCTGAAACACGCTGCTCTGAATTTGGCAGTCATCTGTTCTGACAATTTGGGTTTTCGTTCAATTTGTCTTCCAGAGCCATAGCTTTGTCTAAAAACATGTACGTCCAGGTGTGTCTGTCTTTGGTCTTCCTAAACACTTTCTGTTCTTGCCCATGCCTGTCACTGGGTGTTTTGTAATAGTGCTAGTCACGGTTTTCTGTACAAGCCTGCTTAAAAGCACACCGATAAAATAGAACAGTTTAGAAGAACTACGTACATTTACTAGTACGAAAATCCAGCAAATTCAAAGCAAAGTTGCCGTACTTCTTTCACTTTTATTAGGCCTCTGTAATTTTGGATATCCTTCTATTTCTGCTTGTCCACTGGTCAGCTAGTGATTTCTTGTAAACATTGTCTGAAGAGTCTGCAATTTGTGTGCAGTCTCGAAAGGCAGTCTTGCATGATCACGTAATATTTGCTTAATATCATGCACTATTGCGTGAGTGGGTCGCACGAGATTTCACGAAATAGTGCAAGTAACGTTTGACCTGTACCATAGATACGTACATCAGGCTGGATGTTATATATAAGACTGGAGAGAATTTAGTGAGACTAAGTGCACTGTGTAAACTCTTACATCCTGTACATATACAGTAGTGCATATGTACAATGCAACTCCCTCCTACCACCACCATCACATTCCTGCAAGAAACCTAACTCCCCATGCACCATATGCAATATGCATACTGTATAGCAGGAAACTTTGGCGAGGGTTTTAATTTGGTGTTTTGGCAGATTTGTGGAAGAAATGCCAAATTTAAAAGTTGTCAATATTGTAATCATTGCGCAATCTATGTTTTCTGCACTTATTTCGTGCATACTTCTCTCAGCCGCCATGTTTTTAATGTATAAGATGGTGGCAGAGCAACAATCTCACTACGATCGTGGGATGAAACCCCTCAGAAATCATTTAAACTAACAATAGTTTATAGCATTTATGTTAAATTGGCCAAATTTAATTTTCGCCAATACCATCTGGAAACGAATTCTCCGAATATAATGCTTGCCAAAATTTCCCGCTATACGGTATGTACTTGCAGTACATATGTCTGACTGATACCAGTACAAGTTTGTATGTATTATTGCACGTATTTGTGTTCTCTCAGGAGGATTCAGAAGTGTTTCGGCTGTCTGTGCAGTATGCACAATCCAATTTTAAGTGAGTTTTTCACAACCTTTGCTGTTTAGGTTACTCATTTTGATAGCTATGTATACCTCGCAGAAGGTTTCATGATATTCACATGCAATGTTATTTGTATTGACTAAGCAGTCATTTCCAGTGGAGACTACTGTACGTCTAGCTACACTTTTATTTTTTAAGAGGTGAAACTTTTATGAATCTTGTATGTTGGTATTTTCCATTTTATACTCAAGAACAGGTACATTTAGCCATTGCACAACAGTCCAATCTCAAATTTTAGCAGGTGTAAACTTTTCTGGAAGGCTTCCAATCTGCGCAAATTGTGAATATAAAACCAAGTAAAAATTGGAGTGTACTTACTGTATATGGTGTTTACTGCTAGAACATATACGTATTGCTTTCCAGCATCTTCCTAAAAGCATAGCATTTATTATTCACTGTGGTAGCATGTCCTCAGTATGACTTAGGCACATGGATACATGGCTCCCCCCCCCCCCCCTCATTCACAAGGATGCCTTTGCCCCCCCCCCCTTGGGACCATTTCTAAACGAAGGCCTGCACACACGTGCACGCACACACTAACCCAAAACACACACACGCGCGCGCTCACGCAAATACACACAAACCCAAAGTGCACACACACACAAGTAACATGAAACATTAACAACAAGAATCCTTCATGACACTACCGCTAACAGAGAAATGTTAAGCAGCAAATAGTAAAGGCTAACCGAAAAATGACAAACACTGACCGAGAGATGTACATGGTTAAAATTTACTTTGTAGTCTTTTGGTGGTGACTCTGAGAATGAGAAAGATTGCTGGAGTATGTCTTTGAACACAATCTGGATACGACAGATCGTTTCACCTTTTCAAAGTCGGATTACTTGTATGGAGATATTGTGTGTGGGCTTAGATGTAGAGAGAAATTGCTCTGAAGAAGATGGTTTCTACAGTAGTAATAAGAAGTACGTACAAGGAGCATGGGATGATCAGACATTACAGAAGCATTAGTGGAATCAAATGTGCCTAGAAGTGTCACGAACAAGGTTTAAGGGTTGTAAGGGAAGAGAAAAATATGCGTGTAGTATTTCGCGAACCTAAAACAGCTAACCGCTATAACCGGAAACTGTCAAACATGAAGCACTAATGGCGCTAGACAAGAAACAGAAACGACAAATGCCAACGGCTAGTAGCCTTTTTATCGAGCCGTACTTTATTGTCCAACACAGCAATTTTCAAAACACTACATATATTTTTGTAGCCAGAATATTTTTTATTTTCTGTTTATTTCCAGATTCCATCGATTCCTTGATGTAAATGACCATGCCATTACTCAAAGAATTGAAGGGTTAGGGCTGTTCATTGATGTGTAGCAATGTATTATGTGACTGTACGTTTCACTCTTTTACATGAATACTTGCACTTATTATGTTGCCCTTTATGTGTCCATATGTACAGTACATGTCATTTAAAAGTTTATCATGATATATTTACAACTACTATACGATGAAATTACTATCATAATACAAAGAGAGAACAATCATTTTGTGTTTAGAAACTACACCAAATTGTGTAGTGCTTCATAAGAAGAAAAAGGTGTTGGTATCGTACTGTATATGCATGAGGAGTTCTGCATCTTCTGCCTTATGATAACATCTGAGTTCGTGCAAGAGTCATTTTCAGCAAATTTTCCAATGACATACAGTAAGTGTGCATAGTTTGCATTTGCAGTGAGAGACTCCCGGTAGATTCATCCTGGAAAACTCACCCCGTGCAGTTGCTGTTAGCAGCGAAGTATAAGAAGGTTGATACTTATGTCTTACAAGCAATTTTGTAACTCAGTGAATGTACATAGTTTTGTCATGCATTTTCTTGTGGTACAGCTGCCATCTTTGACTTCGTCATTAACTTTCGACGACTGTCCTAATCCTTTCTTTCCCCATATGGAGTTCTGTCCTTTCGTGCTTAGCCTTTTAAACTGAAGTTTTGTACAAATAGAGGGCACATTTAGACCCTTGTTGTGCCATTGTCTCCTTTGCGTAGTCGGAATAAATTTTTTCTTAAGTCGAACATGAAATATTACTTAGGAGCAGCGAATGAACAAGGTGAGATATGCCTGTTTTCGCAAATGATGCTAGAAATATGATTTTGTCTTAATCGTCATCTGATTGTCGTACAATGATTTTACCATCACAATATTCAGGGTTGATGTTTGGTGACATCACCTTCTGCCCCGTACGCATGGGCGTGAATGGGGGCTCCACCTGACCCAGCCTTTTATGCCAAACATTAGACTTGACTTCTGAGTTAGTTACAAGTTAGTGGTAAGTTGATAGGGCACAGTACAGGAGCCTGGCTGTGGCATTTAGCCAACAGTGCCAGCTAACATCAGATGGCCTGAAGCCAGAGGTGGCTTGTGATGGTGATAATGGGCGACCATCGGCATTGCCCAGAAGTCAGCTCAATTAATTCAGGGTTAATGTTTGGTTAACCCAAGTTAATTGAGCAGACACATGCTGCGTTCAAAAGGGGCAGGTGTCACATGAACCCCACCCCGGGCCTGTTATGCGCATGCGCAATCAAGTCCCACGTGTTCCACTCGTGGTAGTGCAGTTAAGCTCACGTTTTTCGGTGCTGTGACAAGTTGTTATCCCCTTCCTACCACACCCTTTAGGTTTAGGTGTACATGTACATATAGCACTCCAGACCTGTAATTTTAGGCTCACGTTAGCTTAGGTTAAGAACGGATCTCCAGGGGGAGCATCTCTCCTGTGATAAGGTGCGGGTCAGGTATCTGCCATGTGGGTCGCTATATATTGCCAGGCAGAATGGCATCTATTCATCAAAATGGCGCTCACGCATGTGTGGGGAAGGTGGGGCAGCTGTACTATGTGGATAGTGTGTATAATTCGACTCGTTTCGACAACAAATGCCTTCTCACGCTAACTGTGTCATTCCTGGCTGCCCAAACAGGAAAGGTAAGTGCAAATGGGGCTTATTCCAAGCGACCACGATGTTCAAGGACAAAAAGTATACGTATAGCGTCGTTTGTGTGGTTCCCGACTAGACAAGGTTAGTTGCGGAAATACTCCCCCATTGTGCAAGGCAGTATCCTTTCATCGACTCCCTAAGGACGTTGGAACCCGTGGTGTGCTCAGGAGAAAGTGGCTAGCTCGCATTCCAAGGGAGAATACGCCAGTATCTGCTAACTTTTATCTCTGTGGTGTTCATTTCCCTGCTACCCATCCCGACAACGAATACGATACTCCTGCAAAATTCATGGGCAAACCCGTCATTGTAAAGCATTCTAGTCATGCCTCTATCTACCAAGGCACCTTTCTACCAAGCAATCCCTACACCAGAGATAGATTTAGAAGTAGACGATTCGGGCACCAGAGCCGAAGATCCCAGTATTTGCAGTGCAACTATCCTGACCAAATCGATCGAAGACCCCATAAGAAACAGATACAGGACCAGAGGAAGACCATCGAAGATCTTGAGAAGAGAGTATTAGGTTTGGAGACTTTACTTGCTGAGTCTCGTGCTGAAGTAGATTCCTTAAAGTTTTCTGTTCACAAACTGAGAGCTGCTCCAGCAAGTTTTGCATTCTACACCGGTTTGACAGTGGAGGTTTTTGATGACATATTGCAACTAGTTAAGAGTGCAGCTTTGTCTTTGACATACGGGGGAGTAGTGGATCCAGAGGAACCAAAGAAGCGTGCAGGAAATCAATCACTTAGTGTAGATGCAGAACTCTTGTTGACATTGATGAAACTTAGGCATAACTTTCCTGAGTTAGATTTGGCACAATGATTCTCTATCAGCCAATCCACTGTATCTCGATTTTTTTCTACCTGGGTGCTTTGTTTATACCATACTTTTATAGAGATCAACATCTGGCCATCTCGGGCACTAGTCAACAAGTACATGCCAAGGAGTTTAAAGAAATTAAAGTTACATTTTTAGCTCCATCGCCACTACCTCCAACAATCTCCACACTCAGCTTTATTATGTATGATTTTGTACTTTTCATCTCAGGTTCACAACGAGCTTTGTAATGTACAAACTTGCCATAAACTGCCACCTTGATGTTTTGAACAAAACCTCGCTGAAATAGACGCATAGCACTATTGTCAGTAGCAGAAATCGCTTTAAAGTTGCTACTACTCTTTCCATCTCCAGCTATGGTGTCTATGAAGTAGCTTAACATAGTTTGGATGGTGAACACTGTGGAAATTAAACGACCCGCAACAAGATTCTTCCAACCGCTAGAGGGAAAAGTATATGGATGCTGCCTCAGAGGGGCAATGCTCTTATCAGTAGCGGTGACAGGTACTTCTACATTAGATGGTCCCGCTTATGAAGAGTCTTGAAAAGCAAGAACGCTATGAAGAAATAGAATAAGGTTACAGACGTTGCGACGCAGTAAAAGCAAATCGTTCGTGGCTGGCCTACGTACCATTCTAGAAGGTCGTGCTTTTTCCCTGAGCATTTTAGTTTGTTTGATTCACAGAACTCGCGCAAAAGACCATAAATCCAAGTTTTAGGATCAGTCGATGTAGCCATGTTCGTTCGCTGGACAATTCTAAACAAGCATATCCAATGACCACGAAATGCATAAATTTCAGTTTCCTCGCACGCGCGTTGGGAGTCGAGGGGAATTCCTGTCCACCATTTTTGATGAATAGATGCCATTAGTCCATGCACCCTCTCCCCCAAGCTGGGGGCAGGGCATATGGTAAGGGGGGATGTCCCTGAGGGAGTTCCATTTTCGATGATATCAGCATGCATCCAGTAACGAATTGGCCCATGTCCAGTGAAGTCAGCCAATTTCAATGATGTCATGCAACCCATTTCCGGTGACGTCAGCGGACTTCAGTGACGTCACCTTCCCCCCCCCCCTCGTACACATGGGCGTGAATGGGGACTTCACCTGACCCAGCCTTTTATGCCTAATGTTAATTAGACTTGACTTCTGAGTTAGTTGAACAAGTCAGTGGTAATTTAATAGGACAGTACAGGAGCCTGACTGTGGCATTTAGGCAACAGTGCCAGCTGACATTGGACGGCCTGAAGCCAGAGGTGGCTTATGATGGTGATAATGGGCGACCATCAGCAGTGCCCATGAGTTGGCTCAATTAACTAGGAATTTACTATCATAATACAATGAAACTTGATTACTATACAATGTGGGAACTTTTTATGACATGTACTGTATATTTGCACACTTGTTCCAGTTTACATTGCCAGTGTGTGTGTAGTGCATGTAGTACTATGGTTTCTCACATCCCAATATGTCATGTACGTAATATACAATATAATTGTTTTTGCTGTGTAGGTTGTGTGAAAAGTTTAAAATCCACTCAAGATCAGCAGATGCTGAAGGGCTTCAGAAACTGGTTTGCCATTTTCTCTCACTTCGATTAAATCATTCTGAACCTCAGTCAAATACTCATTACAGTATACTGAGTGTATTATTGTGTACATCTCACTCTCCACTAAATGTGTGGTACAAGCCTGCAGAGGACATATTTCGCTGTTATCAGCAAGGTACTGTCTCAGAATACCATGAGCATATGCAGGGTTACATTTGTTATCGTTTATTCTCTGAAAAATTGGCACTCCATGATTTCGCTATCCTTGGATTTGTGTCGAAAATATCTCTAAAATTTGACAAAGTAGTCATTTTCTAATACTACGTCGTGTTCTCCAATATTTTGTCGTTCAACTTTTTAACAGAAGGTAAACTTCAAAACTGGACTCAAGTTTTGTAATTCTAACAATAGAGAGCTTTAGCACAATGTTTTTACGTTACTTTATAGACTAGTGTTAACGTTCACACAAATAACAGAAATCTTCTTTAGCATAGCATTGTTGAAGAAAATAGCATCAATGACCACAGACGAAGAAATACTTTTAGCAATTCGTGATTCAGACAAAGATTCAGACATAGAAGAGTTCATCATCATTTCCACACTACAAAGGCACTGAAAAGTGGGAATTAGAGGGTCTGAGACAGGAAAGGCACGGGACACGACTAAATTTTGAGAGGCTTACGGATGACCAATGCAATGCTTTGTTTTGCTTTGAAAAAGCCGATATTCCGGGTCTTTGCACAGCACTTGGTATACCTGAGGACCTTGTGACCCCCAACAGAACACGCTGTGGTAGCTTAGAGAGATTTTGTATCCTTCTGCAAAGGTTAGCGTATCCCAACTGCTTGGAGGATTTAGAAAGTATTTTCGGACGAGGTGTAGCTGAACTAAGTATCATCTTTAACCTAGTTCTTGAGATACTGTACACCAAATGGCACCATCTCCTAGACAGTTTACCAGTTGCTTGGCTGACCAGTTTTTGTCTTGGCAAGGGTGCAGATGCTGTGCACAAGTTGTATCCTTTGCCCTATGTATGGGGGTTTATCGATGGGACAGCCAGGCCTATTCCAAGACCCATACATGGTCAAAGGCTTTTTACAGTGGACACAAGTGTGTGCTTGCTCTAAAATTTGAAATGGTGATGACTCCACATGGTATTATGGCCCATTTATTTGATCCACTGGAAGGTCACAGACATGACACTGCAATGCTACAAGAGAGTGGGTTGCTTTCTCAAGTGGAGTAGCACATGAAGTGTTGATCTAGTAGTGGAAACTATTGGATTTTGTATGGTGATCCAGCTTATCCCAATCGTCCACAAATAGTGCGACCATTTCAGGGAGCACGCTTGTCTCCTGAAGCCGAATTCAACCGTCTGATGAGTGGAGCTCAAGTTTGTGTTGAGCGCATGGGGGTTTGGTAACATCACTCGGCTATGGGCTTTTGTGGATTTTAAGAAGAATACCAAGATACTTCTACAGCCTGTAGCTAAGTATTACATTGTAGCAGCCATACCTACTAGCTGTTGTGCATACCTATATGGGAACAACATTTCCGCACACTTCGGTTTGCAACCACCTTCACTTAATGAATATTTGCAGTAACCACTAATTTTTGTAACATGTACACAATTTAACATACATATGTTGATCAGTCTTTTTTCTTAACCAATAAAGAAATAATGCTACCCATCAGTTCCATTTGCTGCTGCACTATTGCCTGCATACGCATCATTTGGTCGATGCTTTGCTGCTGAATAGCCTCTTGTTGATTGGCCTTCGATCTTCTCTTGCAAGTCAAGTTCCTTTTCCCGCATGTCTAATTCTTTCTCCCTCAGCTTTAGCTCAGAAGGTTTGTACTCCTTTCTTTCTTGTAAAATCTGTTCTAAATCTATTTTAGTCTTTTTCTTCTGGCCCAGGGGCACATCCTCCTGCCCGGTCCTCTTATCTTTCAGGGCAAGCAGTGCATCTCCCTGTATTTTCTCCCCTCGCTCATGATCTTCCTTCTTGTGCTTGGCACTCAAAGAAGCCTGCTTCTGAGAATCCTTCTTAGCAAACTTGTCTCTTAGAGAATCCATCAATTCTTCCTTCTCTTTGAAGTCCTCTTCGGTGCCACTTTGCTTGCATTGCTTCGTGTCAGCCTTCAAGAACGTTTCCATCAAATTCGTGGCTCTCTGTCAAAAAACGGGCTGTTATTTTACTGAATTTATCTGGGAACTCTTCCATTAATTCACATCGATGGTTTCCCTGCAAGTGGCTCCACAAACAGAAGGGTGCTCCACTGCTGCAAGCTCTCTCAGCAGCAACACATCATCCCTCTCTTGAAATCGCATGCTTCCCTTGGGCTGACAATGAGGTTAGATCCACTGAATTGTTTAGACTAGTCAAAGGAGAGGAAGAAGTGACACTGACAGAGTCCATATCGAAACAGAAAAAAGTTTCTCAGCTAAAAGTGACATTGAAGACAACAGCAATGTAGCTTGATGAATCTCAACTACAGATACAATAAATGGGGTAAAATGAAGCCTTAAATGACAGCTGACAGCTTCATTAGTGAAGAAAAATGGCTCCATGGCAATCTTCACCTTATCATGCTAATGCATACGGTAGTACTCCATATGTAGGATTGACACCAAAAAACATGGCCGCCATACATAAGTACAAATTTTGTTTTCGGCTGAAAACTAACAATACAGTACAGTTAGAAGCATTTAGAAGTGATATTGATGCCTTTTGACACACAAGTTATAAGATGAAGTAGTTTAAACCCTTTGTAGGCCAATTTCTTTAAAGAACTTCAAAATTTTTGGTGAAAATGTATAGCTACGCAACACCAGTACCATTTTAAGATTATTTTTATTCTTATTTTTATTCTTCTCATCATTTTTTCGAACTGAGCTGCAGGTCGCCACGAAGGGTCCAAAGGTCTCATCTTTCGCCAGTGAGCTCCAATTGTTAGCATGAAGTGCCTTTGTAGGTTTTGAAGCAACACCTACACATCTAAAGCAATAAATATTAATAGGCAAATCCCATGCATTCGCCGGATCAGCCATTTTTAGATCAGCAAAATGGCTACGCGAGACTAGACATACACATACGTACACAAGGCCTGTACTTCGATGATCGTCGACTTCAGCGCTCTTTTTGTTCGAGCATTTGTTTCTAGATGGGTACATTGATATTAGTCAGGTAACTGCATGGATTCTAGTTTCTTTATCTTACAAGATTTGATCATGTTCCTTCTCAACTGCAGTGGAAACCTATTCAAGCAACCATTTTGCTATAAAAAGAAAAACCGCACGAACAAGGATGTATAAAAACCATTTAAAAATGGTAAAAGGATGTAGGATTGACACAGGATCATGCAAAAAGCCATTATCAAAAAAGGATTCTCCTAAAACACTTGGAACAAGGATAAGTTGCAAAACCGGTACAAGGCTAGGTGGGCAAAGGACAAGACAGGCATAGGGCTAGACGAGCATAGGGCTAGACGAGCATAGGGCTATATACACATGCATGAGGCTAGACAGGTATAGGGTTAGACAGAGTTTAGTTGGACTGAGTGCACACTGCATGTGCAAATTCCTACATACATCCCGCAGCACATACGTACTGTATAATGTGCTGCACATGCGGGATGTAGGAATTTGCACAGTGTGCACTCAATCCAACTAAACTCTGTCTAGCCCTATACCCATCTAGCCTCATGCATGTGTAGCCCTATGCTTGTCTAGTCCTATGCTTGTCTTGTCTTTTGCCCACCTAGCCCTGTACCAATTTTGCAACTTACCCTTGTTCCAAGTGTTTTTGAAGAATCCTTTTTTGATAATGGCTTTTGCACGATCATATGTCAATCCTACATCCTTTAACCATTTTTAAATGGTTTTTATGCACCCTTTAACACCACCCCCTATTGTGTTCGAGACATTATCAAAACCGCTGAATTTATTATTCTAGTTGTAGGACTATTGTTGAACATGTCTTGAAGGATACTCAAATAGTTCTTGTCAAAAAATGATCATTTGTGCAACGTGTCATCCATCATGGGCTTCTTCAGGCACATGCAATACAAAAATTAAAATAATTGGCTATGTCTAATACTTACCCATTGGCCTATAAAAGACCAATGGGATAACAGATGGATGTACATTCATAATATGTCCTTGATCAGGATGTCCCACACTGGGCTAAGGGGGTACCCCTCATCCAGGTTGTAACTTCTGTTCCTCCTGATATGAATACTTTCCTTGATTCTTCTCTGCTTCATTCTTTCCTCCTGTTCTACAATGGTGGATTCCTCCCAATTGATGTGATGATTAAGAATTTCTGAGTGAACTACATTAGCATTCTTCATGTCCTTCTTTTTTACTGCTCGTCTGTGTTCCCCGATCCTCATCTTCAATGGTCTCCCTGTCTTTCCAGTTTTTTTGCTTATACTTTAAATACTTTACTGCATTCCCCACATGGTATTCTGTACACAACCCCCTTGTCCTTGGTTTCTGTGGATCCTTCACTCTTGTCAGAATGCTCCTCAAAGTGTTCCGCTGGTGGAAAACGGGCTGTAGTCCATACTTTCTGCAAATCTCACCTACTCTCTCTGATGTGCCCTTCACATAAGGTAGGAAGCAAGGCACATTCCTCCTTGGTTTTCCATTTCACATCCAACTACCACCCAAGCACTCAACTAGGAGTCATCAAGTGCCTGAAAACTCTAGCGGAGAGGATATGTGATAAGCAGCACATACGTAAGGAAGGAGGTCCAACATATCAAGGAAGTGTTCATGAAGAATGGGTACCCGAAAAGTCTGATTAACATAGCATTGAGGAAGAGGCCCATGACAGATGAAGCAGAGCAGCAGGACGGGGAGGATAGACGAGCAGAGCAACCAAGGATCATGGACAAAAGATGAGGCCTGTGGATTCTTCATGGCGACCTGTAGCTTCATATTTTTGAAAAAAGACAAAAAGAAAAAGAATCATCTTAAATTCCAATGTTGTTGCTCAGCCTTACATTGCCATCTAAGATTTTGAAGTTCTTCAAAGTGATTAGCCTATGAAGGGTTTTGACTACTTTATCTTGTAGCTAGTGTCAAAAGGTACCAATATCACTTCAAAATGCTTTTAACTATACTGAATCATTAGTTTTGCAGCAAGAATAAAATTTGTGCTAATGTTTGGTGGCCATGTTTTTTTGGTATCACTCCTACAGATACACTGTGCAAAATATAGACTATGCACTATAATTCTGTTCTGTATTATAGAGAACAGTACCAATGTAGAGGTAGGTTGGACGATCCGAGTGACCAGATAAGCGCGGGTCTACTTAATTCCTATGACGAAAAGTGTGTTCACCCAAACATACATACACTACTTTGAAAGTCCAGTCAAAAGATTTGTGAACTAGGAAATATTAAAAGTCTTGGTTAATGTGAAGTTTGTTGACACCTGAGAAGTTTTGTACTGTCTTCTGCTGGTCAGTACATGGCAGTGCCTGTTATTGTAGCATACACATGCTTCTATATACTATATGTACATAGGGGCTATGAAAGAAGATGTTAACTGGTGGCATTCATTTTTGTTGAAGGGCATTACTCTTCCCTCTTTCAGTAGTGAATCTGATGAAGAGGTATGTGCAGCAGATTGTTTGTTGCCTCAGTGTTCATTTCCATGTTTTCCAAGTGTTAAAAATTGTCATTTCAGTGGTCTTCTGATGATGAAACTAAGGAAACTGACTTTGGTTTGACTATAGCCGAGGATGCATCTGCTCAGATAGAGAAAGGACAATGTACATTAGTTGATAAAAAGAGCGTTCACAAGGTGAGTTATGTTACAATGTTGTCCTAAACAGTGTGTTCTATACATATACGATTATGAGATGAGAGTATGACCTTTAAAACTAGAACTGTTAGGAAGCATATGTGTATGTACGTATATACAGGGAAATCATCAAAAAATAAATAAAGAGCAGCGCACACTAATGAATCAAGTGACATTATGTAGCTAAACATTATTCCCTTATGATATTCACATTCTATTGCTACACTAAAATCGTTTTGATCTTAGTGCTACAGTAGCAAAATATTTTGTTCACTAAACTCAGTGGAAGCATAGATCTATAGTAGAAGTGCATTGTAGCTACATTTGCTGATCTTTCTAGGCTTCATGTCGTAATGTATTTGTAACATAATCGCTATGGTCGTAAACTGAGTTTATTACGATCGTAAGTACTATTGTAATCATCGTATTTAGGTCAAAGATCGATTTACGAGGTACATATGTATGTACATACTTGGTATTTGCCACTCAAATAAAAAGAAAAGTCGCACTCTTACCGTTGTTTGTTTGAGGCACTCTGAGAACTGTCCTAGTAGTCATCATCAAGGTTGAATATCCAGTTGCGTTCTTTTTCAAGTGGGAAATGTCACACCCGTGAACAACTCTTTGCAACTGAAAAATATGCAATGTCCGTCAGGGCAGTTATTAGAGTTTCTTAGATGAACAGGAATATTGGCAGTAGTATTTTAGTGCTATATTTAGTCGCTTTTGTTCATTGTTGCGATGCGAACAGGACCTGGTCTGATCGCCTAACTATTCGTCCCTGCCATTGAGAAAGATGGCAACAGTGTCAGACCTGCGTACATAGGTACTCAATATTGCATTACACAGACAACCAGTGATATTAGACAACGTTTTTGATACTAGTTTTACTGAATGTGCAATGACATTGAAATTTCTACTAAGTACAATATTATTCGTATTACATTCGTAAATAGATGATATTTGGCTTCGTAGCATATCATAATTAGATCGTATTACGGTATGATTACGATATATTAACGGACGCCCCCCCTCTCAGACTTCAATCCAGATCACACTGGGACTCTTACTCACGGTGGGTCAGACTGCACCTGTCCCAAAGCATGGGACCATAACACCTGCAGCTGCATGTCATCATTGAGGGGGGCATGCTTGCCCAATTGTGGAATAAATTTGGCAAGCCAGACCGCTGCCTGGCTTACATATACCCCTCTGCACCTTAATCCTATCATCTACCCTTTGGCATGCTTGCTCAGTTCTTGAAGGAATTTGGCAAGCCAGACCGATGTCTGGCCTACATCTACCCCCCATGCACATTAACCCTACCATCTACCCTTTGGCACGCCTGCCCAGTTGTGGAATAAATTTGGCAAGCTAGACCGCTATCCGGCTTACATACCCCCTACGCACATTAACCCTATCATCCACCCTGTGGTAGTTTTATCTTCTTTCCGTAATATTATATTTTATACTCCTTCATCTAGCTCTGCGCCCAATTTCCTCCATTTTTGTTAGGGTATTGATCCCTCCACTATTCACCCTAGACGGTAATTCATTTTGACTCAACATTGCATATACACTTGATTACACTGGATTAATCAACACAATCAGTAACTGCAGGTACATAACCACTAGTGCCTAGTACACATGTCAGCTTCATGTTTATGATAAACAGTTGCTGCCCACGAGCCTATTCAAGATTGGTTGCAGGCTCTCTCGATATATCAGCTCTCATCCTGCCAACCTCCTCCTCTGATGGGCGGATGTACCTTCTGTGTGCGTCACTTGACCATCTTCCCAGTTGTTGGATCATACTGTCTGGCATTCCAATCCTTGCTGCTGTCGTAGTTGCTCCTATCCGAAAGCTGTGCGTGGAGAAATGGGATGCTTCCATGCCCAAGTTCTGCAACAGATCCTTCAAGGTAGATGCTAGCTTTTTCCTTGTCAGAAATCCTCCGTTATCAAGAACAAAGAGAGGCAGATTGTGAGGTATCTTTCGTCTGTTCTGCCAGTATTGACGCATAGATCTTATTGGGCATACCTTTGTGTGGCTAGCTCCCAGGGCTATTTGCTGTCCTTTGCGAAATGGGTCGGTTTTTGAGGATTTGATAGTCACAAGCAGTTGGCTATCTGACACCTTGATGTCCTTTGGAGATAAATTGGTTTCAGGATTCCATGTTGTTTGAGTTGGGCTAACAAACTCATTGGATCTTAGAAAACCATGAAATGCCAGTGACATGGTGGCTTGAAACATACTTTTGTCCCAGTCACTCCAGCTGGAGTTCTCTATGCCTTCAAACAGTCTTGCCAGTATATCTGCTGTAATAGGGCGTCAGGTATCACTTGTTGAAGCGCCCTGATCTCTTTTGATACCTGAACAGAGAAGCTGAAGAAGAGGATCGCCGCACTTGTGTTCCACTTCGTTCTCGATGTGCCATAGCCTGATACCCGCAAGGTAAGCCCTGATCGATTTGTGTTGTGCCCTCTTCGACAAGTGGGTACAGAACAGTTGGAGTGTGAGGGAAGATGCAGGAAGTGGTTGGAGTTGGTGGGCTTCGCAGAAGGCCAAGAATTGCCTCACTGCAACTCCGTACAGCTTTCTGGTTGTTGGTGATACCCCTAATTGCTGGAATCGTATCATATCTGTGTACATTCTGCTGTTACTTCGGTCCTGTGAGGTGTTCCGATGGCATCCGCTTCTGGTACTAGAGACCGGAATCTCTCCATCTGTAAGCGGGATAAAGAGTCAGCGATGCTATTATCAACACCTGGTATATGCACAGCTATAACATTGAAATTATAACTAGCAGCTATGTGGTATAATGACCGTACGAGGTCCATGAGATCCCTATTCCTAGAAGACCCTTTTTTTCATATATCACATACAGCTTGGTTATCACAATGAGCCATAATCCTTTTGCCGGCCCAGCAATGCCCCCAAGTGGCTGCTGCCATCACGATTACCAGGAGTTCTTTCCACTGTATATCCTTTTGCTCTTGGACCTCGTTCCATGTGCCATTGAACCAGTGGCCATTCCAGTATGCTCCATAACCGATCCCCCCAGAGGCATCTGTATAGAATTGAAAGGCTTTTGGGGTCCTCCATTCCGGCTCCAGAATAATGGCTGAGCCTGACCATCCTGGTAATATTTGTCTCCACCACTGCAGATCTTTTACAAAATATTGGGATAAATATATGTGGTGATGGAGCTCCTTTACCGTGGTCGAAAGATCTATCATCCTTCATAGAAATATCCTACCTGCGGGCAGCACCTTACATGCAAACTGAGCTTCCCTATCAACGATAGTACTTCTCTTTTTGTAGCCTTCTTCTTTTTAACAAATTCTTCAATCTTGCCACGTAACTCCTCCTTCTTTTCGGGTGGTAGTGATACAGTCATGTTGTTAGAATTGATGTGAATGCCCAGAAATGCTATCTCTTTTACTGGTCCTTCTACCTTTTCTGGTTTTACTGGAGCCCCGAGGTCATTACACACTCCTATTGTTTGTTCTAGGTTTTCCCTACATGCAGTAGCAGTGCTACATGCTGTAAAGAAGTCGTCCAAGTAGTGAATTAGGTATGATACCTTGAATTTCTCTTTTGCAATCCATTGGATCGCCTCCGCAATACTGTTGAATATCCCTGGGGCTGATCTGAGTCCAAAAGGTAGACATTTATCCACATAGAACTTGCCTTGCCAGTATATGGAGAGAAGGTGGCGATCTGCTGGATTCACTGGACACATACAAAATGCGTCTTTCAGGTCTATCTTTCCCATCCAGCTGTCTTTTCCCAGGCGTCTTACCTCAGCTAGTGCATCGTCCACTGAGCAGTATTGCAGAGACCAGCACGCGGGATCGATGCCATCGTTTACACTTATGCCTGCTGGTGCAGACAGATGGTAGATTATCCGCGATCCGCCATCCTTCTTTGGTACAACTCCTAAGCCTGATGCTTGCATGTGTTCGTACGGTGGGGTGATGAAAGGGCCAGCCATTCTACCTAATGATATTTCTGTTTCTAGGTGATTATGAATTACCTGTGGTTTTTCAAGCGCTGTCGACAAGTGATTTGCTATTACAATACCTGTGTTCTGTTGGTACATATAACCTATCCTAAAACCTAACTGTATGCCATTTAACACATAAGAAACAAAATTAGAATCAGGATGATCTCTCAAAAGTAATTGGAATCGTAAGTGTTTGAGGGGTGTAACTATTTCAAGCAATGGATATGGGACATCTGGTGACCTGGTGGTCACCTACACATCACAGGCATCTATAAAGGAATCGGCAGGCCTTCCTCCTGCAGACACTGTGGTTGAACTCGTAGCAGGGGCCAGGGGGTGGAATGGGGCTCGCTCTTGGTGCAATATAATCTCTTCGTCCAGGTATGGCTGTTGGACTAGTATCTTGCTGAGGTCGACGAAAAAAGGTGTCTGCTTTCCTACAGCTTGCCGCTATGTGGCCAAATGCACCACACAGGGTGCATCCTGACTTTGGTCTAAAGCCTGAGAAGCATTCTGCCCACAAATCCGTGTCCTTCTTGTCCCATTTTGTATCCTTTTTCTGTAAGGCTCTCCTCCTGAAGGCTACATCATAGCTATAACAGTCTTCCCATCTGTGCCGTTTGGCAGCTAGCAACATGCTATGGGCGTAGCTCAACATTTCTACCGCCTTTTCTGGGGAGTAATGTGCAAATGCTATAGCAAAATTAAGGAATGCTATTGCCCACTGAGACACATTTGTAAAGCTTTGTACAGCCAGCTGTTTGCTAGGCTGGTTGGATGCCCCTGCCGTATTCTGCCCTGCCCCCTCGCGCCCTACCTCTAAATTGTCGGGTAACAGTAGCAGTAGGCCAACGTATTCGCCTTTTTTATGGAGGACAGAAGCTTACCTGCGATGGGAGGTAGTGTTGATGTGTCTGTGCTTGCTTTACCATCTTCAACTAACGACGTCAGAGGGACAGGGTCGTCCAAGATGACCTCTGGTGGTGTAGCTGTTCCCGCTAGCTTCCGTACGACCGATGATTTTGTTCCCGACAAGTTTCCCAGCAAAGAACCCACGATGTCTTCTCTCATGGTCTCAACTGATCGCTTTACTGCCTCGGTAATCTTCTTCGTCGTAGGGGACAGTGATGACGTGGCATCTACTTGCTTCTCGGCTCCTGATCCCGTAGTTGTCAAAGTGGCAGACTGACCTATCGGGTGAAGGTGCTCGTAAAGCCTGGCTGCCTTATCCATTGCCGAACCTGTTAGTACGGCGTTCCTCTGTTGTAGGTGGAGGTCGAGGACTTCCGTTGGCAGGCTTCTTAACTGTGCGATCGACATTCCGTAAGGTAAAGGGGGGTAATTTGGAACGGCAGGTAATTTGGAACAGTCAGGCCAAAAGCCGTGCCAACCACAAGCTACATCCATCATTTCTTGTCTGTATTATCTCAATGAAGGGGAGTTTGGCAGTAGCAAGAATGGCTGGGCAACTTAATCACAACAGAAGTTACTGGCCCTGTTCCAAATTACCATCGTGTTCCAAATTACCCCCCTTTACCTTATAGGTTCGCCGTTGGTGGTTGGCCGGTGTCGTGCGATGGGTTCTTGGCCTTCCCTTTTCTCTGGTTCGTAGGTGGCCTCTTTTTCCCAGGCATTATACTACAACGAGTAATTAAACTTCTATTCGTTCAATCTCACGATCTTGTGCACCTTCTGATTTCTGTGCTGACAAGGCTGTTGTTGCACCTTGACCCCACTCCCTAAAGGCGCCAATTCCCACGCCTGAATCCAGCTCATTGTACCTTGATTGAAAAGCCCTATGCAGTCACTGTCATGCATGCCCACATGCACACACAAGGGATACTAACTTGCATGCACCCACACACGGGGGGGGGGACGTCCGTTAACATCTGCCAACATGGTTGACAACCATTTAACTTTTTTATGACACATACCGTGTATATATATATATATATATATATATATATTTTTTTTTTTTTTTTTTTTTTTTTTTTTTGCAGTATAATTTTACTATTCTCAAACAGATACAGGACAGAAAAGAGCTATGACCTAATAATGTTGCAAACATACAGTACATACAGAACAGTGGGAAAAAAACTAAGAAACAATTACACCACTGAACAACCTGATATATATTACACATATTATACATACGTACATAGGTACATAATTAAAGTACGACTAAAACTACATATATATGTAATGCTTCAAGCGAAAAAAAAAAAAACAAGCAAAGACTAACCATTACTACTACCTAAAATTGCTGAAGAGTTAAATCTTTGAATACATACACTGATCTTCTGGCATAGATACTGAAAAGATTTGGGGTCATTGGACTTCAATCTGGTCAGGCGTCCCACTTCCCGGAAGAATTGCATGGCTTCCTCCCCAAAGACCCCAGAAGTCTCCACTGCAATTGGAACAAATGTGTAGCACCTTGTGGCCAGATCACTGTACTTTTGCCTCTTCCTTTGTTCTGCCTGGTTTGCAACCTGGCCAGCTCCAGTTGAGGCCAAAGAGACATATGAAGTGGCGAAGGTGTCAGCACAAGTTACATCCCATACTAATGCTCTCCCGCTCTTCCAAGGGATTACTGTTACCCCGTCAGGACGCTTTCCATCTGAACGGAATAAACCCGGTGGCTCCAGAAGGGCTGGAGTGTCAATTGCAGTGAGGCTTCTCTTCACCAAGTCATTAAGGGCAGCGTGACGTGCTTGACGGCCAATGCTTCTACGGCAGCTCAAACCATGATAGCCTGATTCATCCACGGGATCCCCACACTGCAAGCAGTTATGTGGGGTGCACAAAGGAGCGCCTAGGCGTAAACCCACTGCAATCCGCACTGTTTCATCTTCCATTCGCAGGCCTAGGGCTGACACCGGTGGAGCGCATAACCAAGCCCCAGATTCTCTTCTCTGAGAAGCCAGAAGGCGACTTTTAGAAGGGGGGTCAGCACCAACAAGCAGGGAGTTGAAAGATGCCTCAATATGTGGATTGTCCCATGCTTTCTGAACTGAGATATTGGAGCCAGTTGGAGGCTCTTCTCCATGACCCTGGGACCAGGCTTGCAGTGCTTCTGCTCTGAATGGGCACATGCTGCATCTCAGGGGAGGGGGTAAGATGTAGTTGGAGATTTCAGAGGTGCCAGCAGCAGATGCGAGGAAAGCTGAATGTGCCAGCATGGCAAAACTCCTAATCCCCAGTCCCCCAGCCTTCACTGGCAATGAGGCCTGAGTCCAAGCCCGATCACTGAGTTGGACGTTACAGATGCTCTCCAGCAGAGACTTCAGGAGATCATCCATCTCTAAGAGTATCATGGATCTGAAACAAGGGGCTGAGCGCAAGATGTACAACACCTTAGGAAGGGAAAAAGCACTCCTCAAGAGGCAGAGAGCATCATGGGCGTGGAGAAGCTTCAATCTCTCCCCTAGGAGTTGCAGAGAATATATATATATATATATATATATATATATATATATACTGTTCGAATCATGGAAAAATATACAATTTTAACATTTCACCTGTAACTCTTTTTAGGTATAAGTTAAGGTAGCAGGGTAGGCTGAAGAGGGTTAAAAACTAAAGTTTATTTGCCAATAACTGCAGGATCATAATACCAATGCATGTAAAACTTTGCTCGCTGATAGGAACAGGGTGCACCAATTTTTTCATATATTGGTTAATTAAAATATCCCCTAATTGATCAAGTTATAGCACATCAAATTTTTACTTTTCAGTTTGGAAGTGGCCACAGAAATAGAAATAACTCTTTTTTGGTTGACTGGAAAGCCCTCAAACTTTCAGAATGTCAACTGCAACAGTACACCATTAGTATTACGGGCGCTTTTGTTAAATTTTCGTTTTGCCACATCACTAGGTATGTGTACTTCGGAATATACCTTATAGAAGAAAATTTCAACGCTATTCAACAAACTAGCCCGTTAAACCCTTGGTGTTGCGTCAAAGTGTGAGCGTATGCGTGCGTACCCGATACTGACGATCCCAGCGGAAGTTATTATTGCTCAAAAATGGGTTTTGGCCATGCAATGTCCAACGAACGGATTATACTGAACGAATTACGCTTTGAATTTGTCAGCATATTTCTAGAGTGCTGGTACCTTCAAAATACGCCCTCTGAAAGAAGGAAAGAGAGTAGAACAATAAAATAGAGGCAAAACCGATTGATGCGCCAAAGATCCATATAATCGTAACACTCACTTCTGTGTTTACCATTTTGGCGATAACAACTAATTAATTCATGCCGTTGGTTTCCATAATCGAAATTTTGTTTCAAGTTATCGAAGTTTTGTGACAAATATGCCTCATCCTAGAAAGAGAATCGTGCAAATGAGACAGTTGTCTCGTATTGGAAACCAAGCGCAAGGACTTGGCACAGGAAGTCATGTCACTGTGGAAATGGCGACATCGCAGCCATCGGAGAGCGAGACGTTGGGCTTAGAGTATTTCCCAACGCCTATCAAAAAGTCAAGGCTCAATCCAGAGCTGGTTTCACTGCCTGAAGAATTGGTTAATGATCCAACTGAAGCGCATGGGAGCACAACAAGCACAAATTGTTTCTTCTTTGCAGAGAAAGCAGTGTTAGATTTGTTTGTCGCAGCGAGGAGCAAGATGAGGCCATGCAGCACTCCTGACTGCGAAGGTATTTTAGTACCTTCCCTTGTGGAACGCGTGGGTCTGGGCGGCGGGGTGAAGGTGACGTATTCGTGCAATGGCTGTCAGGACAAGAACTTGCATTTTAATTCTTCTACATACGTTCTCGAGTCAAGAAGAAGTGTTGTATCGTTGTCCGTTGCTGTGGCCTTCGTGTTATCAGGTAACACACACGCCGGCTATCACAAGGCTCTTGCAAGAGGCCTGGGCATTCCTGTTTTGTCCAGAAGAAGCTATTATGAAGCAATAAAAACCCTTTACAAGCCCATAAAGGATATTCTTGACGACATCTGCGCAAAATCAAAACAAGAAATGCAGAAGATTCCAGATCACCTTATTGGTAGCTGGAACCATGCAGTCACAACTGCAGATGGCTGTTGGCTGACACAGGGACATTGTAGCCAAAATTTCACATTTATCATAAAGAAATATCTCGCAAATGCCCTCATGTACTATGGGCACCTCTGCATGCGTGGAGCTGATGACGTTGTGGATGAACCATTGTTTCCGGGGACAGCTAAATCTGCAGAAGGTCACATAGCAAGAGTTCTTTTTCAAAGAGCCAAGGATGAGGGTTGTACCATGGCAGTAAATTGGCAAGACAGTGATTCATCTTCTGCCAAAGCAGTGCGAGACGTCTACAATGATGTGCAAATTATGCACTGCTCTGGACACGTAGGCCGAGCCCATGGGAATCGTTTGTTGGACATAAAGGGGAACAAAACATTTTCTGCAGCATACAAACGTAAGCATAAGGATGCTCATCCTGTTGTAGAAACAGTCAAGTGTGTCTGTGAGGGGCGTAACCATCGTCCAGGCTGTGGCTGTATCACTGAAGGTTTCATCCGTTCAGCTCGAATCAACCATTTTTTTTATGCTGCATTCAAGCAAATACAAGTGCTGATGAATATGCTATGAGAATGAGGCAGCTTGGAAAATACCATGGAAGAGGCATACATTGTTGGGAAACTGGTCAGTGTTCATTTCACCCACTTCGAGTTTGCACATGTGGCCAGTGTGAATATGAGGATGACCAGCTGTCATGCCCTGGTAAAGATTATGCCTCAAAGAATGTTGTAACCTGCCTCCTGCATGCTCTTGCATATGAGATAGAATGTGAGACAAGAGCTGAATCTGCTTGTAGTGTATTTCACCCTGAAATGGGCCGAGGTCATTCAAACTTTTGTGAGGCTGCATTTGATGTTCTCCCACATTATTGCTCAAAAAATATGGCTCTCCATCGACTGTCGTACATGACATTAATCAACTGGGGCCTTATCATGAGCTGTTTGTCATTCCTCACTAATTTGTATGGAACTGAGTTCAACCCATATGTGGACATCTACAAGCGACTACATCTACCAATAGTGAGTGGTCTATCTGACATATGGGCAAGTGACATGGAGGAACGAGAGATGCAGATGCAACACAAAAAAGATCCTGCCACCAAGAAGTATAGGAACAGCATGAAGACAGCGAGAAAAGATGAACAAGAAGAGCGGAAACAGTGGACCAAAAGACAAAGGATAATTCATTCTTACGGAAGTCAAGAAGAGATGGAGCCCATTGGTGAGGCAGAGCATTCACCACATCTATCAATGTAGGACAGCACTTTGACAGAGCTGGAATTTCAGGAGATTGTTCATGCAGAAAGTCAACCAACCCCATCCTGTGATGTTGTTATAGTGACCACCAACAAAGGCAGCAAAGAGCAGTCATCCACAAAGAAATGCAAATGTGGTTCTGCAACACACCTGCGCACACACATAAATATATCATCATGCATTTGACAATGTGCGCATAGCAAACATAGTTTTCTTTGCAATGTATAAGTTTAAAATGATTAATTGTAATAAATTACCATGATCACACATGTGAGGATTAAAATAATTTGATAATGTTTATGTCATTGATCAAATTTGATTCAGAATCAGGAGTTAGCTTTGCGTTGAATGCCGTGGCCGAATCCATAGTCAACAATTGACTATTTGCGTCTACTTCTTGGTCTTGGCTCAGGCCACTTTGCCTCTGAAATGTCCTTCATAGTTACATGATAGACCTGAAAGCAGGATGCATGTTCATGAGCGGTACCCACAAGAATATTACATAGTGTTTTGATGAGGATGTATAGCTTACATTGTCTCCAGTGGGGTCTGGCCTGCCACTGATGTCCTTGGGGAATCGGCATTCTACCACCATTTTGACCTCCACTGGGTAGACATATGTAGGCGAATTGCCTTCAAATGCCCCTTTTCCCACTCCACAGCCATGCTATTATAATCATAGTGATCAAGTAGGAATAGTGAAATGGATCTAGTACATACCTGATATGTGTACACAACTATCGAAACAAGTTGGTACACGCACACAAACTACGCATATATAATACGTAAAAGATTCGCACCCAAAGAATGCCATAGATGCGCTTGTATATCGACGCTCTCCCTTCTTTTCCTGTCTTTCCTGTGTACTGATGGAGCAGCAAGTGCAGAAACCCTTGTGGCACGTCGTAACTGCAAGAAACGAGTAACATCGGCCGAAAGTAATGGGTTTAGTTGCTTATAGCTTCGCTGTATTGTAAAACTCACCCATCTCTCTCAAAAGAAGCTTTTAATGCTGCAACACTGCTTTCTAAGGCTAGATTGAGAGGCAAAACTCAAAATGTTTGAATGATTTTTATACTGTTCTCTTTCACATGGTTTTTACTTGTTTCTGCATAATATATCATTAATGGTAGCTTGTATTCTAGACTTGATTTTATTTTTTGCTTTTCTTGCTTCAATTCAACATTCTTGTTAGCATTAATAGCATTAATAGCATTTGTTCACAGATATAAGGAATATGTATACAGTACTTTATTTTCAATCTAGTCATTGACAAAGGCATTCATGCATGTAATATAATAATAATATTATTATTATATTATTATTATATTACATGCATGAATGCCTTTGTCAATGACTGGATTGAAAATAAAATTAACAATAAACCCTGGTGGCCTGGTCAATTTTCAAACCGTCCAAGACCAGAAACATATTATTTACTTTGTGTGGCCTAACCAGTTAAACTTTAATAGTAGAACATTGACTGGGTCACAGAATTTGTTCACTATTATTATGCAGACATTCACGGTTAATATATTTCTTTATAACAAGTTTCCACTTTTATACGCACACACACACGCACGCACACAACACCCACCCATACACATAACACACACATACACACAAACCCAAAACACCCCCCACACACACACACAAACCCAAAGCACACACACACACACACACACACACACACACACACACACACACACACACACACACACACACACACACACACACACACACACACACACACACACACACACACACACACACACACATGCACACACACACACACACACACACACACACACACACACGCACACGCACATACACACACACACACACACACACACACACACACACACACACACACACACACACACATACACACACACACACACACACACACACACACACACACACACACACACACACACATATACGTACGTACATCATACAACCGATTTTTGTAGATACTGTTGAATGGCAACTGTGATCAGTTGTGTCACTTGTTGCATTATCCTTATTGGTATGAAGAGGATTACAATTTAGGAAGGTACGTACGTTTGAATGTGCTGTAGTGATTGTATGTACTGTATCCAAGTCTGCTGGTGGGCCAGCACAACCCATAAGACTTTATTTATTTTTAGAATACTGTACATGCAGTATTTTAGTATGTCACTGTCTCTATTATAATATCTTTATTCATTGTATAGCATAATTTACACTCTTTAAAATAATCTACATCACAAAATAGGATATTAATTGTATCAGGTAAACTGTTGAAACCAAAGGTTGCCATTTTGGCACATACAGTATGTACGTATTATACTGTATGTGTGTCTGTTGAATAGGACAGCAAATGTTGTTACACATAAAGTTGTTGATTTCTTCAGGGTTTGAATTTTTCACTGTTAAGTGCACCATTTCCATTTTTACATGTACATAACACATTCAACTATTATGTACGTATTTATGTTGACAATGTACATGAATTTTCATATTGTATACATACACATAAGTACGTATATATAGTGTGCATATATAAGGTAATGCGATTCCCAAACACACTGCATATGGATGGCCATACTGATTGTACCAAGCTTGCCCCAGCTCTGTGGAACAGTGTCCTCAGCATGACATTCAGTAAATAGATAGGCCGTCTGTCAGCTTACTACCATCTTTTGGGCATTCTCTAAGTGTTTTTTATCAGCAGCTATGTATGTATGTATCTCTGAGAGTCTGCCAGATTATACTACTTATGTCATTTATGCAATTGGTTGCATATGTTCTCTGTTTCTTGTTTCCCTGATTGACTAGCTGACTATTTTTCTGTCTTTCTTTACATCTGTGTTTGTCAGTGGTTCTTATGTAGGCAAGTTCTCCGAGTATGAGGTGACAAGGGAGATTCTATGGTGAGTGCTTGGTTGTTGTGTTGCTATGCTTAGGTTTCTTTCTGTACATAGTTTGTGTATTTTGCAGGGCACTTCAAGGTAGTGGTACCTCCTTCATTGCTTTATCTTCACCAAAGGTAGGAACTTGTATGTGTAATTTGACTTACTGTATGTTTGTATCTTTGTTCTACTTTGTGGGACAAGACTCAGGTTTACATTACAAGTTTTAAGTTGTAGAATCAGGCTAAGTATCCATTGTAGGTACGAATGTATGTGTAAGTTAGTATTTTCTATCATAGGCAGGAAAAATCGTTCAAGGTCCAGGGATTGCATGAAAACTCTTGTGTACATTACAGCAGTGAATTACACAACTGTGCATGGGCATTTCTTGTGATGTGGTCAGGTTGAATCTATTATCGACCTATGAATAGGTCTTTAAGCCTTAATTAGCCCAGGGTTCTTACTGCTATGATGTACAGGGTTTCACCTTCACAACAACTTTGAGGATGAATGCAATCAGAAGATGGCTCATTGTTAATGGCCACTTCACAGTAGTTTGATAAAAGATGAGGAGTGTCAATGACAGATGGTGACCTCAAAGCAGCTGTTCAGGCCCAATAGTACCTGGCCTTCTTCAAGTTGTTCATTTCTGAATCGAAAATTTGGTGCAATTGGTGAAAACAGGCTTTGGTAAGCAAATCAATTAATCTCACTCCATCATGAACAGTGTTCTCCCCAGGTATCTTAAGGCATGTCAGTTCAACATGCCTTCATTTCTAAAATTTAATATTGTAGGAAAAAACTTGCATGCATTCATAGACTATTGAAAATATATGTTTAATATAAATCATACTATTGCCCAAAACTGGAGCTGCAGGCAATTTATGATTGTATGCATATGTATATGATGATGTACAGTACATATGCATGTACGTATGTACATATTCAACATGCCAGAAATTGCTTCTGAGGAGAACACTGATGAAGTAGACATTGAAGTCCCATTACTAAAGAGTACAATGTGTTCAGGGGGGGGGGGGTAAACCACCATTCTTGTTTCTTATTTCCATCATAAATATGAGGCATCCACATTGCTAATTCTTCATCTGATAATCAAAGAAGATCCGGAGAAACATGTTCTGTCGACACACCACTTAATTTATTACGAGCAACAACCCAAGGTATTAGCAGACCAGTTGTTGGTTCTTTGGTTATTTGAAGGAACTTGGGCTTGAACAGCTGATTTGAGGTCACCATCTGTCATCAACATTCCACATCTTTTTCAAACTACTGTGAAGTGGCCATTAGCCATACAAAGTAAATGCTCATGCACATGATGTGTAAGGCGGTTATTGCAATTTGGTATTGAGTACAATGAAATTTTTCACCCTCGGTGCTCCATGCCTCAGGTGATATATTCCATTGCAACCTCTACTTCATGCAATAACCTATATTTAATAACCTGGGTAATTTATCCCATAGTCTGACATCTGTGACATGTCGACCTAAAATGTACTATGTAGTACTAGTGTACATGCGTACTTTCTGTACTGACCACCTACGCTACACACAGCTACATATGACACTTACATAGTGTCATACATAGTATATATATGTACTGCCGTAGTTTGGCATTCTACTTCATTTTGAAAGAAGATACATATACTGTCAGATCTCACTAGTCTACACCACAAATAACCACTACCCTCACTATCAATTCTTTTAAGACAAATTTGCATAGTACATTACATACCTTTTTACCTACCCATTCACATCCAATGGTGTTTCTGATTCTATTGGGTACTAATCCTTAAAATTTGAGCCAGTTGATGTCTTGTATATGCAGTGGAATCTCCGAATAAAGGACACTTTGGGACAGCCTTTTTGTTCTTTGTGAGGAGATTGTCCTCTTTGGGAGATTAATAATGTATTGGACATATAGGGAGGGAATGTCTTAGGGCCTCAAGCTGTGTCCTTTGTAGAGAGATTGTCCTTATTTCAGAGTGTCCTCTATTGGAGATTCCACTTTATATCTTTGCTGTTTGGGTTTTAATTACCTGAGATGGTCTCTATAATTTTCCCAACAAATGACCATATAACCATGAAGCCCTTAAGATAAGTTGGTGTGACGCTAAGTACAAAACTCATCATCATGAGCCCCTGAAAATCCATACTTATGGAAAAATGAGGAGGAAGCTGATTTCAGGTTCTAAAACAGCATCAAATTTGGAAGAGAAAGATACGATCTTCACCCTCTGTTATAGCTAGGGGAGAAGGCAGCCTTTGGCCGCCTTCCCCCCTAGTTTGGGTGGCGAGTGCAACCCTTATATCAAGTAAAGAGGTTCCATTAAGTGAATCTGTCCATTTGAGTGTATACTTTCAATAATATATCAAGAGTAAGCTAGTGCTACAGGGACAATTATTTTATGTGCCAATATTGGGCCAATATTTGGTCTTTGATACACACACACACACACACACACACACACACACACACACACACACACACACACACACACACACACACACATACACACACAACACACACACACACATATATACTCTTCGTAGGGCGTTTGCAGGATGGGCTAGCTTGTTAAACTAACACACACACAGCACTAAATCTTACCGTGTAAATTTCAAACCGCCGTGCACTGCAAAACTCGAATGGTTTCAAAATGGCCAACTCTTCTCGTCACTACCGTCTCCACTCTCTTTGTCAGGGGATAATACCTTCCACTATATAGATAACAACACTCACCAACTATAACATCGAAAAGGTTGGGTAGTTTTAAAGCGATCACTTTCTTTCTCTAGGAGAAGATGTGTGACAAAGGATCGACATCAAAAGTCCATATTTTAGTCCATGTTCATCCACAAAACAAAGAAAGTGTTTCATAGCCAAGTACAGGCAAATTTTCAATATCTTTCATTTTGCAAGCTAATGGAATGAAACCCCTTCGAGGTCATCCTCCAAATTGCGCAGGACACGTAGGAGAAAGTCTGCTGTGAATTCCTCATACAGGTTGCTAGATTAGTGCGAACAAATATGCCTCCGTTCTAATAAGATAATTATTTGTGTACGTGATGCATGCTAGTTCAATCTGCAGTACAGTAATCTATTATTCTGCAGATTACTCAATTACTGACATTACAATCATACTTGGTTAGTAAAGCAAGTACTACCAAGGGTCATCTAAATATAAAATGATTATCAGAAGCATTTACTATCAGATTTCCTTTAGTTGAGTACAGTACGTGTGTGAGGAAGAGAGTAAGGAGTGTGTATATCCCCTAAATTTTCAGCACCCTTATTATTTGATACTGGACCAAACAGGGTCAGGGTGTACTCTAATTCTTGCCAAAAGGTAGCGTTCTCTAATTTTCTAGTCTTTGACTAATTTTTCATCAGCTGCAAAGTTTGAACATATTTTCTTCCTTGTAATCCTGTTTACCACACTCTTTCTAGCATAGCACAGGGCAGTGTCTATCATTTGAATGTCCTTGCTCAAAAATCAGTGAAACAACAGAACGAATATAGACATGCATACCTTCTAGTATGTCATATTCACCAAATTTATGTTTTAAGAAGAGTAATGCGTAGATTTCAACCTCCTATGGTGAATGTACCCATGAAAAGACACCATTATAACAATTTTGTCATTTTGTACCTAATTTTTCGTCCCTATCCTAATTTGTCGTCACATTTCCCTGTTTTTTTCACCACGCTTCTGGTTTTAACCATTGTATCTCTAATTGCTGACCTCGACCTGGAATTTGCTCTGCCAAAAAATTAGGGAATGTATTATGATACTGAGTATGTTTGAATGTATTTGCTCATTTGCGTTAGGCAGGGTTGTAAAGGTTTTCGTCTATAAACACATGTTACAACATTATGAATGGTATGCCGCACACATTGTAGGATCAGTTCCTGTATATTATTTCATATTTAATAGTGGTCCCATACTTGTGGAGTGGTCTCACTTTGTCCACCATTTCACCCATAATGCATGTGTGCAAATAATTGAGGTCAAACTCCACTTATGCATACATGCGCATGTACATTCATACTAAGCACACTCACACATCGTTTCATTTTTCTTCCTTCACTGTAATGTCTTTTTTTCCAGGAGAAGCAAAGTCATCACATTTTAGCTTATTTCAGTACCTATGCATCAAAAGTGCATGATATTTTGAACTTTGTTCAAAAATGGGAATTGGAAATAAGCCGAATGGCTAGTTTGACAGTTCCTGTGTTTGGTGCTTTCTTAGCTGCACTCCAAACTTATCTTCAGGTGTGTTCTCAACTTGCTTTAATGATGAGCTTGGTATTGTTTATCTACTGTTTTTCTTTCAGAGATTCATCAGTTTTATTGTCTCCCTTGAAGTCAGTGAGTTCTTTTTGTACATAGTTTATGCAGTATAGTGTACATCACTTTACATGCCAAGTGTATTCAGTAGCATTTCACTAATGCTCCATTATTTATTACAGATGTAAAATTGGTCTTAACTATGCCTTGCACTTATCTATGCATGTTCTATGTATGTATTCAGTGTTCTCTCCAGAAAAAATCAAGGGATATGGGGGTTTGCGTACAAGCGCACATGCATATGTTGTAGTTTACCATGTCCCCAATATCCCGTGCCATGCTCAATCAAAATTGAATTCATCTATCGGTGGTCCTTCAGCGCCATATAGTAATTCAGAATTTACTTGAAGGCTGATTGATAGCATCAGCTTCAATACGAAAAGAGCAGACAAGCCACCTTCACAGTCCACAATGGACATGGGCATAAGACCAATAGCTACCAGCTTGCTGAGATTGGGGAGGATTCTTGTGTGCATCTGTGCATGGTGACAGTTGCACACCGACAAGCATCACTTGTTTGGCCTCATTAATTCAAATCATTATCACTTGTGTGGCTTCACTAGTACACAAGTATTACTACTACTGTGTATGTATTGTTTCTACAGTATGTTGGTGTGTCTTTAAATGGTTTTTATACACCCTTGTACATAGGACCAAATATGACTGTTTTGGAACTTTACTGGCTGCTCTGTCATAACTACCAGGAAATGTGCTGCATTCATTCACTTATTTCCATGTGGAATTCTAGCATTGACTCATTTCTGTCTGTGGTATGTACCTTCTACTTTATGCTTAATGCATATACATACTACGTAACTACCTAACTTTTCCATGTATACATATGTACATACTATTAGACCCCTGTGATACTCTTGAGTGACGTTTGGGTATTATTGGAAGAGGCCATTTGCAGCAGCAACCATGATCTGGTATGATATTCACGTAAATGTGTACTTTATTATTGACTGTTATTGAATGCTTATGTACAGTACTGATTAGAATTACTTTACCATGGTAAGCATGATCAGTCAGTGAGTACAAGCGCGAGTGCCCACAAGTGCATGCACCTATTTCCACCAATTTATAAGCTGGTGAGTGTAAAATGGTGGCAGGAATGTTCACACCATGAAGTGTCAAAAACACACTTATAATGTGAACGAAAAGTAGTTTGGAGTTAATAGATATGTGGTGGTTTAGAGTTAATAGAGATATGGTAGATCAGCTTTCTAGTTATCTAAAGAAATGAATGATCCATTTAAGTTAAGATGTGAAATTATTTCGGAAATTGTAGCAAGTTTGGAGGCAGAAAGAAGACAAAAGTCACAGTTAAAAGTCGTAATTAGGGTATTTCGTTGGGAATCCAAACTTGGATTAAAGGGCAAGCATTGAGCTGAAACACCAACAAAAAGTATAAATGAAATCACAGCTTTCATCGAAATTATAAGATCAATATTTATGATTTCCTCTATCGAAGTACCTATGTAAATGCACCATGCAACCATACACAGTACATCAAGATAACTGTAGAATGGAAGTTGTGCAAACCAGTTATGGTAGAGTGAGAAGTTGTGCTTGCACTAACACGATGGATTTGTCTCTTGTCCTCAGAATGAAGCCATTTAATTTTCGTTACAAGTCACATCTGGCCATGCAAGATATAACTCAAATCTTCATACAATGCTTCAAATGTGGCTAAAACTAGTACAATAGACTCTTGCTAGCCTGCGTACATGTCTGTGGTTTGAAGAAGCTACTATGCTTAGAGTGATAATTAAATGAGAGTACTCACATGTATGCGCATGCACATGCGGACTGCCCTTACTTAGTGCATGTTTTTATAGTAAAGTACAGTGGAACCCACTTAACACGAAATTTGAGGGACCACTTTCAAATTTCATGTTAAAAGAATTTCATGTTAAAAGAAGCTGATTGTTGAAACAAATTATATGCTGTATAAACCCTTAAACTTCTACTTTATGGACTTTTAACTTTAGTTTGCATTGAATTAACCCAATTTCTGTGTTTCCACATAGTTATCTATGGCTAGTACAAGGGTATGGGGTTTGTTCTATTTATAGTAACAACAAAAAAATGGCGTCGAGATAATCGGTGTGATCAGTTTGTCGATATTTTGGCCGAATTTAGCTCTTATTTCAACCGAAAACAGCTGCCTCTGTTGGCTCAATGGTAGGTAGCTGCTGTTTTTCGCTTTAAGCATAAAAATACTTGTTAAGGTCAGAATATTCTTTCGTGTTAAGCAAATTTTCGTGTTATGTGTACAGTCAAACCTCGTTAGTGAGTACACCTGGGGACCCTCCTAATTGCTACTCACTATCAGTAGTACTTGCTAACCATATAGATTAGTATTATGGGTTATAAGCTGGGGTATCATATCCTTGTACTTCCTAACCAGGTATTACTAACAGTGTTCTCACTAACGAGGTTCTACTGTATATTTTAGTACTGCTGTGTATATAATGATACTTGGGACTTGAAAAATATTTCGTGTTAAGCGATATTTCATCTTAAGCGAGTTCGTGTTAAGTGGGTTCCACTATAATTCTAATCAGCACTGTACGTACAGTACGGTTCATAAAAAAGGAAACAATAATTTTGTTTAGGGCTTGGAATTTGTAATCGCAAAGTATTTAGGAACACACAATATGATTTCAAAGAGTTTATTGAATGAATCAAAGGGTACAGAATGCCAGCTGACCTATCTAGCAAGGAGAGAATGTGACCAAAACAAAATCATGTGTGTAGCAGTATATGGGACCCGTCTTGGGCCAGGAAAAAATTTTCTAGACTTTGAATCCTCTTGTCTTCAGACACAACGAAATTTTCCCGTATCACATCTTACCTTTGCTGTGGGTTGGAGGTTGGGTAAGCTTATTTAACAGGGGAAGCCTTTAGCCAATGGCTACTATGCTAGGCACCGTGCTTGTGGTGCGGTGACATCACAGAACATTTTCTTCTCAATAAAACCGAGGCTAAACAGAAACACGTTAATTTCTACCTTATATCAGTTGCTGCTCAGCGGTCAATTCCATATCATTTACCTGTTACCGTTGCTTTTTTTATGAACCGTACTGTACTGTACATACAGTGATGTACATGTATGTATACAACCACAGTGAAACCTGCTATTCAGGACACTTGAAAATCTAGACACCTGAGTAAACTGAACGTTAGGTTATGGCTTCAAATTGTCATACACATATTGTGAGTCATATTGGGGCAACCCTGGAAAATCAGGACACTTCGGTGGTCCCTAAGGTGTCCGCATTATATAGGTGCCACTATATTACCGTATATGCTTTAATTTTTGTAGGTTGAAACATAGACACTCTAAACTACGTAACCAGTAGTTTAGAGTGTCTATGGTTGAAAGTTCCGCAGATCTTGGCTTTTGTGATTTTGACATTTTTATATTCGCAGATGGCCATGCTTTATCATTGCACATAAGCACAATCTAATTTTTTTCAAGTGTAAACTTTCGCAGATGGCTTCTAATCCGTGACCACAATTATAAAACCACACAAACCTTTACGTGTGTATGGTATCACAAGATATGACACTAAAAATAAACAGATAAGACACAATTTTAAACTATAGCACAGTACATAAATAAGGTATAGTGCGGATCAGAAAAGTTAACATTAACCAGTCAAAAAGTTAACATTTTTTGTATTAACTTACGCTGGAAAGGCTATAGGTTAAAAGTTAACGGTTAACCGTTAATTGTTAACTTCTAACTGGTGCGTAACACATATTTGTGATGTAGCTTATGGCATACAGAATGAAATGTCGCCTTTTTGTTTATTCTCGAAGGCTTTTCAGCGATCAATGTATTGCAAGCAATGAATGTATCATTATGAAAGTTTACAGTAATAGTAACTCCTTCACTGACTTCAATGTTCCCAGTTGCACCTGTCCGCTGTTGATTGGAAACAGAAAAAGGAAGAGTCTCCCTCTAAGTGACAAAGTTCAGGTTATAAACCTTTCTGAAAAAGGAATGTCAGCTCGTAAGATTGCACAACAGTTTGGTGTAGGAAAGACACAAATTCAGTCTATAATTCTCAACGAAGAGGCTGTTATGCGGGACTTTGAGGATGGCGCTCCAGCTGAAAAGAAGAGGAAGATGCGTCAGACAGGAAACAAAAGGATAAATGAAGTAATGTACGACTGGTTCAAAATGGCTAGATCGAAAAATATTCCCTTATCAGGCTCAATTCTGCAAGAGAAGGCGTTATTGTTCACATCAAAACTGAACAACCTCAGTTTTAAGGCATCTAATGGGTGGCTTGAATCTTTTAGGCAGTTGTCGGGTATGTCTGCAGATGTTAATGAAGGTTTAGTCACTGGCTGGACAGATCGTCTTCCATCTCTTTGTGAGGGTTATCAGCTTTAAGACATCTTTAATGTTGACGAGAGTGGCTTCTTTTACCAAGCACTTCCTGAAAAATCCTTTACTTTAAAAGGTGGAACAGTGCAAAGGGGAAAGAAATCAAAAGAACCTAGTTTCGAAGGGGGGGGGGGGGGGTGAATCCCCCCCCTAAATGAAACCCTGGCAAGCATCTACTGCTAGACAAGCAACATTGGATGATTATTTTTGTCCCACTGTACCTGACTAAATTAGCTAACTTTGGACTCTACTGCATAACATTGAGTTAATCATTATTGTTTTTACAATCTGATGCTTCATGCATACCCGCTGAATGTAAAGTGTTATAAAATTTCTTGAAAGTGAATTTTATTGTGTCTGTCGGCTGTGTACACCTATACCTGTATATAAGGACCACATTCCCTCAGTCCCAAGGGTGGTCGTTATACACAGGTTTCACATGGTCTTCAACCAGATGTGGATTGGTTGCTGATTACGCTGCCACCAAAAAGTGTAATCTTTACAAGGAGCTTTCCCATTCCCATTGGTTTCAACCCATTGCCTTTGAATCACTAGGTACTTTTGGCAGGGATGCACTGGATTTCATTAAGGAGCTCGGCAGACGCACCCGTCGCCACACCAATGATCCTCTAGCCTACCTGAAATTGTCTCAGCGCTTCAGTGTCTGCATTCAAAACTCTAATGCCACATCTATTTAGGTTGTTGTAAAGTGTAATAGTGTTTCTGTTTCAGTACATTATGTTTGTATGTATTTGCATGATTACAGTAATTCTTATTCTTTTCGCCATTAATTATAAGTTGTAGTTTTTGTTTTATTTTAACCTGTTGTTGGAAAATGATTGATCTAGAAGAAAATGGCCGATTTGCCGATGATTGCCAAGTAACTCTGAATCAGTTTTCTGTATTTCAAGGTCCAATGACGTGTTGTTCGTGCATGAACAATGGTACCTGTATACGATGTAGCTGTGTGAAGGCAAAGAAAGATGTATTGATTGCCGGCCAAGTAGAAATGGGAGATGTCAAAATCAGAATTTGACGCGTTGTGATGGAGAGTCTTTGGGAGGGTTTTCTGATACTTCCACACAGAATATTTGCTCTGAAAATACTACAAATGATGCATCTGTTCGGACAGACCGTCCAGAGGATGGCAAAAATATACCTAATCTAGTTGAAGAAGCAAATTGTCAATGGTTGCCTATTTTTCGTATGTGCTCGTCGGCATCATTCCAATGGGGGCAAGCCGATCCAGTGTCTGTTGCTAGTATGATGACTGCTGCTTTTGATGAAGTTGTTCGGTGGAAAAGAAACCTTTTTCGGATTCCAGCAGGTTCCATTGGGAAGAGTTTTGTGCGCGAACTTTCCGCAATGTTCCAATCCTATAATGAAGGCTCAGGTATGGAATCAGTTGCTATTTATGCTGCCATGATTATGCCAGCTCTGCTACTACAGAAGACAGGGCCACAAATGAAACTGTCTGAAATGAAGAAATGCTTAGAAAGAAGGATGAACTTGTGGAATTGTGGGAGCATTGATGAATTGTTAGCAGAAGCAAAAGTGTTGCAGCAGCGTGCAACGATCTTTCACCAGAAAGAGGAAGAGGATTTGGCACGCCGGTTTGCTAATCTGATATTTCAGGGAAAGATAAAAGATGCTCTCCGGCTTATATCAACAAAACCATCAGGACACCCACTTCCTCCAAATTTCAAACTGCCCAACAACAAGACCGTGTTTGAAGAGCTCTGTCATAAGCATCCAGAAGGTAAGAGTATCAATCCATCAGTGCTGATATCAGAAGATGAATGCACTACCCCTTTTCACCCGGTCATTTTTGATGCCCTCGATGGTGCTTTAATTAAAGAGATCACCATGAAGACCAAAGGATCTGCCGGCCCCTCTGGTTTGGATGCTGAGGATTGGCGACATATGTGCTGCTCATTCAAAGAGGTCTCCAACCAGCTGTGCAATACCTTAGCTGGAACTGCCCAGAGAATCGCTACCACCTACGTGGATCCAAAGGGGCTGGAGGCCCTGAATGCATGCAGGTTGATAGCACTCGATAAGAGGCCGGGGGTACGCCCAATTGGAGTTGGTGAGGTTGTCAAAATGATCATTGGAAAAGCGATTTTGAGGATTGTCAAGGAAGACATTCGGAAAGTTGTTGGTCCCATACAGTTATGTGCAGGTTTTGAGAGTGGTGCTGAGATTGCAAGCATCACCATGCAAACTCTCTTTGATGATGATGGCACAGAAGCTGTACTCCTTGTCAACGCTGAGAATGCTTTCAACTCACTGAATAGAAAGGTTGTCCTAGTTAACATTCTTCGTAGTTGCCCATCCATAGCACCTGCCCTCATCAACAATTATCGTACACAACCAAAGCTTTACATCCAGGACCACACTGTGCTGTCAGAAGAAGGTACGACTCAAGGGGATCCAATGGCCATGGCCATGTATGCCTTGTCCATTGCTCCATTGGTCAAGAAGTGTGCAGGTGTATCCACTCAAGTTTGGTATGCTGATGACTTGTCTGCTGGTGGAACTGTGGACGGTTTATGTTCATGGTGGGAAAGACTTGCTGAGGATGGTCCTCTATATGGTACTTCCCTAAGGCGTCCAAATCAAGTGTCATTGTCAAGGGGAGATATGAAGAGAAGGCCCGTGATGTTTTTTTTTGGCAGTGGAATAGCCATTACCACTGAGGGAAATACCCACCTGGGGATCCCTTTGGGGACTGATGAGTACCAAGAGCAGAGGTTTCGTGAGTAGGTCAGTGAGTGGTGTACACAAATTGAATCTTTGTCCCTTGTCGCCAGCTCTCAGCCACATGCTGCTTTCTCTACCTTCACTCATGGTGTTGTATCAGGATGGATGTACTGTACTTCATGAGACTGGTTCCACTATCTCATGAGCAATTATAACCATTGGAAGAGGTGATTCGACAAAATTCATTCCTGCTGTTTGTGGAAAGTGCACAATCACTAATGAGGAACGAGATTTGTTTGCATTGCCTATCAGAGAAGGTGGCATGGGCATTCCCCTTCCCCACCAGCTATCCACCCAGCAACGCTGCTTGTCTCAAGAAATCTGTGCACCAATTGTCAAGGTGGTACTGCAACAACAAGACGAGTTGGACCCAGACCTGATGTCTGAATTTGCTAAAACGAAATCTGATGCTGTTCATACCCACCATTGTAAAAAGAAATCTTTCATTGAATCCACCACAAATTCACTTCCACCCAAGCTCCAAAGACAAGTGAAAATTGCTTCCTGGGATGGGGCTTCCTCATGGCTTTCCTGCATCCCTTTGAAAGTATACCATTTCTCCCTTCACAAACGTGCCTTCGTGGATGCTGTTACATTGAGATACGGATGGTACCCAAAGGACCTGCCAACCAAATGTGATTGTGGAAAGCCTTTCAGTGTCAATCATGCTCTCAATTGTCCCAAGGGAGGGTTTCCCACCTTGAGGCATAATGAGGTGCGTGACCTTACTGCATCTCTCCTTAGTGAAGTATGTCATGATGTGAAACTAGAACCACATCTGCAGCCATTGTCAGGGGAGATCACGCAGCTTCGCACTGCCATCACTGACAATGAGGCCAGAGCGGACATCAATGCATGTGGTTTCTGGGGCTCCCGGTATGAGAAAACATTCATGGATGTCCGGGTCTTCAATCCTAATGCTGACTCATACCGGAACATACCTATTGACTCCTGTTTCAAACGGCAGGAACAAGCCAAACGCCGCCAATATGAGGAGCGAATCAGGGAGATTGAACATGCATCTTTCTGTCCTCTAATCTTCTCCACATCTGCGGGGATGAGCAGGTCGACATCAGTCTTGTACAAAAGGCTTGCACACCTCCTATCTGTGAAGAAGAATGAGCCATACAGCTGTGTGATTCGGTGGCTACGATGTCGTTTGGGTTTTGCCCTCCTTAGAGCACAAATCATGTGCTTGAGAGGATCCAGATCTCTCCACTGTGTTCCGGATTATCCACCATCCACTGCCCAATGTGTGATGGAGGGATGCATCCCTCCCAATTGACTCAATTAATTGCTGTATGAAGTGCTATTCATGTTAATTACAAAAACTGTCTTATTACATCTTTATTGTCATATCTTTTTAGTACTGTAAATGATCTCAATTATTTGTGTATTTTAACCTGTCGTAAATAATAATAATAATTATATATATATATATATATATATATATATATATATATATATATAGATATATATATATATCAGGGGCGGCTCCATGACTTTCAGATTGGGGGGGCAAGTCTGGTCATGTTTTATGGTAATGTGATCATGCCTGATAATTCAAATCAGGCTTAATCGAAAAGATTTGAGCAAAAACTGCACAACACGTGTGAATGTGTGGTTATTGCGCAATCAAAAGATGGCTGCCAACGTTGTCGTCAAGAAAGATTGATCAATGCTGAGGAATAATTAATTTCTCTGTTTTTGTGTGGCAATTTTCTTTCAGGCTATGTTTGCTTTATTATAGACAAACCTACTGTATCTTTGAAATCATTGTGATACCTGCAATGTATATATTACCTTCTGATTTTTTATCCTTCTCCTGAGCAACATTGAGGGGGCAAGGCCCCTCCAATATTATGGTTGGGGGGGCAATTGCCCCCTCTGACCCCCCTGTGGCGCCGCCCCTGTATATAGATATATATATATACACTGTATATGGAAGTATAGATTCACCCAATCAACTGTCAGCAATATTCATCCTAGAAGTTTACCAAGTCAGCAAACGTTATTGCTCATTTTCTTCAAAAATTTGGTTGCACTTTGTGAGAAGCAAATTACCTGACTTACCTATGGAATGTCCAGGATCTTTGAATAGAAATGTCAAATTGTATATTGGTTGAGAAATGGTGCATATATTTTCCTTAGCTAACATCAGATTACTCTTAGCCACACATACATTATCTGCTGAACTGTTATACTGTGTGGGGGAACCGGTGGATCAGTGTCAGTAAGCACTGGAGGCTATGCTGTGAAGCAAGGGTACCATCCCAGTTCTCTATGAGGCATTTCCGTGTACTCCCCCTCCACCAACTGAGGAATACTGAGAGGAAGACTGGCTGCAGCCACTCAACAAATAATTTGATAAAATTTGATTGCATGTGTCTCTGTGTGTATGTGTGTGTGTGTGTGTGTGTGTGTGTGTGTGTGTGTGTGTGTGTGTATGTGCTATGGTATCTGGGAATTCACCATTTACAACAATGAATTAAGATTGTATGGTTGATATCATACATTTGTAGACCCTCCTTCCTCCCCAGAAAACTGTTCAAGAATTTAAAAGTGGATGTTTGTTTTAGCTTCCATGAAATCTGCTTCATGGGCACAATTTTATGCATTTTCTGTTTTAAAAACTATTAAAATTTTATTCTAATAATGGTAGCAATCCAAAAGGATACAGTATGTATCAGGGTATCAGGGTATCAGGATGTCTTATTTAAACTAGAAAGCCTTTAGCCATAGGCTATTCTAACAGGCACCCAGTAGAAAAGAAAAGAAAATGAAAAATATAATTGTAAAAGTAAAAGAAAATGCAAATGATTAATAACAATTGTTCATTCAAGGACTGGATAGACTGAAGGCTGTCGCTGACAATGTAGATAGTGGTGTCGTTGGCAAAGAGGACAGTGAAGCCAGGAGGAAGATGTTAGGGAAGATAGTTTATGTAGACAGAGAAGAGAGAGGGTCCACAAATAGAGCCTGGGAGAAGAGTAAGAGTTAGCAACACAAGTGATGTGGGATCAATTGGAAAGGTAAGACAGGAACCAGGAAACAGTAGAAGTAGAAAGGTCAAGGTTTGTGAGTTTGGATAAAAGTAGATTGTGATCCACAGTGTCAAAGGCATTGGAGATGTCCAGAAAGACTACTCCTACAAATTTCTTATCAAGAGCCTTGTACCACATGTCTAAGCAATAAAGAAGAAGAGGTTGTGTAGAGTGAGAGGGATGGAAGCCAGATTGAAGAGGAAAGAGAAGGTTGTGGGAGTTAAGATGAGAAGACAACTGAAGATGGACATGTTTTCCAAGAGTTTGCTTGGAATAAGGAGGATGGAGATGGGTCTGTAGTTGGTTGGATTCATACGATCTCCGCCGTTGTGGAGTGGCCAGATGGATGCACATTTCCACTGATAGGGAAAACAAGAAGATGTGATAGATGAGTTGATAATGGAGGATATAGTGGGTAGCAGATGACTGTCCCCTTGCGTATTGTTTTAGTGATCCAAGGGGATGGCTTCTTCTTGACTTGACTCTCCTCGCTGTGGCATGCTTGTCAAGGATATCCACGAAGAGGAGGTTGAACACTTCCAACTTGTTATCCAGGTCCTTGAAAACATCCGTTACACTCAAGGGAGCCTCAAAACTGGCCTTTGAGAAGTGTTTAAATGAGCAATGAGTGATGTGAGTGGGTTGACCACGGGCAACTGATGAGTTTATGCATTGGAGGATGGGAGATGGTCAGAGAAGGCAGTATCAAGGACAGAAGACTTTGAAATAGGAATGTCAGGAGTGACGAGAAAAAGATTGAGGATGGAAGGTGAAGAACGAGAATGACTAGTGATGGGTTGACCGAGGGAGTGGGAGGTGACGAAATTCTGGAAAGGCTTAGTGTGGCTAGTGCTTGGACCAAGCATGTTGATGCTGAAGTCACCACAGGCAACCATGTGCTTTCTTCTCAACATCATTGCTTCCACTATGTCAGGTACATCATTGATGGACTGCGGTGGAGCACCAGGAGGTCAGTAGAAACAACCAACAGCAATGGATGGATGAAAGCAGCCACAAGCAACAGAAACCCTCAAGAACTAAACACCAGAAGAAGTAATATCACAACTCAGGAAAGAACAAGGCAAGTTATCAAAACAGTAGATGGCAAAACCACCATAATGGCTTTGCTCAGACCTGTACAGACTGTAGCCAGCAAGATGAGTCTCTGCTTCAGTGACTGAGGCATTCAGCCAGGTTTCTAACAGTGCTAGAATGTGGGGACGTTCGGTGACAACAGGAGCAGCAACATCGTCGTAGTGTCTGAGAAGACTGTGGGCATTCACATGGATCACAGTCAAAGATTCCTTCTTCACTATCTTCAGCAGGAGCAGCTGGTCCAGAGTTCTTCTCAACATCATTGATTAGCCAGTTGTTGTTAAGCTTAATCAATAAGGACACCATAGTTAATATATGGCCTCCTATTTCTCAGGGATGTTCTGTATGTGGTGCACTACTGCAATGAAAAGCAAGAAATACCAAGCCTTTCCCATTTCTGAACTTGGATTCCGTTTCAGAACCTAAATTCTGCAATTTCCATTTTTTGCCATACTTCAGGAACTCTTAGTATAGTCTTACATTATGTCCCTCAGCTTCATATTTTTAAGTGTTAGACCATAGACACTCTAAACTACGTTACATAGTTTAGAGTGTCTATGGTTAGACTATGGAGGTTCCACTGTATTGTTTGTCTATATTATACGTACAGTATGTTATATGCACATACGTACAGTGGAGTCTCATTAATTTGAACCTTCACAGGACCATTTAAAAGTTTCAATTAGTGAGGGTTAGTGAGAGTTTAATTTTGTACAATGTTCAAGTTAAACCCCAGTCAACTTAACAAAAAAGGGAGGCTGCTCTTGGGTAATTTTCATTTCATTGTGGGTGATCTGCCTAGGTTCAGCTAGGAATTAAATGTATTAGTAAACTATTTGTGTAAAATCATGTGGGAGGGGAGGGGGTTCATCCACCCACCCCCATTATGGGTCTGAATAAGTATAGAGCTCTGGAATCCACTTTAACTAAGTTTGCACTGTAGTATCAATATACTGTAGTGTGCAAAGAATTGAGCTCTCCTGAAAAATTCTACACTCCATTTGCAAGGCCACTCTAAGGAAATTTACAGTGCTGCTGTGTACTAAAGAGTATGTGTACCACAGGTGCCTGCATGGTGCAGCTGTTACAATTATAGTACTTACTGTAATTTTACGTAAGGATTATTATTTGGGGGCTATTGTGTGTAGTTTTTGTAGTAATCCAAAGACCAATCTGTTTCATTTTAGGTCACAAGTATGTTCCCACTGGCTATTTCTACCATGAGGGCTTACCTGCAACAAGTGGACAAGTGTCTCAGGCCTGAGAATATGTGGATTATCAAGTATGAGTCTTTCTATTCAACCAGTTCATGTTTATTGCCCCCAAATGTTCATGTGTGCATTTACTGTATGTACATTGTGACCAAAGTTTAATGCCGAATTTCTTAGTCAATTGTGATATGCGCTAATATGTATTGCCTGAAGATACAAGTTTGGTGCAACAAAGCATAGCACTTACGTACATGCACATGTCCCCTACAGTAGAATTCAATTATCCATCATTTCAGTTGTGAACATTGCAGATGCCCTTTGAGATCATGCATGAATGGTAGACTTCAGATGCTGTTCACGAGAAATCGCAACTTGATCAGTGGACTAGCAGAAATCATAGATACTCAAATCCCTGGATTGGCAACTCTTTGTATTGTGTATAAATTTGTATTGTTTACATAACATATATTGCGTATTAATTACTGGTGAAGTCATGCTTCCGGTGTTCTAGATCTGTTACGGTCCGCAGGGAATTTATGAAGATGGTATCTTCCAAATAGACATCGTTGCTGGAGTCTACGAGTTCTGTACAAACCATTTACTTTGGTCAGCGTCGTCAAAATATGTTGTACAATAGAAATGACTGCATTCGAAAGACCCATCTGCACAGAATAGGTCACCATTCTAGGAAAACCACAGTTCTAAGCTAAAATACAATCTGTGACACTTCACACTTTAAAAGTGGGACACAAGGTCTTTAAACTATATCCTTGAGGAAGAACACATCTTGCTGTGTGTACTGTGGTATAAGATACCCCTGTACATTCTTCGAAGAGGTAAAGTTACCAAATGTCTTCTTTACAAGGGTTTGCCTTGAAACACTTGTGAAGCTCTACATTGTCTGTAAAACTTCGTGTTTGGTATTGTTCGAATTGTCTAGGTGCGCTGTGTGCACTGGTGTGCCTTTTTTCATTGCTGAATTAGTTCCGCTTCCTGTTGCACTGCCCTGAAAATCACGCTCTAGCGGTTGTTGAGAGGAGCCATGTATTGTAATGTATATGGCAAGCCACATGTTATGTAAACTCAGACAGCGTGTTATGTAAACTTCTGTGATTGTGTCATCGTAACAGACCTAGCACACAGGGCTGTGTGAGTTTCCAATCCAGGGGTTTGAGTATCTATGCAGAAATAGAAAGATTTCCAAAATTACAGAGACCTAATCAAGGGCGTAAGTAGCTATGAGGTAGAGGAAGCACTTGCCTCCTCCCTTTTTAGCAACCTCTGGTAATTTTATTTGGGGCTTTCCAGAGGCTGAGTGGTCAAATTCACTAAATGCTTAACCAAAGACTAATCTCCCTACTTAGAATCAAGAGACATTTAAAAAATAAATCTTTTTTCAACCCAAAATAGCTCCTGTAGATGCTGAAATGCTGTAAATGCTTAAAACTGACCCTCTAAATTTCTTTCCAACTGGACAGCCATGTTTATGATGTCACGCATAATTATGAGCATAGCGAGTTTTCTATTCTCATCACATTAGCGGAGTGGGTTTGAGCTACCCAAGCATTTGATTAATTTTCGGGTAACATTTGTGAGATTTATTCCCATTCCAGGTCACTTTGAACGCAAATTACTCGGCAGGTGCTTGTAAAAATTTGCAATATCTAAAACTGGCAAACAGGAACGTTTGTGCTCTTCGAGGCTAGGCAAGAGATTCGTTCAAAAGTCTAACTAAAACTTAGCTATTAAAGAGAAATAAAAACTTACTTTCTGCCTCCTGGTGCCAAATAGCTCTATTGTAGGAAAGTAATCGACACATTATAGCACAGAACTAGGCCACATCGCGGGACAACTTTTTTGTTTGTGGAAATTTGTCTTTGCTTTTGGCAGGGTTCTGGCTATATTGTTTGGGGGCTTCAAATTGGTCAGCCATCTTGGTCGACATATTCTGCCACGTGATGGTCATGTGTATGTGACGTCGATGTCGACCAACTAGCCTATCACTTCGACTCTAGCACTGTCTCGTGAGTACTGTGCTTTGCATACATCTAATTATATATACCCCACGTATATGTGTACATACATGTACATAGCAGCTTGCTTCAATCATGGAAATAGAAAGTATGTGCTTTGTAGTGTTCTATCCAGTGGGGGAAGCTTCCACCCCAAAAGAGTTCTAACTGTACTGCAAATTACTGTAGAGAATGCCTTACTTGCATGTCAAAATCGACCTTGAATGGTCTAAAATGGTCTGAGATACCACCTACTGTACTTTGAAAACTCAAATTTTCCTAAATTAGCCCCCTTAGTTCTATACCCCAATAATATCACATACATATATCTACACCTACTTACATCACTGTAGGGCATCAGTTTATAGACATCTATGAATCTGTTATTGGCCCCTCTCTTGATCACTATCCTGAAAGGAAAACCGTTTCACAGATGCAATATGAATGCAATGAATTCACTGGCATGTCTCACATGGCAGGCATGCTGAAGATTCCTGCCAAAAGTTTTTATCTACTTTTTATACTTCAATCTTCAAGTAACTGTTTAGAAAAGTGCCTCCTCGCTTTAGAAATCCTAGTTATGCCCCTGCTAATGAAAATGAATTAAATACGACAACTTTGCTTCTATGTATATACTTACTTCTTTGACACTACATACTTACTTTTTTTCATACATTTTTTTAAGCATGCTTTCAAGCAGCCATATGCATCAAATGGTGGCTAGTACTATCACAAATACCAAGCAACAGGCATGATCGAGGACAGAAAGCATTCGAGAAAAACGAAGACTGACATGCCTGCATGTACACGTTTTTAGACAAAGCTATGGCTCAGGATGGCAAACTGCTTTACATTGTAACAGTATAATACTTTACATGAGTATCATGGACCACGATAGTGATTCATATGTAGGGATGACGTGGAAAGAACATGGCCGCCCATACATTAGAACCAACCATATTTTCGCTGAAAACTCACTTCCGGTACATTTTGGAACTTATTTGGTTTTTTCAACCATTTTTCGATAGATCTAAGTATAAAGAAGCATCTGGGTGCCTTATATGAGCTACATTTTACAAAGTTTACTTAACATGAAAGGTCACAATTTTGGCTTCTTCTTATTCTTCTTATTCTTCTTGTAGAACAGGCTAGAGCTCGCTAGAAGAGACATTTCAGATTGATTTTGCCACCATTTTAACCAATCATACTTACAGTGGTGCCTTTTTACCTTTAGAAATTCATTCTAGGAGAAACTAAAATACTCCGATTTTTCAACAAAATTGGTTCTAATCCGCCATTTTAAAAATGGCTGCCTCATATTGGGATGGCTTGTATTTGTATGCTGCACCTCTTTTGTGCTAGTTTTCAGGGAAAACATAAAGAATACGCAGATCAATGGGCATATATTCACTTGTAAGTAGGTTGTCGCCGAAAATAACCCAATATAATTCAAGCCAAAATTACAAATCTGTGTAGAAATGGAAATGGGATGGAGTCATGACTGTCAATTCCACAAGAATACTAAATGAAGGTACCAATGTTTGTTACACTGTCTAGCTCTATACATACTTTGGTTACATTAACTTTCACTTGCTATCAGTATTATGTTTGCGTATATGCTGCTAATATTGGGTGACTTAGATAAACTCTGTTTGTGGCTATACCCCGTTGCATGACAGCCACTACCTAAAACCTATCATTTACAAGCAAAACATACCATGAATCACAGTAGTGGTTCATATGTAGGGATGACACGGAGAAAACATGGCCACCCATGCATTAGAACCGCCCATATTTTTGCTGAAAACTCACTTCCGGTATATTTGCAGGTCCAAAGACAGCTTATTTGGCTTTTACAACCGTTTTTCAGTAGATCTAAGTATAAAAGAACCTTTTGGATGCCTTGTATGAGCTACATTTCACACAGTTTACATAGTGTGAAAGGTTACAAATTCGTTTTTTTTTCTGATTCTTGTCGTAGAACAGGCTATAGCTGGTTAAAAGAGACATTTAAGATTGGTTTGGCCCCCATTTTAACCAGGTATACTCACAGTGGTGCCTTTTTTTACATTTAGAATAAGTTCATTCAATGGAGAAGCTAAAAAAATTCCAACTTTGCGACAAAATTGGTTCTAATCCACCATTTTAAAATGGTCAACTTGTATCGGGCTGGTCTCATACTCATATGTGGCACGTCTTTTTTGTGCTATTATCCAGTAAAAGCATAAAGAATATACAGATCAATGGGCATTTATTCAGTTATAAGTAGGTTGTCACTGAAAATAATCCAATATATCTCAAGTCAAGATTGCACGGACCAGACCTATATAAAATCCTTGTGAAAATGGAAATGGGATGTAGGAATGAATGGTTTACATAGTATTTTTGTGTATACTGCTGATAGTGAACAATTTGGATAAACAATGTTTATGGCTGTATGGCATTGACAGCCACTACCTATAAACTATTATGTACAAGTAAAAATTATACAGACAAGAACCATATAAAAAACATTTAAAATGGAAAGAGATGTAGAGATAAAAAAATTGTCAATCATCAAAAAACATTGAAACAAAGAAGGGTTGTTTGCTACACAGGGATGGACGTGCAATGGGATAGACATGCATAGGGCTGGACGAGCATAGGACTAGACATACATGGGGCTAGACAGGCATAGGGATAGGCATGGGCATAATGGGCATAGAGCTAGACAAAGGTGGTTGGACTGGATACAGTGTGCAAATTTCTACATCCTGCATTAATATTTTAGTCATGGAATTTAGGAATATGCGCACTGTACCCAGTCCAACCCACCTGTTTCATCTGTAGAGCACATTTGGAGACTTATGAATGGATGACAAAAAATAAGGACGAAAAATTTAGGAGAAATACGATAGTTAAGACATAGGCACGAGGGCTGTATGGCATATAAAATGCCGATTACCAAGGACGCAAAGCACCCAAGGGCAAGTGTATTTTATATGCCATACAGCCCAAGTGCCTATGTCTTAAAGGTCCATTATCACATTTTTTTTGTTTCAGAAATTGAAAATATACGCTAAAATATGAAGAATGGTACTCATCTTGGTGGGATGTGATCTACGATAGGGGAGGAATAAAGGGTAGGCCGCACCATAGTCATAAGGTGTCAATGTAAACAACAAATTGACCGCAACGAACGATTTTGACAAACGCCAAATGCAAATTAGGTATTCGTTGTTCAGTGAACATGTTCACCATCGACGAACAATTCGTCCGAATTATTCATCTGTTGGTATTCTAACAAGTGTGTGGCCTAGCCTTAAACAGTGCAAAGTTGCTAAAAAAAAACAATTATGCGTGTGTGTTTCCTGCCTTTCCTGCCATTTTGTAAATATTCGAGTTACACCTAGCAACAATGGTCAATTTCCTTGGCCAATGGGGTAATCCTTAGTTATAGCCAATTATTGAGTTATTGAGTTTTGTATTATTTGTGCCTGAAGAAGCCCGTGAAGGGTGAAACGTTGCACAGTTGAATAATCTGTGAAGAGAACTGTTGATTACAACTGACGAATTGTCATAGATGTGTTTAACAATAGTCCAACTAACTTTTCACTACCTAGCAACAGTTTCATGAAATGTAAATTATGCAGTGTCAATTGCTTTACTATAAAATAAATATATAAATCTACGTGCGTGTATATATACATGTGTGTGTGTATGTGTAGGACATCCTTTTTGTGTAGAATAGAAGGGTTCCACTGTATACACTTAATACAGTGAATTCTACAGTGAAATCTGCCACCACTTTATCCGCCAAACTATTTTATTAGCCATCAATTTTGTGTGTGAATTTATTGAAACAGCCAAACTCTTTAACCCACCCAAATTTTTCAAAATGAATTGTCAGTGGCGGATTAACAAGAGTTCACTATGTAAGGGTTGCTCGCATGTGACTATGGGGAAAAGGCGGTCCATTAAAGAATATGAATATTGGCTGATACAATAAAGCTTGCAGTAGCACTAGCTTTCTCTTGATATAGAAATTACACTCAAATGGACAATTTCACTGAATTCAATCTCTTCATTTGATATAGGGCTGCACCCGCCACCCAAACTAGGGGTGAAGGCGGCCAAAGGGCGCCTTCTTCCTAAGTTCACTTCAATTTTCAATGGATGTATATTACATGGATTTTGACTTTTAGCAATTTTTGCATTTTTATATTCACAGATAGCCATGTTTTACCATTGTACAAGATCCCTGTCTAAATATTTGTGGATGTAAACTTTCACAGATGGCTCCCAATCCACAAATACCATGAATATATAAAACTATGCAAAAATATACTGTATAAACATATACATATAAACATATACGTATGTATGTGTAAGCTTTATATTTGATTACAAAATACAAAATATATGGTGTGTGCAAAGTTTTAATAGCTTGAAAATCTTGTGTTGATATTTGCCTATGTTTCTTATTTATTACTTGAATGTGTATTAGGGAGACTGCTGTCAGTGATGTTTTCAGTGCAGTTTCAAGTCTTGCTGTGATTTCTAGTCACTCTACAAGTCAATTTTCTTGGACCTTTCCACACATTTTGAAGTCATTGACTAAATCAGTGAGTTCTTAAAGTTATGAGGCCATGTTTCATGTTGATGCATACAGCAGTAAATAATATTCTTACGCTCCCCTTCAGTATCAAACATTGGTTTTATTTTAATGATGCATATTATACTACGTAAGTCTTAGTTTTCTACTAATCAAATTCTGATTGTTGAGTATTTGTTTTCGTTATCAACTTAAAGATTCCTAAACTTCCCTCTCTCCAATAATATTCTACATTCTTTGCTTTCATTTCTATTCGTGTTCTTGATTCTGTTTACTCTTGTTTCTTTGTCACAGTTGTAAGAATTGATGTTATTCACAGAACAGTTCTGTTTGTTTGCAGAAAATTTGTCTCTGCAAAAATAGCTTAATAGTGCAAATGGTTGACAGAAAACCTCTTCCTTGTATTATATTGCAGTTATATGATAGTGAGGTGTCCCATATCTATGAATGCCCATCTACTGGCAGTCTGATAAATGTTATTGACTTCATCCTGTACTTCTTGGATGCTAATCATCCACTGCCAGTCTGCTAAATGTTATTCTCTTCTTCCTGTACTTCTCTGTTCCCAGTGACTCTTAACTTGGTATGATTATGTACCCTATGTGGCAAAATTTTCGTGATAGCTAATTTCACAGATTTTGCAAATAGAAAGAACTCACAAAATTTTGTTCTGCGAAAATTTATTCATTTTATGTGTGCTGACATGATAATAATATGGCTACCATCCAGTACCAAAGATTGCACATACGTAGATTAGACACCCTCATTCAATAAGCAAAGAACATTGATAAGAAATTTATCAGCGCTGTCTTTAACAACACTCACTGCATAACACTTGAGTGAGTTTCTCGCTTATTGCTCACAAACCAAAGTCGTCCATATTTTACTATAAATTTGAAAACCTCTAATGCACAACTCAAAATTGTAAGCAGCATCTCCTTCCACTTTGCCTTTGAGTTAAAAGCTATTTCATTCAAACCATGCATATTCGTGCAAGATGTCATGTAACAGCCCATCCACTTCTTCCCAATCTTATGGGGGTGTAATATGGTCAGGCTATTGCACAACAGAGAGCTGCAGTTGCAAAATTAAAACTCATAGCGATTTATGCCTACCATTGAACACAATTCACAAAATTGAACATACGTAGCATGCACTTTTATAAATGCATACCAAACGAACATGGAATCCTGAACTCGCTAACAAATTGCCAAAGCTCAGAAAACCAATTTCTATCTTAGAGTGATCTTAACGAAAATTGCTAAAACTCTATCTATATTGTTCAAGCACTGAAAAGGCTTTGCTAGTCAACAAGAGGCAAGAAAAACGAGCTCTTCTTTACAGTACTTTAGCATAATATTATGCTTTCAGAATCCTCCGGATTCGTTTACATACACCCAAAACTTATATGAATTGATCTGTGTTCTGTTAGTATTGGTTGTGTGTATGGTTATATGTAGGTACTGTACTGTCTAGTACAGAATAAACGCCAAGAAACATGTTCAATTTCTTTACAAGTAAATGTATTAGTCATCCATCTTGTTCTGTAATCTCCATAAACATGTAGCCACATGACCTCTACCAGGATTTCTTTTGCGGGGGGGGGGGGGGGGGGGGGGGGGGTGGAATTTCTTGTAATGGTAATATTTATGTTTAAGTAGGATCATTACAATGATATGAACAACTTGTTTATAATTTCTAAGCTTGACACTATCAAAATTCTCTCTGCCAAGCTTGTACAATTGCCTTATATTCCATTCATCACAAGAAATTATGTCTCTGTTTTTGGGCCGCCGGCAGCCTCTATATTATTTTACTTTCACCGGAAGTGTCCGTAAGGTCTGTAACGTATATATACAGTAGAAACTGCTTAACGAGAAATCCATGGTGCTTGGCGAAGTATTTCTCGTTAACAGTATTTCTCGTTAACAGTACATGTATACGATACATAAAATTTTCACATTCAACATGATTCAGAGTACACAAGTATTAAAGATATACGTATAGTGAAAAAATATACCGAGGACAGTAATAATATAATGTTATAGTTAATAAAAATCCTGTCAGCTTTTTTCTGCATTAAGGGTCCACTCAGGGGAATTGCGCTTTGGCGCGCCATCAGAAACCACCTGTACAGGGCTTCATCAACGTCAGAAAAGTTGGGTTCTCGAAGACGTTTCCTCGCTTCACTGGAAGTGCTCGCTGAACTTTGTTCCTCGATCTTCTTGCGATTTTTAAAGAAAGTCGATAGCGTAGAGCTGGGTATCCCGTGCTTCTTACAAATTTCGGTCTTTGAAAGTTTCTTGGCATCAACATCTTCGAAAATCGTCTTCTTGAATTGGATAGAATAGGAGCGCTGTTTCTTCTGGGAAGCCATTCTCTCACCATAGACACTCTATGCCAACGTAACTCTCACCATAGAGTTCACCTTGGTCATGTGACCAGTGATGTAATATTATGTCATCAGCAAGCAAATTCTTTCGTGTTAACAGTATATATTCGTGTTAACCGGTATAATTTTGTATGCGTGGGTCACTGGTTTTGCAAATCTGTTCGTGTTAAACAGTATTTCGTGTTAAGCGATTTCGTGTTAAGCAGTTTCTACTGTATATTATATGTGTGTGTGTGTGTGTCAACAATATGGCAGACGTTAAGGCGGTACTCAATTCTCAGCTATAATTTGATGAAATTGGGACATCTGCTCCTCATTTCATCAGCGAAGAGTCTCTTGGAGCAGAAAAGATCTTCGAAGTGTTAGTTTCGTGAATAGCAACAATTTCCAAGCAATTCCAGTTTCCAGGGCCGTATGCGGCCCACAAATTTTTTAAACTCGAATTGCTTGTTCCCCTACACAGTAGCATGGGATAGAGACTAATTTATGGCAGTGAACATGTACATACCCCTGCCTGTAGAGGAATCTTAGAGGTTGTAGATGTTCTCAGGTGGATTATGTAGAAGTCAATCTGTATTCTATTTAGTGGCTCTAAGACAATCCATAAGCTTGAGGGCTGTATGGAATACAAATGGCACTTGCCCTTGGCACTTCGTATCTGAGAGCGAGTGCGTTTTATATGCCATACAGCCCAAGTGCCTATGTCTTAACTATTCCAACTGTAGTGCAAATTACTATAGAGAAGTCCCTACTTGAGTGTCAAACTCAGCCTAAAATCGTCTAAAATGGCTAGAAATACCACCTTATATAATCTAAAAACTCAAATTCTCCCTCAGGGAGCATACCCCCCAGACCCACTATTTACATATATACCCCTACTATTTTAATGCCCTCCAAAGAAAGTTAACAGTGATGTCATGATAGAAAATCACGGCAACGATGTATACCGTACGCGCTCTAATTTTTGCGGGCCTAAACTTTCGCGGTTTTCGCGGATTGGAAGCCATCCGCAAAAGTTTAAATCAGCGAAAAGTTTGAAATCTTGCGCAGTAATATAAAATGGCCGTCGCAGTGATATAAAATGGCTGTCGCTGAACAGCGGGCAGCGCTGTCGACGCCTTGTTGTATTCTTATTAGATCCATGATGATATACCTAATATAGGTGTGAAAGAAGGTATAGGCTTGTCCGCTGCCTTTATTTTGTCTTCGTTTGCGTTCGCATGTGCCTTTAGCTACCTGACGGTGCTTGAAGAAAGTCGCCCGATTCGTTCGTTTTTGGTTTGCAAGCGTCTGGACTTTCCAGATTTGGAGCAAGTTGTTCCATCAAGCATGGCAGATGCTGTTAGAAAAGAAATATGTAACAATTCAGAGGGAGAAACCGCTCACGTGTCTGTGTCATTGCCCGGCCTGTTTGGCTTGACAATCATTAAAACTTTAGAGTGCTTATTGCGATCTAGGGTCTACTCAGGTCTATCACTACTAGTTAACTTGAACCAAAAAAAAACAGAGGCACTGGATGGGACCCACGAAAATAAAAATGCGAAAACCGAGAATTTGTGAAATCCGCGAAAGTTTAAGCCCGCGAAAATTAGAGCGCGTACGGTATTTGAAAAGCTGCTCAAAACTGTATTTAAGAATCTAAATTTCAGAAGTGATACTAATGTATACTGTCTTCGATAGCATCTCTTTTATTTCTGTTGCTAGAGAGTCAATTTGTATAGTTTTGAAACACCAAAGTCGTCCAAATTGCGAGCGCTCCAACGCAAAGATGTTGCATGAATGCGGGTAATGTCTTCGTGTATTTGCATGAATTACACAGGTAGCTAGATGCTCTGCAACAGCAGCACTACTTTTAAGCCTTCCTGTATTCCCAATAGCTCGTAGGCATAGGGTATTCTGTTTGGTTCTGGGACAGGTTTTTGGCTCCTGATAAGTGGGACAAGTGTAGTGTGCAGTTGACAATGAACCACATTGTTCATCTGAGCTGTTTCGAGAACCAAATAATTTCTTTTACTTACCCAAATGGTCACGTCTAATACCAAAATAATGTTACCTATCGTTTTTCTTACTCCACTATGCAAACTTCAACACGAAAATATCATCAACAAGAATGACAAATTGAATCCGTTGTAAGAGGACCCTAAAAATTGCAGATCTTAATTCTGTGAAGTATGTTTGGAGTGTCTTGGCACGTTTGATTCAAGATTATCATCCTACAACCTTCAATGAACTGTTGCAACGTTTCATTTTGTTATGAGGATCAAAATACACAGGCAATTCGCAACGATTTTATTGACAGAACGCCTAACTATATTAAATATTATTAACTGTTAAGGAGGAGAAAGCTCATTTTTGACCATTTCACAATATTCCTCAACATTTCAGGTGCAGTTGGTAATATTTGTATTGACCAATGTTTCATATGATGACGATATATCAGTCCTTTTTATTGTGCTCGTGGTCCCCGCTATTTCTATTAAGACGTCACTGTTAACTTTCTTTTGGAGGGCAGTGTACCACATACATATGTATCTGCACCTCCTTACATCACTGCACTGCATGTGTTTTACAGACATCTAGGATGTTGTGTATGTACACATCTGCCTCCTTACATTTCTGTAAATTAGCATTTGTTATTGGTCTCATGATCATTATCCTGAAAGAAACCCTGGTACATACGTAGATACAATAAAACATGATCATGTTTCAAATGGCCAGCATACACTGTACTACTGAAGCCCCCCCCCCCCCCCCCTAAACTTTTCACTCTAGATAGAACCCTCCCATTAGAGAATCCGTTTGTGGACTTTGGCAAGTATACAATATAAAATCACTGTATAATCGTGTCGATACCATGGTAACAGATGTTATACAAGATTTTCCATCATAGATAATATGCATGGATGTTCTGTATCACAGCATGACTGTATATTATACCATAATCTATGATGTTTTAGACTTGCCCCCCCCCCACATATTCTTCATGGCTAAATTTCGCCCCCTCCCCCTCAACATATTTCCTGAAAGAAACTCTGCCTGTACATCTAAATGATGGGAAAAATTTTTGCAATGTTCAGTATACTGTACTAGGCTTAGTCCAAGAATGTCAGAACAGTTAAAAAATCAAAATCTTCATAATTGTATTCTCTGTCAGGCCCGTACGCAGGGTTTCTAAAAGGGGGGTTACATTTTTCAGTGTTCGGTCTTGAGTTTCACTTTGTATGCATGGCAACATATTTGATATGTATTTTACATTATTAAATCAATCATGCATATGCGCCAAACACAAAACTAACATCCATTAAGGGTATGGGCTGCTTGAAAAAACTACTACTTCAAATGTTGATAATGTTACATATACAAAATGTATAGCATCTAAGACACAAATTATTAATAATGCTCTATTCGGGTAGACAAGACAAATTTTAAGTTAATCAAACAACATGCTAGCAGATTCCATTCTTCGTGGATGTTTTTGGATAAATAATCTACATACTGTGTCAATGTCAATCCTTTCTGTGTAGTTACAATTAATCAGAGCTAAAGCACTCAATCGCTCCTCTGTTTGTGATGCTCGTAAGTAATTGTTCAGCCTTCTAAGGGCCGATGCAGATCGCTCACAAGAGCAAGAGCTCAGTGGTAGGGTGGAAAATAGCTTTAGGAGGGTGAAAAGGTTTGGAAAGGTCATAGGGCTGCACTCCTTCATGCACATGCTGAGATTTGATGGTCTTTCCTCATATTTTTTACTGATCCATCTTGACTTCCACACACAATGCTCCTCATCAATGAGGTGACACAAGGGTATTTGAACCAGAATCTAGTAGACGTATTTTGCTAAAAGTCACCATCACAAGAGCACAATTAAGTTAACAACTGATTGTAATGCCGAGGACACGCTTACCTGAAGGCTTAGATTTCTGGCAAAATGCTAAAATATCACTATTGCCAGCTGCAGCTGGTCGCTTTGACATGGCTATACTAGTCTACACCACTACACTGTGGACTATCATAGCCTATGACCATTCACCGCACAACAATTTACCTTGTTTACAAAGTATTCATGATTGGTTCTATCCACAGACAATGATTTCATTGATTAATTGAGTGACAGATCAATCAGTCAATGAATTCACTACTACTTCAAAGGGCTCATAAGGCCTGTCTGCCAAAGGTACATGATAAGATCAGCTAGGAACAATGGTACCATCTAATTTGTACAGGCCTTAGCCAGCCAAAAGGGGGGTTCGGTCCAACCCCCTCGAACCCCCCCTGTGTACAGGCCTGTCTGTAAATGCTTACCTTTAGCAAACCCCAAGGAAGCTGCATGTGCATTTTCTTGGAGTAACCACATATTTATACTTTCAATCATACACTGTAGTACAAGGACACAAATGATGGACAGTTTGTACCACATGGTTCAGGGATATTGTAATGTTACACCCACTTTATAGTAACAAACACATAGTTAACTATTTCATTAAACTATTCACTGCCCTTCTGTAACAGCTATTTCAAATCTCCATGGATTACCTATTTAGGAAGTATCCTGCTCCATCCTGCTATAGGCTGGTGTGATATGTAATACTTTAAACATGGTGATGGGGGTGGCTATCAATAGTTTCTGTTCCCAATGAAATCCAGATAGTAAATAACAGGCAAGACTTGATCACTATGAATATGCAGTGGTAGTTTCTTACATGCTTCCTTCTATAGCAAAATCACTCTTGAATACTGTACCGTAGATTACTTTCACATACTGCAGAAGTCCTTAATATGATGGAATACTTTGCCCTGTTTCATCTACATACCAGACAGAACACTGCATATTTTTGTTCAACAATTGTAATTTACAAGTCCTCTACTGCCACAATGGTGAATGTCAGTCTCCTACAGTATTACCATACTTTTCATAGTACGTATATATGTTGTGAAGGGAGTGCACCTTAGATGATGTAGCCTTAGTGTATTGCTATAATGTATACACCAGGATAGAATTGAATTTTGTGTAGTTTTTGTACTGTAGATTCAAACCATCCTTTTTATGTATTCTTCTTTGTATCAAGTGAAAATCATTGAAGCTCCTTACTTGTACTTATTGCAGATGTGCATAGCACAAAAATCCTTGATTTTAATGAAAAGTGCTGCTACGGTAAGGGCACCCTGTTTTCAAGTTTTTTGTATGTACGTTGGTATCTTTATTATTGTAGTGTATGTTTACATGTATATATTCTCTCTATTTGTATAGATTCAAGATCATATACAAAGACCAAGTAAGTACTTGCATATTTTACAAACCATCCAACCCCCCAGTGATCCACGTTTATCTACTGTACATACTTGGGAAACTGTTCCTTGCTGATTGCTGTGCTGACATCCACAAACTCCCTTCCTGCTACCATTTACCCTCAATTAATGTACCCTGCCAGATAAAACTTTCATAGATCACAAAATTTCACAGTCTCCTTTAGCCCTGCCTTCTGCATTTGCTATTATTGTTCCCTCTGTTTGTGAATGGATGCCACAAGAGAATAGAGAGAAGGTACTGAACTGCTTCTTAACAGCCATTGTTCATTTCCTGGCCATTTTAGGCATTGCAAAAAGCCTGAACTAACATTTTGTGGATTTTCCCTAACCATAAAACCTTTGTAGTTTCATCCCTTGACAGGTGTATATGAATGCATATACTCCCTTTTCATTTTTGTTTTGTGTGGTTAAAGCTTCAGAAAAGCTTTAAGTGTGTAAAAATTGCCTCCTCCTACCTTGTTTCACTTGTAAATGTTTACATTTACAAGTAACAAGTGAAACAAGGTAGGAGGAGGCAATTTTTGAACTTTTGAATTTTTGAAATTTTGAATTTTTAAACAGTAACTTAGAATTTTTGCCATGAAAGTTACTTATCAGGTGGTGATTTGATTGTAAAGACTCCTGAAATCACAAGGCAGATTTCGCTTTGTACAACACATTTTGGGTTCACTCAGGGTAAATAAAGAAAGGGATTAATGCTCTTCTCTTCTCTTCCTCCTCCTTCCTTCTCTCCTCTTCATTATGCTGAATGGTCTGGCAACATCTTGTCCTTGCATAGTCAGTGTATAATTATATTGTACAGTATGAACCATGGCTGCCAGGTGTATTGCACACACATACAACCCTCATTACATATACAAGAAAAGAAAACGCGAAAAACAACATGGAAGTCATGTAAAGTTAAACATGCCATCTGGACAATGCAGCACAATAAAATCTAGACATTACAACATGACAAATTAGCTTCAGCATAAGATATTTGGATAATATTACTAATCCTCTGACACATGTATGTAAATAATTGGCAATCTGAAATTTTCATCTTGAATACTCACATACTCCCTTTTCACTTTTGTTTTGTGTGGTTAAAGCTTCAGAAAAGCTTTAAGTGTGTAAAAATTGCCTCCTCCTACCTTGTGGTAGGGAGCATGTGAACAATTGGTAATCTGAAGTTTTCATCTTCATATATATATGTATGTATCCCACTGCATGGGCGGTTTCCATTATCTTCAAAGAGACCGCCTTGGGTATATTTGCGATATACCGGGGTATAATCAATGACCCCAATTCATATACCCTGTTTTTTTAAGTGACGATAATTGATAACTGCCTTGTCAACAGGGTGATGCAACAGCAGCACACCTGCTGTACGTACAATGTAGATACTAAGTCTACAAAGAAGTTCGTGTTGTTCTTTTTTTTACAAATGTTTCTGTCTACGCGTAGCATTTCAGACCCCATTGCAGCTTTTGTAGTCTTTTAGGAGAGCAGTAGTCCTCCCAACTGAGCAATCACCAATTTTTCTAACCCTTCAACGATGACTGTCACGGATAAAGACTGAAGCAAACTTTAAGAACATGTGCTCCTAGACTAGTAAGCTTTGTTTTCACGGTATAGTATTTTCGTAGTTCCTTGAAGCTGTCTTCTCTTCTATTAAGTTAAAAGCGTTCTCTTCGCATTTGCAGCTCATACGTATATCCAGTATACGGCGTAGACGCAAGGTTGTAAAGCTAATAATCATCGTTCGGCTTGAATTAAACACCGAAGTACCTTCTCTGCAAGCAAAATCCTTTCAAGTTATATACATATTAGTTGTACCCAGGGTATAACTAATACATACATATATATATATATATATGTATATATATATATATATATATATATATATATATATATATATATATATATATATACATATATATATATATATATATATATATATATATATATAATATATATGTATATACATATAATATATATATATTCATATATAATATTAATTATTATGCATAAATACACAAATGCAAAAGAAAAAGGCAGACACACTAAAAAAAGAAACAATATCATACACAGTTTATAGATAATCACAGAGATGCTTTACGGCAAGTACCAAGGATGGCCATACAATTAAAACCATTGAATAATCACACTAATCCGTTGGTACAATTTCAAGTAGGAAAGTGGGTCACCAGTGTACATCCTAGTGTGTTTACCCTGATCTTTGAAAAACGCAGCAGCATCCTGCCCAAAAACACCTGTGGACTCGAGCGCCACTGGGACGAAGTGATGGGACGTGCACAGCTCACTGTACAGACGGCGCTTGCCACTGCAGCCTTATTTGCAACAGCAACAGCCCTTGTTGAGCCGAGTGCGAGATTTGAAGCTGCGAACGAGTCATGGCAGGTTGCATCCCAAACCAGTGCTCTACCATGGCACCACGGAGTGATAGTGATGCCGTCTGGCTTTCTGCCGTCAGAATGAAACAGGCCTTTTGGCTCCAACATTGATGGAATTTGGATGGCTGACAGTGATTGGTGAAGGGCATCATTGAGGGCTGAGTGACGAGGCAGGCGACCTTCACTTTGACGACAACCCAAGCCATGAGTACCTGACACATCCACTGTTTGACCACAGTGTTGGCAATTGTGCTGAACACTCAGAGCTGTGCTCAAGCGGAGACCAATTGCTAATCGGATAGTCTCATTGTCCATCCTGACACCAATGGAGGACAAGGAAGGGGCTGTGAGCCAGACACCAGATTCTTTCCTCTTTGCAGCCAAAAGTCTAGTGGAATCTTTGGGATGGGAATCAGCAAGAAGGGACTGGAAAGAAGCCTCCACAACCTCCGAATCCCAGTTCTTCTGACAAGAGGCATGAGCCGCCTCAGGAGCTGATTCACTGTGACTGGACTGCCATAGCTGGAGGGCCTCTTGATGGAACAGGACAGGACAGCCAAAGTGGAGAGTTCCGTGGGAAGGATAGACTTGAGTATAGAGGAGCAGCCTGCAACAGAAGCAAGGTATGCTGAAGGTGCAAGCAAGACTGCACTCCTAATACCCAAGCCACCTGAATTTACTGGAAGAGAGGCTTGTAGCCATGACTGATCACAGAGGTTGATGTTACAGATGGATTCGATAAGGGACCTTTGGATAGAATTAATCAAATATTGTAATCCGATCAGATCTGAAACAGGGAGCTGTCCTGAGGATGTACAGCACCTTAGGTAGACTGAAGGCATGACGCAACAGGCAAAGGGCATCATGTGAGTGGAGTATGGACAAATTACTCCCAAGGGTCCTCAAATCTTCAATCTTGCTCTTCAAGATGGAATCAATTGAAGCCACATCACCTATTGACGAACCTAGGAGAGTGGCGTCAGATGCACAGATAGACCGCAGTGAGGGAACTTCACTGAGTATAGCAGATTCTGTTGTCCTGTCTTTGCAGATAAGCTCAGATTTCTCGTGATTCAGCCTAAGGCCCAGGTTCTTTGCAGCTTCTTCGACATATTTGAGGTCCTCTAGAACTTCACTGAATGTACCACCAAGGGTACCATCATCTAAGTAGAAGACCCTAAACTCAGACTTTAAGGACGAGACCATGTTATGTACAGTATAGCAAGACAAAACAACAGAGGACCCAACGGGTTACCCTGCTGAACACCCTCTGATGACTCAATAATGGACTTGCCATAGAACAGGTATGAAGGCTGGCTGTACACTGAGTGGACTAGGGAATAGATCTGTGGAGACATGGCCAGGGTTGCATCTAACGCCTTGTCACGTCGAACGGAATTAAATGCATTCCTGAAGTCGAGCTTCAGAAGCAGCTTTCCATCTTCCAAATTGGAAAGATAGTTGCGTGTGCTCCGTGAACTGCACCTTCAACTCCTCTGCAGGTGCCAAATCCCAACTGTGTAGGAAAGAGCAATGACCCAATTTCCTCCTTAATCAGCAGTACTGCACATTTGGCCACGAGGCGGTGGAGTGTGCCACCCATGACTATGGGTCTAACCCCGCCATCCTTCTTCCCTAAGCCAATCAAGGAAGCTCCGAAGAAATAAGGACGAACTGTAGGAGATACCTTGCTAGCAAGCACCAGGTTGATAAAGTCAGTGAGAACACTGATAAGATCTAACGAACCTTCTCTGTAAGGGGAAGTGATGATGTCCTTCAAATGCTGTGGACGAAGACCATCTGACCCTCCAGCTGATCCGTCTGGAAAGGAGTAGATAGCCCTGGTAACAACAGATGAAGTCACCTCCAGATGTCCATCCGGAGACTCGAATGGTGGGATAACACTTTCAGAATGAGGTGGTGGATGCTTGTCTTTAAGGAGCTGAAGCGAGTTAAGTTATTCAGGGGCAAAAGACTTTGAAGAACAGGCTAACCGCACTGCTCCTTTAAAGTCTCCTTCTTCCAGTTTGCAGGCAATGCATGCAGCCAAAGTCTTGGAAAGGTCAAGGGCTTGTGAGGGTTAGATATCAAATTGGAGGGTGGTATTTCTTCCCTCTTGCTCTCAACAGCTTCGTTCACAATCCTAGCTAAGTTTCTCCGATGACCACCTCTATGCGGTGAGGGTAGGCAACGACAGGCAAACAGGAAAAGCCGTTCCCAAGAGACACAATCGTTTGACTGGACAACATCATGTAGAATCGACGAAAGCATTCTAGCAACAGAGACTCGGGAGCCGCGGGGGATTCTCTTCAAAATATTTACATAAGAGCATCCAGGGTTGATGTCGGCCAAAGAGCGAACGGAGTTGATGTCAGGAAGTGTTTCAGACTCTGACATAGACGAAGCTGAACCCTGTCCGATGGCAGATGGAGGTGTTGGACCAGGGGTAGCGATGCTCATGTGATGAATGGCAGGGATAAGCCCAGAGCCAGGGCAACGGTTCGCGACGGGACCACGTTTCTTCACATTACCGTCCAACCTGACAGGCATCAACCTCCTGCAGACGGAGCTGGGCGCCTTCTTCACCAACGTAGTCAACTGATCTTCATCACAAGCAGGTTTAGTCATTGTAGAATAATCCACAGAACAAAAATCGAGATAAATGGGCTAAATCAAACTTGGTGATCACCAAGTTCGATTTAGCCCATTTATCTTGATTTTTGTTCTGTGGATTATTCTACAATGAGTGATTATTCAAACGGACAATTTTAGAATTAAAATTGGCGCTCGTCCATCTTTCCCACCATCTTGTCATCATTTCCCATTCTATCTATCAAATATACATACCTATATATAATACTGTATGTATAGGGTTTTATCCAGGGTCAAAAATTTTTTGGGGGGGACCTACACATCTATATATACATATGTACACACACAAGTGGCAAGGCGCAAGCATGTGTATTCAATGAAATTAAAAATCACACTCATGCATACAGCATGCACATCTAGGTTTCTTTAAGGATAATGATCAAGAGGGGGCAATGGCAAAGTATATCGTGATGTAATGAGGGGAAAATATTTATGTGGAATGATAGTAGTCTAAGCTGTCTGGAGGTATGCTTCCCCAGGAAAATTTTTAGTTTTTATGCCTCACAAGGTGAAAAATGAGGCTGTTTTACACCACTCAAAATGTTTCTGAATACAGTGCACAGATCAGTTTAATGCAATTGTGCATGTGTATTACCACTAGGGTAAAATTTCAAGGTAGGGATACCCCCTGTGCCCCCCCTCTAAAAGAAACCCTGCACATGTGCATGTTGTTGCAGTATTGTTCTTGAATATACAGTACTTTATAGGGTAAAAAACAGCTAAAATTCTCTAGCCTGAGATACTGGTAGAGGCATAAAGACGATCGATGAGCAGCTCATTGTTTCACAATAGGCCCACTGTGGGCTTTCTGTGGTTGTGTGCACATTATGCATGCATCAGTGCATGGGGCTGGGTTTAACACAGGAATGCAGTACTATTACTGTAAAAGCTAAGAACCGATTGAAATGTGCGCGCACGTGCCATGTTTACTCTCCTGTTGCTTTCTCGGCTTACAATTCAACATGCACAATTCAGCAAAACAGGAGACTGAGGGAAGTTGACGCCTTGTTTCTGCCTTTGCTGTTCACCTCGTTTTCGGTAGCCAAGAGTGGATAATTGACGTGCATTGTGTTACTGGAGGACGAACACAGCCTCAAACCCCCATTTGATCTCAAACTACCAGGTGAAAGAACGGAAAGGGCCCACCTAGGCAGGCGAAAAAGACGAAGAAAGAGCACAAAGAACTCAGGACTCGTCACCGAAGGTGGTGCCATGCAGCCGGAATAATTAAGTGAAATCCTAGTCTAACTAGCTAGCCCGTCTCTATTAAATGCACGGGGCGGAAAGGGGAAGGGACGGTCTAGCTCACATTAGTTCATACCTCGAACGTGACATTTGACCAATCGGATCATTTATCCCGATTTTTGGATAAATAATCTGATTGGTCAGAATTGTCACGTGGTATAGGCACATGATATATTACGAAATCTGCACTCCTGCAAATGGTGGTGGATATTCAGTTCAGTTCCCTTGCGGCTATGCAGCATTCTTTGGTGATACTGAAGAAGGAAAACATTAAATTATCGAAATACCAAACATATGCTATCGCCATCGTAATTCAGAGGCAGGACACCATTGTGTGCCTGCCCACTGGGCATGGCAAGTCGCTGATTTTCAAAGCAGTCCCTAGAATCATACATTCTGGACCTTTAAGAAACACAAAGGAATACACGCCCAAGAGAGTGGATGTGGTGTTCGAGATGGGCATCAGTACTACTCAATACTGTATTGCTTTTCAGGGTGTTCCAGAGGACACTGTAGTGAAGAGATGAAAGACTATCTTCACAACAAAGTTGTGTGTCGGCGTCAAGCACTATTTCAGCACTTTCCTGGTTCCTATATCCAGTCAGATGTCTTGCACAATTGTTGTGACATTTGTATGTCACATTGTTGTGCAACTGCCGATGTCAACAATGTGCATGTGACGAAGAAAGGTCTGCACCATGTGAATTATGCTGCAAGTGCAGAGTGAAGTGTAGCCGCAAGCTTTCTTTTACTTTATTGTTTGAGACTCATGAAATTAATACTCCAATTGTTGATCAAGACATGGACCATACACACAAAGAATGCAAGAACATATTTACATGATATAATTTAATATCAACTTCATGAATGTATGCCTGGTTTCCCTTTGTAAGTTATAAGTTCTTGAAATTGTTGTGTTCTGCTTCTACTGCCATTTGCTTTATTGTATTGATTAGCCATTTTTTGAATTTGTTGTTATTGACTCCTGAGAATGGTTCCCTGGATACACAGGGGGAGTGAGGGTGAAATCCGTTTGGCATTATGGATAATGCACTAGTCTAGCTACAGCTAGCCCATCCCTATTAAACGTGCGGGGTGGAAAGGGGAAGGGATGGTCTAGCACACATAGAGATATTGTGATGAGGCGCTGAATGTTGCCTAGCCGCTAAACATGTCCACGATGGAGAATGGGCTGTATGGCCAGTATTGTCAGATTTGTACAAGCTGCCTATCCATGCTACCATCAAAATTTTGTCGGCTGAACGTACGACACAAATATACATACATATCCAGCCAGCCACAGACACGTCCCACATACATCAAGGCATTGTGGGGCTCGCTTAGGCTCGCCCCAACTGTTTAAATGGCTAATATAAATAAGCTATAACTAAATTCGATCTCTAAAAGTTGAGAAATAGAGCCGTCTCTAAAATCACAAACTTGGGAACACCATTTTGTTATGACATCATTATGTTTGATGACTCAACGCTAGAAAGCCATGCGTATAATGAACAAATTTGCATGTCTACAGTAAATTATGTTCTACTATGAAACAATCAACTTGTTTTAGTGGATTTCGGATACTGTGGATGATTTTCAGGTTAGCTCTACTGATACAGTATAGCATGTTGGAACAAAAATGTTATAATACACACATTGCATGAGGATGCCCCCTCCACAAACCTCTAGAACCTCCCTAGGGCTTGTATTATTGCATTAATAAAATTAATATAACACCTATACACTGCACGGCCATTGTTTGTACATCGTCCACATCATGAGTTCCACCTGGTAGAAAAGAATCTCCCCAATTGTAAACCAGCCTACGGACCTGCTATAATCCTATAGTTCGTAGGTTATTATATACTATACAGCTCAAAAACATAGGCATTACAGTACATACTTTAGGGTGCACTACTCTGTATAAGTATGTATCATGATTATTGAATGCACAAGTGTAAAGTTAATTTAGGATGTACATGGTTGAGAGGTTTCACGAGCGGAGTGAGCAAAAAGAATTTGGTTTAATATTTTTGGACCACTGGTGAGCATGCACTACGCCTGTCAGAAATTCTGGGATGTATATGCTGTGGGATGTACAAATTTGCACAGTCCAACTAAACTCTGTCTGGCTCTATACCCGTCTAGCCTCATGTATATATAGCCCTATGCTCGTCTAGCCCTTTGCCCACCTAGCCTTAATTATGCTCATTTCACAACTTAACCCTTGTTTTTGGAATATGTTTTTGATGAAGCTTTTTTGCCAGCCCTGTGTTAATCCTACACCCTTTTACCATTTTTACATGTTTTTACACACCCTTAATACTTCTATGGCTTATTATGTATAATCTTATAAATCCTTTTTGGTCCAGATATGCCATTGTATGTGGAGGTTGTGTCATGTTTACAGAAGCTGTCAGTAGACCAAGAGAAAGACATGACTGGTTTGTTTGCTGTTACTAACAAGTAATTCGGGTAACAAACCCCTGGGGTGCTGCCCCTCGTCCCAAATTACTTGCGAATATAATGGTTTATCTCTGCAACAATGGTATATGGTAGTAGCATTGGCATTATATCGACAAAAGGTTTGTAGTTGTAGCATAATCAAGGTACATAAACTCAGTTGACCATACTATAGAAAGCACCATCACGGTGGCAAATACTCACAATAAGAAGAGAGGACTTCGGCGCGTAAAGCATGACTACTCAAAAATTTTTTTGTTCTTAACTTTTAAAAAATTGGCATTGCATGTCATCAGTTTTTTAATCAAAGATTGAATATTGCTCAGGACTTTGTTTGCACCCATGTTTCTGTGACCTGTCTAATGTCTTCATTTGATTAGTGCCTTGTGTTGTCCAATTGAATTTGTGTAAAAAAAAACGTATGTACATTAATTTTTTTTTCATTTGTTGTAATTTGTATGATTCCCTTTCTTGTTGCTGTGCCATGTGCATACATGTGTTTACTTCTGAAATATCTGTACTATTATTCCTATTATTGTGTGCTCTGATGTATTACATACATGTACATTTTATTGTGATGCAGCTGTTCCACTGACTGTTCCCTTTCACCACTTGATAACTGCAAGTCTGCAAAATCCTATATCAGCAATGTGCAACAAGGTGTGTTTGGCAAATACATAGAAGATGTTAGACATGTTAGTTGTATTATTATTCTACTGTAGGACTATTGTTGAACATGTCTAGATGTGTTCAACAATAGTCCTGCAACTAGAATAATTAGGTGTGTTTGTGTGTCTGCTGTGATTCACATAAAATCTCTTCTTTTGTGGTGTTACATATGTTATCTGTAGTTCTGTATGTACATGTTTACTGTTTCTATTAATATTAATTTTCTGTGGTTCCAATTGGAGTGTTTTCCTAAGAACGGTATCAAGCAGTGAACTCTTAGACTAATTCTTTGTGTCGAAACTATCTCTAAAATTTGATGAAATGGCCATTTTCTAAAACTTTGTCATGTTCTCCAATATTTCGTCATCCAACTTTCAGCTAAAATAAACTTTAGAATTGAGTTCAAGTTTTGTAATCTTACAATGATCCATCCTTCTTGTGCTTTGGATGAAGATATTTACCAAGCGGTTTAGTGAGGTTAATTGTTTCCATCACCAATGGGAGTCCAACCAAGGTCACCCATGCTTTTCGTAGGGTAAATTTCAATATTGAGGCCCAGAACATATATTTTTAGCTGAAATTGTGGCTCTATTTTAGGGCCGAGGAACACATCTACAACAAACAACAACTTGGATATGTGGGCACTATAAGACAAGCCTTGAACCGTTTTGGTTGGATTACCAACACTTTAGCAATACATCCAAGAAATTTCAAATCTTGGCCTACTTGGCAGTCTTGTTGCTCTGTTTGGAGCTCTATACATCATGTTACAAGGCCTAGATCATATATATTTTGAATTTGTGCTAAGCGATTCTTACAATTCAACAAAGAAGAGGCAGGATTTCTGATTTTATCATTCAGGTCACTAAATACGTATGTTGGCCATCTGCAATATGATGTATGCACTCATTGTGCATGCTCAATCACTCGCGGCGACCAGATTGCTCTTGTATGTTACCTGCTTGCTGTTTTTGTTCTTTTGGAGGAGCTTCATTGTTTTGTTGGCATCTTGAGCAGGCATGACCCTGAGTGTGTCATCACAGCCAAAATATGCTTATGTTGGAAGGTATTTCCAAAACGTTTCAGATCAACAATATCCAGTATCATAAAGCATTAATAAGTACAATATTATTCAAAATTGTTTTTGTTATATATAGCAATGATGTAGGAGAAGAAAAGCTGTGTGCATAGCTATTTAATTCTAAGACTAATAAAGTTAAAAAGTGGTTTAGCTGAATCATACCATGATGATCATGCCATCATACCATACTTTGCTGGCAGGGTGCCTACCATGCATGTGTGCCTGAAGATATTTGCAGAAAGTAGTGATTTCATTACGATCAATATTACAAATCAAGTGAAAATCCAACAGTGAATTCAGACAATTCAATGCAAATCATTTCAGAATCTAAGTGAGTAACCAATTCACACATTGAGCCACTGCCCAATAACTCATTGCATGCCCATCCTATCATGTTCCAGAAGCTCTACAGGTGACATACATAAGCATAATTATGCAACAATTTAAATAAATCGACCAGCAGCCTGTGTCACAACTACAATCCAACCACATGAATACCTCAAGTCCACAAAATGTATGTAATATGCACTTTATCTATATATGTACAGTAGTATACGTCAATGTCATGCAGATTGACTTCACATTATTAAGACGAATTCCATGAACAGTATGTTTAATGGTAACATAATAATTACAGTGAGACCTCACTTTCCATGCCTCAGATATCTAGTCCCCTCACCTTATGCAGTATAGTTTTTATTGGAACAAGTCTGCAATAATTGCACTGTACACTATATATGTACATCTACTGCTCCCTCATTTATCCAGTTCCCTTCCTTTATCCACAATTTCATCCAGAATGTATGTGTGCAGATAAGTGAGGTCTAACTGTATTGAATGTTTAACATGTCATGAAGTGTGCATATTGCCATCATGTAGACTACTTCTAAATTTTTTTAATTCAGATGAATGTTTATGATGCACTAGAGACACAACTCTTACGAAGGATTCTGAAAAGCAAACAAATTGAATGCTATACCAGCTGATTTTGCAAAGGTGATATCAATACTCATAAGGCAATCATTGAATATATGGGTCACTTGGCTCACAGCCAGTCGGCCATGCAAAGCCAGATCCTCAAATTGCATGATCCCTAACAATGTTAGAAATGAGCAAATGGTGGTTGGACAAATGTCCTTGCATTATCATTTTGGGTCAGACAACTTCAGCTTTGTTTGAACATACTTTTGGAATAGTACACATATGCTACAGTACAAGCGTAACATGCTGTGTATATATAATGAAAACATGCTGTACATACGTAGACACTCGCAGTACAAATGAGTTGGTAATATCATGATCATGTGCATGTGTGTGTGTGTGTGTATGTGTGTGTGTGCTTGTGTGTGTGTGTGTGTGTGTGTGTGTGTGTGTATTCAACAGGAAGTAGGCAAGTAAAAATGGCTGATAAAAGAAAGAAGACTTTAACAAGCAACTGTTTATCTCTGCAACAATGGTATCAGGTTTATGAAGAAGTTTTATCCTTCAGCTTTACAAATACAAATATTAGTTTCATTACAAATAAATAATATAAAAATATTAAAAATATCAAATATTAAATACTAAGAATATTAGTTTCGTTACGAATTCCAGAAGTGTAACGCTCTATTCATATATGCAACAGGAAGTAGGCAAATAAAAATGGCTGCTGAAAGAAAAGAAGACTTCAACTAGTCTGGCGTAGCTGACCCAATCTCACTCGGCCATTTTTGGGGACTGGCAAAGTTTCAGCCACGGTTTTATCCTTCAGGATATAACCGTCGCTGAAACTGCCAAAACAAGTGAATTTTCTTCAAAATTGCAACGAAGATGAAAAATACAAAGCTGAAGGATAAAACTTCTTTGTAAACCTGATACCATTGTTGCAGAGATGAACTGTTATATTCACAAGTAATTCAGGACGAGGGGCGGCAGCCCCAGGGGTTTTTTACTCAAATTACTTGTTAATTGTCAGAATACAAGGTATAATTCTTTGTTTTCATTAATGCTTAGTGTTCTACCTGAGTGTATGTTTGTTCTTTTCTTTTGATCAATCTGCTATGAATTGACTTCCATTCTTTAGTGGCTTGGAAGTGAGTACCTGTACAGGTGTTGCCTACATGACTAAAAGCACTTAGTACCATAGATACTCTATACTACATACATAACCAGGACTGAAATCATGAGGTTTGCAGCTTGACCACAATACTTTACACTTCCTGTGAAAAAATGGCAAAATCAAAATAGAATAAGTGAGCAAAGATATTGATTTTAGCTCCTTCAACTTCTTCAGGTTGGAGAGCTTTTCAAGTGTTTCTTACCAAATCAAGCCGAGTATGTAGATGTTTGCAAACAAAATCTTGGATCGTCTACTCAGCAAAAAATTTTGCAAGTGAAATGATGTTGTATGCCGTAGAGCAGGAAATTTCCATGAGGTAATATAAAGTCAAGAAAACAGCGCACTATAAAAAGATTCTCTAAAGAATGGAGCATTGAGCTGTCGAAAGAACAATCCGAACATGGAACAGTTAAGAAATAGATGCAAGCGACTTGGAAACATAAAAAAACACAAACAAAATTCTTCACATAGCGGAAACAAAAACTTGCAAAAATTACGTTTTACTGTGATTCATGAAAATTTGTTGTAAAAATTTCTGCTCTACAGTACTGCAAATGGTAGTATCCTGAAGGAATAATGTCCGTACCGTGCACACAGCATTACAATTTGAAGGAAGAATGGAACCGATCGGGTGAAAAAATGACAATGATATACGTATACACAAGTGACATTTGTGAGATAACATCATTTTGGGGTAAAAATTTGTTCTAACTTCATTCTCTGAAGTATTGGAGACTTCTAACGTGGACGAGTACATGCAGTATTGTAAAGATTATACTGTGGACCAATTCAAGGTCATGCAAAGTACAGCATTTTGGTAACTGTGACAAAACTGTGAAATCTGATCCTACTTTGGTTGATTTTGCATGGCCCTGTTTTCTTTGCTTCAGGTGTCTACAATAGAACCAATTGTATGTTGTCTTGATTTGATCTTAATTTAGTGACAGATGTATGATGCTTGTAATGCGAAGCTGTTTAGCTTTGTTTTGGATGATATAAAGTACGTAGTTACCTTAAGCCTTCCTTGAAAAAGTGTAAACTCATGGTCACGTAGAAAATGACGTCATGTAATAATTTATGCACAAAGCACACGTTATCACACCACATTGCAATACACAATACTTGGGGATTCCAGTCCGCGTTACATAGTATAGAGTGTCTATGCTTGTACGTTGTGCCAATTATGTAATCTATAGCAATATGCAGTATTTTAGAGTTGGTCAATGTACTATGCTGTACTGTAGATACAATAAACAGGGCTGGTAGAACATATCTTACAAACGGAAATGTAATTGCTTAGTTAAAACTTAAGCAAGTAACCCTGTGTGCAGTTGCTTCATGGTCTGTATATGTATGTATTTTAACAGTGGAACCCTGTGAATTAAGATGACCCTAGGGACTGTCTTACATGGTCCCTATTTCTCAGGTGAACTCAATTGCCAAGTTGTTTTGTATGGCTAACGTGGTTCACAGACCAGCCTACAGTGGTCTCTATAGACAGGTGGTCTTTAAGACAGGTTCCACTATATATCAATAATCAATTCTTGAACACACACACACACACACACACACACACACACACACACACACACACACACACACACACTCCTGAAAGTGACAAATTGATCCCAAGGTCTTCAGTGATCCAGTTGGTCAATTGGTGTTTTGCAAGGTAAAACTATGGGTTTTTTAGGGCTTTTCGATCAGTATTGTCCTCTACTTAATGCGGCTTCATGGAATCATCTCAGGAATGTCAACACCTGAGGCAAGATGCTACAGGGCTGTAACATGGAATGAAACCAAGGGCAAGCAAAGAGCTGAATGTAGAGACAGAATTGGTCATTGTTTTCATTGCAAGAAACTAGAAGATAAGAACTTTTAGAAGTTGTTGTTTCTACTTGCATTTTGTCACTATTGAAACCGTTTGGCTTGTCACCACTACCACATGCAAGCAAGACAACATGATAACTTTTTACCCACTTAGCAGAGAAGATTGGAGGAATCGTTTGAGACTTCATCAGTCCAATTGCAAAACTCAAGGTTATGCTCTCCTCAGGGATTATTTCTCTGAATCAGCTGAGAGGCTATGCAATTGGAGCACTTCAGGTTACAGGCTCATCAGCAAAGATCACCTAATCAGTGCTGGAGTTTAGTGTCGACAACCCTCTGCTCTAATTTTAATGATGTAGCACACTATATGGCAGAAAGGCTCTGACAACACATGATTGCCATTTTGTTGATGATCTCAGCAAGGCATCTTGCATTCCTATCTATGTCCTAATACAGTGGTAATAATATGTCTTATTTGACTGGGATAGCCACTGGCCATAGGCTACTATTGAGTTTCCCAGTATCATAATTAAATCAAATTGAATCACTTCTGTTGGCACCAGTGATCATCAATTCTCATCAATTAGTTGCAAAGGGGGGGGTACATGGAAAATACCTACAAAGGGTACTCTAAGGTTTGGACCTCACCTCCACTGTATAATCTTCATTAATGCCTTGCATCTTCCGATCTTATAAGATGGGTCAACCTACCTTAATATTATATATTCCCTAACAATGTACATTACAATGTCATACTCTAACCTATATAGTTCTCTACCAGGGTGATCACTTAATTAGTGAACCCCTGTCTTGGACTTAAGGGGGGGTGCAGGGTCACCCCCCAGGTGCTTTGCAGCCTAACCCGTTAATTTATTTCCTGACATCTGGTGTCAGAGTTCACAGTAGCTTCCCCTTGACATGAAGCTGCATACATAATTCCTACTTTGCACCTGGGGGTCAACACCTACCCCCACCCCTTTCACGCCAAAAGGCGGAGAAAAAGAAAAAAAGAAAAAAAAACAGCAGATACAACCAAGCAAAGGGGACTTTATTCCCGCAATCGTGATCCCAGACACAGTCCCGCGCTGTATGCATATCTTCAACTGCGCATGCGCACTCTCATGCTGGTTCTGCCACAGCTTTTACCCAGCTAGGACAAGTGCCGCGGGGCTACAGATACAGGCATTAACCCCATTCAACTGCGTTAAATTCCATTGTACTTACCTACTGAGACATCGACACCTCCCAATTTATAGTTTGTGAGCTATTTCCATTGACAGAAATTGATAAGCTCACCTACTGAACTACCAGCACCCCCATATTTTAAAAAAACATCTACAACAATATTCCATCCAGATGAAATATGTGCATTTTGAATACTGAGGTGAACACTGTGTACTGTATGTGTTTGATTTCTGATCTGTATGTTTGTAGGTTGCTTCATTGCTTTTGCATCTGTTAGAGAAAGACTACTGCCTATTGCAGCATATTCGTAACATCCAGGTACCATACTTATGGCTATTGAATCTGTGATGTAGAAAATTATGAAATAATTTCCGTATTATATGGATCTTTTGTACTGTTATGTATGCCTAGAGTATTTTTCTAATGGGAGCTGGAGACGTTATGACCCTTTTCAGTTCTGAACTATTTAAATCAGTAAGTGTGCCACTTTTGCCTGGAATGTACACCTTACTCAAACCATGTCAGTTTCTCTCCTTACATGTCTCACGTACCCTTTTGTTCATTCTCTTTTTCTCTCCCTCCCATACCCATAGCACTCATTCTTGCCCCTGCTTATTACCCCAATTGAATTTTTCTTTGGTATCTTTTGGTAGTCACTTCTTTCATTTATGGGTTTGGTTGAAACTACAGTCAAACCCTGTTAAGACAAACTTTAGGGAACCTACAAAAATTAGTTCTCATTATCAGCAGTTCTTCTTATCAGGATATGATAATACACGTACAGTACTACAGCAAACCAAACAGGGCTAGAAAACTAATTTGTGTTATTATAAATAAGCATAATTTAGTCTCTACTGTGCCTACAGTATTTTTTGCAATACTAGGTATTACAACTCTTTAGCAAAATTACCTTTGTAGAGTATACCCTATGTCACAAAACTTTCACGATAGCCATAAATTTTCGCTAGTTTTATTTCATGGCCACAGCTCTCTGTTGTGCAATAACCTGACCGTATTACATCATGCTAAGATTCGTTTGTGGATGGTTCATTGCATGACATATTGCACGAAACATATGGTGCAAATGAAATACAGTAGTTTCAACTAAAAGGCAGAATGGAAGGAGACATTTCTTACTATTTTGAGCCGTGTATCAGTGATTTTTACATTTGTTGTGATTTACAGACACCTTATTTAGGTTTATAAGCAACAAACCAGATGTTTATTGTGAAGTACAGACTCTGGTTTGTGAGCAACATACAGGAAACTCACATGATCGTTATTTAGTGAGCATTGTTAAAGACAGTGCCATAAAAGGTCACTTGCTGACAAAGATTTTTCCTCTGTGTTCTTTGTGTATTGTATAATCTATGCCAATCTTCAGTGCTGGATGGCAGTCATATTATTATGATGTCAGTATACGATGGATGAATAAATTCTCACAGAACAAAATTTCACAAGTTCTTCCTATTTGTGGGATCCACGAAAATTAACAGTCGTGACAATTTCATGACATAGGGTATATTTCCCTGTATATTTCCCTGTATATTTCCCATGCTGCTACATTTTCTTGGTGCATTTTTATAAATTGAGGATTGTAGAAATTTTCCTTTTTCATTATCTCATACCCTTTTTCAACCTCCATCCATCCAACCTTCTTCCAACCTCCATGTATATATATTTATTATATTTGTACGTTTTGTGTTTGTTCATTGACTGTTTGCAATAAAAGCCTCTAGGCTAAAACCCTCCCTGGGTTTACATGTGTTTCAATATTGTTCAGATTCAGATGAAGAAAGCTTGGTACATGTCATCATTTCTAAATGGTGTTATGTTGGAAAGTCTTCAGTCACATCATTCGGAAGTGGATGATTTGTGAGTGCTAAATGCAAACTTTTGCATGGAAGATAAACACAGTGAATTTTATGTTGGTATCACGTCATTCATCCATTGCACAAGGGACACCCATTCATTTTGGTTGGGCAAGTATAACTGTTCAGTTATCTCGGTCCCTCGTTCTCCTTTAATGGTAGCTAGTTGTTGGGTACTGAGGAGTATATCAGTGGCTAGCCTAGCCAAGTTAACCCATGTAAGATCTTTAATGATATTGTTGCAGTTTAACTGTTAACCTGTTCCTGGTAGTTCACTGATTATTGAGAATTCCTCCAGTAGGCTAGGGATTGGATTATCCTTCATACAAGGGGCATCCCTCCTCCGTAGCTGCACACATTGAGAATAACCTTAGGCAATATCCATAGGTACAGTGTTCTACATAATTAATGTTCAATGTACTGTACAATGAAGTCTTGATAATCCACTACCATCGAGAAAGCCAATTTGTAGTGGATTGAAAGGGCCTGAAGATAAGTAATACTAGAATGTTACATATCCATTCTCCTTATTTCACAGTATAGCCACTATCCCTATTGGTGGTGTATGCAATACTCCGCTAGAGATTCTACCCTGTATTTCAAAATTACAGTGTAAGAGGAAACTTTGGCATGCCAAGAGTTTTTGTTTGGGGATTTGGTGAATTTTACATTAAAATCTGCCTGGATTATAATAATAGTATTTCTGTTTTTGTCTCTTAGTACCTGGTATAGTATTCATCCAGCATATTATCAGAATAGCAAATGGCAGCAGAGTAATAGTCAGGATGCAATCATTGAACAAAGTGTCCTATTAAGTCAAAAAGAATAGAAATAGTCTACATTGTCGATGATTGAACCACCAAATTTAATTTTTGCAAATACTATCTGAGGATGGATTCACAAACTATGTGTATAGTGCCTACCAAAGTTTCCCTTTACCAAATTCACATTTGAAGAATAGTAAAGAATTGGTTCCGATCTCCCACTAGTAAATTTACACACAACAGCCAAGAACAAAACCTGATATGGAAGTTCTGCCTGTGTGTACCTAATGTTTCGAAGCAAATGTAATTTGCGTCATATTTCCCTATTTTTTTGTTGCACTTCATGTTTTAACTATTAATTGTATCTTCAATTGCCGACCCAGACTTGAAGTTTGCTTTACTGGAAAATTAGGAAATATTTAGTGTGTACTGTATGTGAACAGGGGTTTATTAGTGGGTTATGGATTGCACTTATCCTAGTAATGTATTTAAAATGTTAGTACATACGTATGTACATACATTTCCTTTTATAAAGTATTTGCAAGATAATATGCACAACGTACATATTAAGAGTTGATTGCTTGCCTATTAGAATCAATATTGACATACTGCAAAAACCTTACTATTTTTTCTCTAGAATTCAGGTGTCTGTTGGTCAAATACCAAGTGAACTAAACCACACTGTGGAGTTGGTTTCTGTGATTCATTTGGACTACAAGGTCTGCAGTCTCCTTAACAAGGCTTTCTCTGCTTGTATTGATATTGGCCTTATTGCTGAATATGTGTCTTCTACCAGATTCCTTGGCCACTGGACATGATAATTTCCCAAGAGGACTTGTATACTTACAATAAAGTGTTTCATTTCTTGATGCAATTGAAGTGGGCAAGATGGGTGTTGCAGCAGTGTCATTTAAAAGGTTAGTTACATAATTATATACAATAGTTTGTAAAAATTTGGCTGAAGTTATACACCTAGTAGGTGACAAAGCCTAAAAGGGAGCATTACATGTAGGACGAACGCAGGGTAAATTCCCCTTGTTATATACATATAACCCCTATGTGAAACCTGTGAATTTGAAATACACTAATACAAGCATGCCTGAGTGACACTCAAACAAAGAAATGCCAAAGCCATTGCTCAACAAGAATAATACCACAAGCTGAACGGGTGAAGTGAGAAACCACATGAGGTGAACAAGCAAATTAGACTAAGAACTTCTATATAATATTATAATTATCACAGGTAAGAAAAGAAACATACCTCGAGTGTTTATAAGGTTGTGTGCCCAAAAAGTACGAAAGTACAAGTAGGAATGTACATATACGTATATGTATTTGAAGGAAATTCTTATGATAGAACATTTATATAATAGTAATCTAGAAGTATGAATTTATACAGAACTGTCTTAGCAATTGTTTACAAAACACAATTGTCAAATGAAGTTTGAGAGAAGTTTAAACAGAGTTAATGACCAAAATGGCAACCAATTGGATATGCTCCATCTACATGCTGGGGTACAAAAATGGCAGTACATTTCTATTTGTCATTCTGGTTGAACATATCACGGTTTTGTATAAGATATTACAGTGTTTATAGCAACCAGTCATCCGCTACCTATGAGCTAATGGAAGCAACACCTCACTCTCCCCTGTCAAATGGCAGAAGTAGTACGTATCTCTGTCCATGATGCCTCCTTTGTTTTTGTTCACACAAACTTGTTTCGGTACTAAGTAATTTTGTTGGAAATGTTGGGGAACCAGCACACTATGCCGTCCTCTATACTATTGTAACTCACTGTTTTTGGCAGCAGACTACTCCTATAACTTTCAAATTGTACTTTTCGAGCATGCAACCTTAACCTCAAGGTATGTTCCTTTTCATACCTGTAATAATAGCATACAGTGTAGTCCACATAATTCAAATCTCTGGGAGAGTAACAATAAGTTTGAATTAACATGAATTTTGAATTGTGAGTATCCATATGTTAATTGTATGGCCAATGTTGAATTCCTACATATCAAATGTCTTCATAACAAAATGAATGGTAAACGTTGACCTGATAATACCTAGATGGAGGTTTCAAATGCAAAGAAACTATCTAAAAGTGTTACTATATGAGAAGATTATCACATACCTTAGCTTAAAAAGATCAGTAACATAGAGTAGCAGGAAAGTGATCATTTAGAAAGACTAAACTGACAGCTCTATGCTTATTAAAGTCTCCTGCTTCGGATTCTTCAGCATGTTCATTCACATCAATTTTGAATTAACAGAAAATTCCCTACAAAAATTCTACATATTACAGGTATATAGGGAACTGAAGTTGTATTTGAAATAAGAGAAAATTTGTATTAAGGGGGCGGGTCTACCTTTTGCATACTTTGCAATTGTCCAAAAAATCACTGAAGTAGTCATTCGCGACAAAGGATATTATTCATTTTTACCTAACATGACACAAACAAATAGTTTGGCTCCTTGTAAGAAGTATTCATAAGTATATGCGACAACGATTGGCAGTGTGAAGAACACGTGAAGTTGAAACAGTGAATATATTATGCTTTAAATCTTCAAGAGGTGACACACAACCTTTTAGACACCTTAGAAACGCTTACATAGTGTGTATCTACAAATCTACGTATTACTTTAAGAAAATACCGAACGCTGGGTAAGAAACATCCAAAAGGAGAACGACGAGTGACAATCGTCTTCAATATCTTCGTCGTGGTATTTGATTGGCTCAACTTCCAAGAAAACTAATACGTAGATTTGTTCTTCTGACTGTAACGTGACATGGATAAGAATTAGGCAGCCACAGCACATTTTTGAGCAAATAGGACGTATAATAAGACTTCTGTCCATGTAAAGGTACAAAACTTTACTCGTGTCACATGATACACACACGATACGAAAATTGCACAATTACACTCTCGCTTCCGCAAATACATCTCGTATTGGTTATTTGCTCGTGCATCGTGGTAAAGCAAGTTCAGGAAGGATTACTTAGTGATAAAAATGCTGTAATTTCTCTTTGGTGTTGTCCCAGAATCCAGAGTCAGCGTAGATTCTCCTAACTAAAATTCCCTGAGGTGTCACAACAATTTCGCTTCAGCGTAGGTACTAGTCTGGCGTTGCCGACCCAATTCTCACTTGGCCATTTTCAGGGACTGACAGGCCCCGAACATGGACGAGCAAGAATTGGGTCGGCAATGCCAGATTATGTAGGCACTATTACTAGCTTATTGTGACACAGTAAGCACAAATAGACTTCATCTACGTACCATGTTAAGGTCGTACCATAGGGCATTGATGATCAAAAGAAATGTAAAAGACAAGTTAGTAAACGTATGGATCACGGTGGCCTACCTTAACATGTGTACTTAGATACTTAATCAAACCAGTGAAGATCCTCACAACGTGAAAACGCGGGTTTTTACAAATCGTTGTCACTGCTAGTCCGTCGTTAATCGTGTAAGTATAGAGTATAGCTAGAGTTTCTTACGAAGAACCTATGAAAGAACCATGCTGCGGTGCCTCATCATGAGCGAACACGTGACAAAGGATACTTTAATGATATTCACAATTAATTATGACTACAATTATGCCCATGCAAAATGGCAGGTCGACCTGCCACCTTAAGCGGATTTGAATTGTGTGGACTACACTGTATATAAGTTCTTAGTCTAATTTGCTTGTTCACCTCATGTGGTTTCTCACTTCGCCTGTTTAGCTTGCGTTATTATTTTTGTTGAGCAATGGCTTTGGCATTTCTTTGTTCGTATGTTGCTCAGGCATGCTTGTATTAGTGTGTTTTAAATTTACAGGTCTTACATAGGGGTTATATGTATAGTACTTATCAAGGGGAATTTACCTTACATGGGATTATTTACATGTAATGCTTCCTTTAGGTTTTGTCACCTACTCGGGATATAACTTTCAGCCATTCTTTTGTAACAGGCTGGTTGGTTGGTGGCATGCACCATGCAGTACACTCATGTTCTTGTTTGTATAGTGACTCTGCAATGCTACATGGTAGTAGGTAGTGTCCAAATCTGCCCATTCTTGGGGATGGTCTATGGCAAATGGTGTCTACTGGGCAATAATACTGTACATGTTGATCTCTTTGGGGTTTATGTTGATATGCCATTAATTTTTGGGATGCAGATTGTGTTTAATACAGTACTACAATTTTTGTGTATTGTAGTACAGTAAGTGTGGGTTTACCATATCCAAATGGTTAACGCCATGAGCTACATGCGTGGTATCCCTGTTTAGTGATACCACAGTAGTCTTGTATGGTAGTGTGGTCTGTGTGGAGCATATTACAGCTGCTGTCTAACCACTTGTGTTCATCATTGGTCAACATAGGGTGTCTCCATTCCTTTTATTGGTTTTGAGCAATTCATGCAGCAGTCTTTGTAGCCTCATTGCTAAACCAATTTTTTCCATCATGGTGTGTTGCCTACTGGGCTGTTCAATTTGGTTTCTGTAAGTGTAATATAACATTGAGTTATTTCCTATGTTATGGTGCAGTTGTAGCAATATACTGATTTATGCTGAGTTATCCAGTGTAGATGCTGCAGCCATTTTGGTTTACAGTATGTTTGTTGCATGTATTATGCTGTTTAGTTCGGTAAGACCACTTTGGCCAATTGCCTGTGGTATGTGACCTTCTAGTAATTTGCTGTACAACTATACTGCAAAGTTCATTTTTCATCCCTGACTCATCTTTCCAATTGAGTCAAACCCTTCTGCAAAAAGTAATATCCACAAATTCCACTAATTTTTGCACACAATATTTTTTTGTACTGTAATAATGTCGGCATATCTAGTTGCAGTCTTGCCGCTGTACTGCATGCCACCGTAGATGTGACCTGCTTTTTACCAACTCTTACTCCTTGGCTCTTACTTTTTGCCTTGTATATCAAAGAGGAATGGAATTTCATCCTTATTTGAAGAAATGATTGGAAAAAATTGAGGAAATTCACATCAATACAAACAGTAAAATCTACAGTATAGCTCATAAATAAGGTAATGCTAACTGGAAGAAGTTAGCAAAATGCGGATAAGCTAATTGTAAACAATATAAACCATTGAACTTCACAAATGCATTACAAGGTAGGTGTATAATGTACGTACATAACTCTGTAATATGAAAAATTTGTAAAACTTCAATATGGCAGAAAGTGTTTTTTTCGATACAAAAAATTGATCGTTTTTTCAGCAGTATTACAGTATGTTCTGAATCTCCGGTTGTTTAGGCCACACAAAGTAAATTATAGGTTTCTGGTTTTGGACATCCTTGAAAGTTGACCAGGCCACCAGGGTTTTTATTTTTTTGAATCTAGTTATTGACAAAGGCATTCATGCAAGTATATTCCTTATATCTGTGAACAGATGCTATTAATGCTAGATAGCAAGTATGTTGAATTACAAGTTGAAAGATGATACAAACTTATACAGCACAATTAGATTGGGAGTGCATGCCTGGATGGAAACAGATAGCCACTAGTCCCACAATAGCACAATGGTTGTGCATGTGCTTATGTGGAACACACATGCATTCTAGATAACAATATTTTGGTCAGGGTTTGAACCCAGCATGCTCACCGACTTTTCTTTAAAAAAAAATTTTCTTCTTTCACCAAAAATTATTGACCAGGAAGAGGACCAGAAACATAAAATTAAGTTTACATGGCCTTGTTGTACTATCATATCTTCTCTTTGTTCACACAAATAGCATAGTTGGGAATGCATTTACAAGCAAAAATGGCTATCTATAAGAAATTGCCATCATTGGTTCATTGTGTTTACACGCACTTTAATTGGTATTGTGTAAGTATGACTAATAATGCTCGGTTCACAATCCATTGCAAGGTCACATTGCAAGAGATTTTGGCTGTTGTCACCTTGTATTTAATTGTAAATTCCCATGTTTTAGCGTATTCATAAAATGGCCGAATATATCTTTGTATTAGCACGTATTTTATAGCAACAATTGGTCATATTGCAAGCCTTGTGACATGTTGTGAACCAAGCTTAAGACCATGTAAGGCACAATGAAGATGTTGACTTGTTTAGCTTACAAATCTCCAATTTTCCATTTATGTAGGGTTTCAAGTTCCGTCAAGTTTGTACTCAACTTCTCATTGTTTGCACATGCTGAAAAGAAAGCTATTGCAATTTGTTAGTAGTGTTGATGCATATGTTTTATCGGTGAGTACATACGTACATATTAGTGCTGTGGTAGTGATCATTGGTAATTGTATTTTGTTCTAATCAGTTCAATTGCAAGTATTGGTAATATAATTTTATGTGACTTGTTTTAGTCCCAGAGTAGTTGGTAGTGGTAGTTGATGTTTTCCTACCATTTGAATGGTTAAAATGTTCAAGTACTGTGCTGATGGTATTCTTTATACGCCTGTGAATATATTTCACCTGCAAAGAAGATAGTGCTTAGTTACAGTACCAACTGTTGTGTGCTACAGTGAAAATGGTAACCCATTGAACTGGTAAAAAGGCATCATTCACATGTTTGATTGCCACAGATATGGTAGATTGACTTTAGCAGGTATCCAGGAAATAGTCTGTAATACATAGGTAGTTAAAATTGTTTAAAAATATAGCACAATTAATTGCATCTGAGTGCTTTTGTCAACGTCCATAGCATAATGGTAATTGGACTCAGATAGATGTATATTTTGTAGCTGTTTTCAAAACACATGTTTTTGGCATATGGAAATAAAATGTGTAAAAATCAAAAATACAGATGTCACCTAGCCATATATAGCATTCCAGTAACCATTATTTCTATGTATGCACTTATTGTTCAAAAGAGTTTTACCAAAGCTTTATTATCTCAATCTTGCCACCTGTACTAATTATGCAGTACAGTGAAACATCTATAATCCAGCACTCAATGGGGTTTGAAAAAATGTCGCATTAAGGATTACAGAGTAGCTCTTACAATTGGTCATATTGCAAGCCTTGTGACATGTTGTGAACCAAGCTTAAGACCATATGGTGACTGTGCTGTACCTCAGAGGATGGTCAGATTATAGAGAATGTCTGATTACTGATTACAAAGGTTTCACTGTATTGGAGTCATCTTTTTTACTGTCTACTGCTTAATATTTTTTGTTAATCTTGTGTGTGATGTTCTACACTTCTGTACTGGAAGAGTCATAAATGTCCATTGTGCAGACACTACACAACACTGGACTGCAGTTTCAAAGAAGTGTTCAGCAGGTATTTTAGCTGATAAGAAGTTGTTCTGTGACCATTGTTGCATGAGCTTTGTGCCTTCATCTTTCATAGGCAATGAGTCTTGAGGAAATACTCACTGAACATGGAAAATACTTAACCTTGATTTGGGATCAGTGTTTACTCAGTACCAAAGTGTGTACACATGATATACATTAAACACAGTACTTATCCGCAATTCTGGCACAGAATCTAATATTGCAATCTTACCACACTTATATAGACAAAGTTCATGAAAGAGATTGTTCTGAAGATATTGAACATGTGCCTTTTATTTGGACAGTTGTGGACTACTAACCTGCAGGATTTGGAGTAAGATACGTAACTAGAACATGTGTGCTATAAATGGCCATATGTTGGCCAAAAGTGGAGGCAGTATAGCTACAAATGCTATCAGATATTTTCAATTGGTTGAACAAGTCAACAACTGTAAAAATTGTTGTCTTTGGATGATGTGTGTATACTAATGAACATAAAATCTCCTTGTTGCTTTCTGTAGTAAGGGAGCTATTGAAGAAATTGAACAGGACTTTTCAAAGCATTACTTTTTCTTTACTACATATTTGATGAAGTCTGCTAAAATTGGCTCAAATTTACACTGTAAGTTAGTTTAGTACAGAGTGTATAGGCAAATTACCAAACACCAAAATACAAGTTGTCTTCAAAATATACTGTATTTGAAATTAACTTGGGGCCATCCTGACAAATTCTTGAGCTAATTTCCTTTGATGAAGAGTATATACAGTATTTAGACTCCTCGTTCGAGGAATTTCACAGTTCTCTTAAATCTTTGCTGTGAATATTCCTATACCAACATAATATTATTTTTGGTATTCTTCTTCCATGTAATTTGTCCAGTTGTATAGCCAGTCCAAATTGGTCAAAAATGCTTCTTTGCAATCATCTAGTAGAGTCCCTTATGACTCTCTTGAAGCTTTTCCTACTTTTGTTCAAATTCTACTTGACTTGTATGATATTCAATTGAAACATACAGTAGATCATTATGGCCTAAACTACTATATAGATCAAACTTTTGCAGTTTTTGCGAATCAGTGGGCATCCACAAAAAGTACAATCCGCTAAAATCATCACTGCCTTCTTTCTCATGGAAGTCAAAATAACCGGCGGTATACACAGATTGCACTAACGTTAACAGCACCAAACATGTATACAGCAGCTACATTCTAAGATACATTTGTGTCATCTTGTCATTGTAGACAATTGTCGTTTGGTAGTGTTGCCACTTTGGCAACCCTACACTATTTCAACAAGAAATCTGCACGAGATTCATCTGCAGATGGGTAGTCATCCGATTTCCCTTCCCTGGAGAAATTTGTCCCTGTTTCCACCACACAGGCGGTGCACAATGAACTCCAACAGGACAGATGCAATAAATTTACAGCTTGTTATATCACTGATATGTCACAGTCTTCTTGGTCAGTTATTGTCTCGGCAACCATTTTTATTGAATAAATTATTCATAGGATGCTTGAGCTGTCCATGAAATTTTCCTCAAAATTTGGTAACTGCGAAAGTTTCAGTCTATATGGTAGTTGTCACCATCCCCACCTTGCGATCTAGGTCCATAAAAGCCCTTGCTTTACTTGAAATTCTAACTAACAAAGATCCCTTGGTAGTGGGTATTAACTTTTACATGTGTCTCTTGATTGGGAGTTATAGTTTAGTGAGTCATACATTATCCTAACTAGCAAGATACTGTAAACCAATTACATTTTCTGACATCATAACTGCAATAAAACAGGCACTCAAAAAGTAAAGTTTGAGATCTCCTGTATCTCAAATGATGATCAAACAAAGGATGCTTGCTTAAGGTTCTCGAAGTTACATGTCATTTTTGACACAACATAAATGTCACAAAATATTTGGTGTCAGCTCCCTCTTGAAGTGTTTCACTAGGAATAACAAGATTATCATGAGAAAGTGTAATGCGTATATCCAACTGGCCCTTTTGCTAATAATTATTAGAAGTGTAACTAGCTATTGAAATCAGGAGAAAAATTTGTCAGGAATTCAAGTAAAAACTGTTATTCTGTTTATTGAAGTTCAGTGTGTGCTGATCACAGGTCACTTTATGTGCTGCTTAATATCTATGTTGTTAATGAGCTTGTTTCAAACACAATGCTTGGGCAGAGCACATGATTCTGTTTTAATATTTGTGATATGTCCATGACTAGTGACATGTTGATTCAAGATTGCATGAGTTGATCATGCAAGGCTGTTTGCACACAGCGACTACATACCTACATACCTGTACGTTGTTTAAGGGGTTAGTAGTGATTTGTATGAGCCTTTTCACTCATGCATTTTCTAATGATATCACATTTTGCAGGAGTAGGGTATTCCGTGTACCGTATAACCAGAAATATTGGCAAGAAAATATTTAACAGTTTTGAACTTGACAGTTTAGGTATTGGTGGATTCTATATTTTTTTCTTGACAGTTTTTGTGTGCTCTGGTTATAAGTATATCCACAGCCGCAGGTACTGTGTGACTGACAGTGAACAGTCCATAAGTTTCAGAAGTAGATTGAGTTCTTGATCATTATTTTACAAGGATGCCAAGTTTATTAAGAGTTCTGACCATGCACTTACCATTTATGTATTCGTGATTTCTTCACAATTTTCTGCAGATGCTTTTAGCATTATTCTACTCCATTTATAAAGTAATAGTAGGAGTTATTTTATAAGCAGGCATGCACAAAACCCTAACTGCAGAAAAGTCAACCTTGTATTATATATAAATTGGTGAATTTTATGTTGGCTGTACTTGATCAAATTGCCAATCTGCCAGAATGAAATGACCATCAATATTTCTGGTAATGCGGACAACTTCCACCTAATACTTCGATCTGTAAAGGCTACCATTGACTGACTTTTTCTCTATATGTATGCAGTGTTTTGTTTGGCTGAATCTTTGAAGGTAAGCTTGGACCTAACTCCTGTGTCAGCTACAGAATTGTAGATTTGCAGAAAAGGACATTATTTGATGTATACGTATAACTACTGTACAGTACGTATGTCTTTAATTAATCAAACAATCATAATAATATAATATGTTTTGATAATGATTTTTCTTGTTCAATACAACATAAATGCAATGAGTACATGCAAGAACATTGTGATCAGTGCACATATTATGTATATTAGTTTCCAATTATGTATAATTGCATATAGTGCCCATGTTTAAGATGGTGTGATAAGCTTGTGACTAAGTTATACAGTAAAGAACATAATTTCTGTATGTCATCAAACTATGTATACATATAGGTTTACAAACATTATAATTTGCATAATATATTAAATAATTATACATTGGAACCTCTAGGACCTGCACTTTGGGGTTGGGATTAATTTGTACGTACATTCACCTTGATTCACTCGATCTGCACATATGAATGTGGTCAATTTTAAGGGTGTATAAAAACCATTTAAAAATGGTAAAAGGATGTAGGATTGACACAGGATTGTGCAAAAAGCCATTATCAAAAAAGGATTTTCCAACTTAAAAACAGGAACAAGGGTAAGTTGCAAAACTGGTACAGGGCTATAGGTGGGCAAAGGGCAGGCAGGGCTATATAGACGAGCATAGGGCTACACATAATATTATTATACTGTAATGCCGTGAATGGTCCCGTGCCGTAAGTTATCCCCCTATCGTTTCATCATTACTGATTTAACCCTCCTCTGGTGGGTCTAATTAGACCCAAAATTGAAGATTTTTTGCAGCTCAACTCGTAGCTCACAAATCATGTTTGGTATCATTCTACAGCTAATTCAATATAGAATCAATATAACAAGTACAAATGCCGATCCACTGAATGTTTCTTGGAATTCACGGTGAATCGCCGAATGCCGTAAATTTTAGAAAGAGCAGAAGAAGAGCTTTCTCCTGATGCCCATTGTTAGTGTCCATCTCATTGCGCAAACACTGCGAAAATTCTACAATTTTGAAGCGGCAAAATATTGTGATTTCTTTGATTTTTCAACATGTGTTAAGGAAATAGATACATTTACTTTCACAAAAGGACACAAATATCCTTTTAATCGAAATGTAACTTCTTCGATTAAGCCAGATTTCCAAGATATTGGAGCATTTTTGAATGCATGAAAACATATCGGCCATTTTATATAGTGAGGGTAGGAGGGTTAAACCCTAACCATTGATACTCGACCCTACCATGTCCTATAATTATATAACCATTAATTAATAGTCGACCCCACACCTATAGTTAGTTAACCCAATTTAACCCTAACGCCTCGACGGTATAGAGTTTGTATTCGATAAGCGCCCACGTATGCTGGTCAACTTTAATTTTAGGGGGACAAGATTTGGTGTGACAATATGAGGCTAGACAGAGTTAGTTGGACTGCATGAGTGCACACAGCATGTGCAAATTCCTATACATCAATGAACGTCATCATGTGATAACAATAGCTATACCACATATGTACATGGGTTTTTAGGGATCCAGAGCATGCAATATTCAATTTCAGAAAACAATAAATAACGGTCAGAGATTGGCCAAAATCCGGAAAAAATGACCGGTCGACCATTACATCTTTCTCTCAGACAAAATGTCTGGTCAAACTATAAAGTAAAGGTGGGTATAATTTAATTGGAACAGTCAGGCCAAAAGCCATGCCAACCACAAGCTAATATAAAGCCATCATTTCTTGTCCGTATCTCCATGAAGGGGGATCCGAGTTTGGCAGTATATACGTAGCAAGGATGGTTGGGCAATTTAACCATAACAAAAGTTACTGGCCTAGGCCTGTTCCAAATTACCATCGTGTTCCAAATTACCCCCCTTTACCTTATACTCTGTATTTTTTAGTGCATGCAGGAGTTCAAAGTCTAGTATGTAGGGCTTTAGTTCTTTGAAAGTTTCCAAAAAGAAGTTTAGGCGGCCAATCGTCGACCGCTATAACTTGCGAAAACGGCAGCAAAAATTCGATCGCAATTTAGCAGCTATACTGTTTTAGATGAAAGTCAGTACGGCGAATCTAATGGTGGTGACCGTTTTTCGATTGGTCGAAGTATGACCAAGTTATACGTAAAAATTAATCAATATTGTAGTGCAACGCGTGCGAGAAGATTACTTGCCACCAATGCGGAGTTAAATGAAATGGATCCAAAATTGTAGCAGATATTCACCACTTTCATGATCAACTAGGAAAGTGAAAGAAAAAGCGTATTTCGGACAATTATCCTTGCATTTGTCGGAGAGGGTTCTCCGAAATTTCCACACTAAACGTCCTTACAAGCTCGAAACATACCCGAAACAAACCCTCACGCCGTGCGAAGATGATTCATCCCTCGGCTATCCGTGGTAGAAAATTGGAGGAGATTGCCCTACTTAAACCACCTGCGTTGCACCAAATTATGATTATACGCATAACTTGGTCATAAATCGGCCAATCGAAAAACGGTTACCACCATTAGATTCGCCGTACTGACTTTCATCTACAACATCATTTTCGGATGTTTCCGACAGCAATGATATTTTTCATTGTGACCCCTACTATAGGGATTGACGCAGTTACAATTAAACGGTTATTATTAGTAAATTACATTACCTCTACTATCTTTGTGATAGCTGAGCTCTGCAATGTTCCAAATTTCGCTTCTTTTCGCTTCTAAATGTTCACGATTACTCCTCGATCGTTTTTTTTGCACGAAGCGGCCATTTCGCTCGGCGCAATCTCATTCCCGGAAATATGGCCTTATCAATCCTTCATGTGAAACAACACTGCACAGTCATACCGGTAATTCTGCACGGAGATACTACATACTACAGAGTATCTATGCATGGTAGAAGGGTACAATCAATATAGTACACAGAATGGTCCATACAATGTCTGTTCCCTTGGTGGAATCTAGGGTTTCCCACTAAGTTCCAATAACTAACTTTGTCAAATTAAATATTATTATGTCCAAAAGTAGCCATCATTTCAAGAATTAGTTGGTGTCAGGACATGTCCAACCACTTTTGAAAGTGGTCTGATCAGGCCTGAGCCGATTATTCACCAAGCATCGCCTATTATTTTATTCCATTATTCCTCCAAACTCCACCTATTCTTCTTGAATACACCCCCTGTTTTTCAGCTGATATTCGCGCCCTCCTTACATCGATGATGATTTAGGCACCGTAACTTTGTTGCTATGAAGTTTTATAAGACCTCAGACAGCAGACGACACAATATGTGTATTCATACTTACATTGCAGCACAAATAATGTGTTCTTATATGCATTACTTCCTATTGTGACAGAAAAAGTCATTTAAAGGGGTACGGAAACACATTCTATGCCGTGCTGATCTGCTATTTTGTGCTACAATCTTTATGAAGCTCCCTATTATTTGCAAATTATTCCTGATTCACAGAGGTACCTATTGTTTGTGAAATTAAGTGCACATAATTGGCTCAGGCCTAGGTCTGACACAATGTCTGATCACTTTCCAAATGTTATATTTTTCTCTGCAATTATACTGACCAAGACTACTGGTGGGATCAGCATGTATGTAGCTATAGGGCCTGAGGGATGAGGTCAGTAAGATATGGCATGCTCCCTTAAGAGACGCCATGCATGCATGTGCATGGTAACTACATGCATAAATCAGTATATAAAGTACACACACAATTAATGGTTGTTAAGCATGAGAGTAAGGAAATAGGTGCTTAATAAAGAGCACCTGCTTAATAGCCATATTATCATGTTAGCCATGCCATTCTCCAGTAAATACACCAACAGCTAATAATCAGCATTTACAGTAGTTCCTGCATGACGGCCAGTGTGGTTAGGAAATTACCCTCTTCTGATGTGCATGAATAGGCACAGAGTGTAAAATATATGGCCATGTATGGAGTATGCGTGTGCACATAATTTTTATAAAAGAAATACAGTGTATGGGACCCCTCTAATGCGGACACCTTGGGACCTGAAAGCACTGTCCTGATTATCGAGGTGTCCTCATTTCAGGGGTTGGAGATCGATGTACTGTGGCTTATTATAGTGGAACATTTGGTTCCTGTGGTATGTCCACATTGGAGGGGTGTCCCCAATTCAGTGGGCTGGATTAGAGGGGTTCCACTGGGCACAGTGCTATGTACGCGCAGTGTATTACTATATGTAGACAATATAATTTTAATGTAGTCCACTTGTGTGAATTAGTGTATACAACTGCATAGATGAAAGCATTGTTTTCGTATCTTCAGTCTATATTAAAACATATTATTGTAATCCTTGCTATTATATAATAATAGCCAATTTGGCTTGCTTACATACATATGTATGTGAACCAATTAAGCCCCATCCTAACAAAATGTTGCCATGCAGTCCTAGCATTTCATGTATTGTTGTGGAAGCCTACATTGTCAACTAACTAGTGAGTTTGCATGGGTAGTCTTTGCATGCATGGTATATTATAATATTATTACTTCATGCAGACTAGTTGTGCTTGTACCTAGTTCCTGCATGCTTATCTTTGTATAATACATAGCCATTTACAGTATTATAGTTTTATGTAAGTACAGTATGTTTTTAAAATCAACATGGTAGTATGTACATACACTATCTTCCAAAGTAATTATTCATAATTAGTATATTATAGTGAAACCTCTATTACGGACACCATTGAGACCACAGTAAGCTGTCCTGTATACTGGTGGAGTGTCCATATTTTGGAGAAATCAAATGTACACATCAATGTGAGGGATTTCAAATGGGGGCAGAGATATTATGGTGTCCTGTTAAAGGAGGTGTCTGCATTTAGGTGGTGTCCTTTAGTAGACGTTTCACTTTAAACTTAACAATGCAATATCCATAAGCACAGTGCACAGATGCATATTCATCAAGATAATATTATTAATGCACAGTACATACAGTACATAACTACCCATCAAGCTAAATTAATGACTATATACGTAACCTATCATTATAAAGTCATGAAATGTTCTACCCTTTCTACCAGTGTCCAAATTTACCACTGCTTCTTGTAGTCATCCCAGCTGACACCGCCAGGTCCAAGAGCAACAATCAGAAGTAAACCTCCAACAACAGACAGGGTTTGGAAGAAGTCATACTTATAAAAATCTCTCATGATGCTTGAAGGTTCACTCCACCATGGATTCATGATGAAATTAAAGCATGTCAACCACAACATCAGAATAAAAGCGCATACTTTTGTCTTGTATCCCAGAACAACTCCTGCCATGAAAACTAATCCAATGATGAGTCCAACAACTTGGACAATAGACATATCAAACTTGAACAGAGTAAGAAACATGAATATTACCAGCAGCCTTCCAGCAAGTTGCATGTAATTCTTGGTCTGGCTTATTCCAGTACTTGGAATACCCGCAAGCATTGTCTTTCCTTCTCCAGAGCTCTCAGCCAATAATAAAAGCAATGCACCACAAAGAGCAAAATTTCTATAAGAGGTGAATTATAATGATGTAACGCACTTGAAATGAATTACATAATAAATAACAATACATACAAAACAATAAAAGGAAAATACATCTGCCGAAGAGACTGACATCTTGAGTGCACACAATTAAAGTAATAATTATCCTACTAATAGATGTTGAGTCATCAGTAAACACACACTTTACGACAACCAGGGGATTACATACAATACATGAAAATAATAAAGGTAATGTAAAAAGTTGTAGCACACTATCTTATAAAGTGTTTTAATGCTTTCTTACAGTAAATTTATAGGCAAATAAAATGGTACACACACGTGAGTAAAAACCTATAGGAACAAAATTTGGCATGAAGTATAATTTTTTAGAAATTTAAGCCTAAATTGGTGAATAAGAGCGAGCCGAGGGAGGAAAGTGGTGCATCACTCTTCCACAAAAAACATTCACAGGTACACACACATTGAGGATGCTAATAATTCTTGCTAAAACCTTATGAAAATTACTACGAGTAAAATCTTCAACACACATTACCATCTTACAAGTACTAGTTGCTACACACCCACAAGGTAGTAATGCATTTACTGCGCAAGACCTAGCTGAGGGTGAGAACAGTAAATGTGCTACTCCTGAGAGACAGGAAAGGAGTAATTGGTTTGTGACCAAATAAACACTCTGACAAATTTGCAGCATGATTTGAAGGTATCTCGGACAAGACATTAGAATATTTATCTGCTTTAAGCAAAGTTGACGTAATCATTATCAAAGTACCTTAAACGGCCACTGACAGCAAACAACAATTATCACTTAATGGATAGAAATTCTGTATAGAACACAACAGTGGTAACTTGTAAATCCTTCACAATGCACCAAAGTGCTTCAAAACTGGCCACTTCTGGTCAATATTTTACCATCAACAGCCATCTTGCCCTACAATGTTCAATTATGTCACAAGGGTTGATGCACACATGTATGGGATTAGTAATTTTCCAAAATAATGGCAAGTGAATTTGATTAAAAATTAGTAGGGCCAGCTTTGCATTCATTCCCAAATGGTGCATGGCCTATAGTTGCAACAGAAGTACTAGTAGTGGTTTTAGCTTGTATGAGTACCCGAAACAGTCCCCTGCAGAAGGATAAAATGGCAAATGAATGTCTGTTTCGCAGGAATTAGTACGTACACTGAGCACTCATATCAAGGCTACCTGCATAAAAAGGAGTACTTCTATGTCCATATTATGCTTGCTATCGGAGGATTTGAGAGCATTATCAAAGAAATATTGGTGTAAAGCAACATTTCTAGACAAGTACAATGTCATTAGAACCTTTAACGATCTACCACCACATATAGATGTACAGTATACAGTAGCTGCTGCACAGTATGTAGTGCCCCTGAACCATTTACACTGCCACAAGCCTGGACAATCTACATTGCCATGGTGAATGCAAACATCTGGACGCAAAACAGGCCAAACCCCAGTTCATCATCTAATGAAAAAAAAAACATTAGTATTCTAGTGAGTGCTGTTCATGAACAAAAATGTATGTTGTGCAGGCTATGCCTTAGGCACATTCTTGCGAGATAGTCCATATTAACGAAGGGAATAGGGAAGCAGATCATTGTATGATGCAGATTCTAATTTCTACATGTACACCCCTGTACGTGTCCAAAAACACTGGATTGATACCGTCATGGCTCATTAGTGAGTATATCTAATCCATTTCTGCTTCAGATTCTTCCACTTTTTCTTCTACTACCATAGCTTCTTTACAGCAGAGACCTTCCCTATAGCAGACGGCATGTATAGCACCTGTAATCTACAAGAACACCAACAGCAATGATTTTCCTAGCTACACAAACACTATATTCAAATTTGGAAGAAAGAATTATCATACAGCACTCTTAAGCCTCCAAATAGATGTATGATGCCATCGTAATCTTCTTCAGTCTTCGAGCAGTCTCTTACTCACCGGGCAGAGTTGAGAGGATTTCTTTGGTCCTCTGTGCCTTTTGGCTACTTCTAAATGCTTTCTACCTTGCTTTTACCATTTAAACTAAACCAGTAACATTCGTCAAGGAAGACAAATAAGCAGAAGAAACACTCATTTTTCCCAGAATCTGTGGACAGGAGCTTCACTTCCATTCCCCTTGTGACATCAATTCCACTTTTCTTTTTTTCCTGGAATTCATTAATCCACACATGGCAGATTTTTTCAAAGATAATGGCAATTCCTATTTGTGTACATAATTGTAAGGTGCAATTATCATGCATGTTACTTTTAACATGTATACTAACACTCAAGTGGAATTTTTTTTGCTGTCAGGTGTACGTACCTCAAAGCAATGTTTTATATGTACCATGTGAAATGAAGAATTTCAAATTTGCCTGTACAAACCTACAAACTGCAATATTAGTGTACAGATCATAAAACAAGTAATTCGAGTTCCACTCACTACTTGCAAAGCATTGAGGTGTAAGTGCACAGCTGAACATTCATTGAACATACTGTTCATTGTAACTGGACGATTGTTTTGAAAACCATTCCTATGACTCATTCCAGTATAAATTTATACTTCTCTATTACTATTATATAAATTTTCTATTATAACACTTTCCTTTAAATCCATATATACATGTATATATATATATATATATATATATATATATATATATATATACATGTATATATATATATACCATTAACGGTACCAAAATTACTTTGCTTGACTCCTTTGAACCTCTCGAGTCCACATAGGAGGTACGCCAAAATGGCCCTGATTGCCCTAGACCAATTGCTGCCCCTATTGTTGAAAAATCTGATTCTATTATTTTGCAAGTCATCCATTGGAATATTAACGGTTTGTCATGTGATAAAATGGTTGACGTTGACTCTTTCATTTTGGAGTATAAGCCCAGCATTATGATTCTTACTGAAACGTGGACAAAGCCTAACTTGTCCTTCAATCCAGATGTGCACGGCTATACCACCATCCACTTCCCACGTTTATCTATGCATAAAAAAGCCAAACGAAACTCAGGAGGCATAATGATTTTTTATCAAAATGACCTTTCACATTGTTTTTCAGTGGTCAAAGTGAACCAAGATCGTGTATGGTTGAAGCTCGGATCAGAAAATCAGGATTTATACATATGTGGAACCTACATCCCCCCATATTCCTCAACTTCCATGATTAATAATGACCCACCTTGGTTAGAGATAATGAGTGAAATATCATATTATAACACTTTGGGCTTTGTTTTGCTTTTTGGTGACCTAAATGCACGGACAGGGCTTTTCGTAGATTTTTATTCTGACTGTGATCCTCTCTATTTTGGAGAGACTTCACTGAATAGTAATGAAGAGCTCCCTATCCCAGTCCTGCCCCTCCCTGAACAATATAGATCCAGAGCTTCTCAAGACAATATTTGTAATTCTTACGGAAAGGACCTTATTGAAGTGTGCAAAGCTACAGGCACTATTATATGCAATGGTAGATTCCCCCCAGACGGTAATAACGGTCAGTATACTTGCCACACAAGCAATGGCTCCAGTTGTGTGGATTATGCACTAGCATCGTACCATTCACTAGCTCGTATTCAGCGCTTTGAAGTTTTGGCCCTCCATGAGATCTCCAACCATTGTCCCATTGCACTGTCCTTCCAATTACTGCACCCAACCAAGACCCTAGATTCACTGAATAGAGACTACGAAGATATGCTCATTGACAATCTAATAAAAAGACAAAGTTTAGATACACCACTTGAACCAATTGACTCAGTACTCCACATAAAGTGGGATAAAAGGCATTTCAATAATTTCAAATCTCGGTTAGTGGAACAAGACCCACCTAATATGAATGCAGACGATCCTCTTGATAGCAAGGTTGAATCTTTCAGTAGAGCAATTCTGGACATTGCACGTCGCTGTGGATATGGTATTCCTGTCCAAAGGAGTGGTAACCCATGCACCGTTACCAAACACAATCCAAAACATTTTAAATGGTTTGACGACGAATGTAAAAGTAACAAACTGGAGGTTCACCAAAAGATGAAGAGGTGGCGCCAGAACCATTCTGATTCAAACCTGAGAAGAGAATACTTTGAAGCCAAAGCAAAGTGGAAAAAAATTATACGGAGAAAGAAAACTGACGGCATAAAAGCATTTAATAAGGAGGTTAAACGTTCATCTATCAAAAATCCAAAGCACTTTTGGAAGCTTTTTTCAACGTCAAAGCCATAACCACCGTCCACTATTGATAAAGCTACTTGGGAAGATCATTTTAAAACTCTATCAAACTCTCAACAAAGGGTCAATACTGCACACACTCGGGTACCCTTGAATGACGACTGGGAGCCAACTACATTGCTAGAACTAACTAATATGATCAAATCACTCCCAAATGACTCATCTCCCGGATACGATCAAATAACCAGCAAAATTTTAAAGGCCCTTCCAGGAAATTGGCTATTAGCCCTCAAAGATTTATTCAATGTCATTGTTCTCTCGGGGTCCTATCCAAAGCAATGGTCTAAATCAATAATTAAGCCCATCTATAAATCAGGAGATCCTAACAATACAAACAACTACCGTGGTATCTCCCTACTGAGCTGTGTAGGTAAATTGCTCTCTTCAATACTCTCAAAGCGCCTGTCCAACTGGGCCGAGGAGAATGACGTCCTTTGTGATGAGCAATTCGGCTTTCGAAAGAACAGACGAACAACAGATGCTGTTTTTATCTTACAATGCCTTATACAAAAGCAAACTCTACAGAGAAGTAATCTTTACTCATGTTTTGTTGACTTGTCCAAAGCATTCGACTGCGTTAACCATGATCTTCTATGGCTTCGTTTATTTCAGCTTGGCATTAACCCAGTAATCCTTCAGTTTTTAAAGGCTTACTATACACATGCAACAGCATGTGTTGTCACTCAAAGTGGTTACACCAATTCTTTTGCGATCTCTAGAGGAGTGCGGCAAGGTTGCCCCCTCAGCCCATTACTGTTCAGTTTGTTAATTAACAGCCTTCCAGTACGAATGACCCACACCAGTCTCTACAGAAAGCGAATATCATGTCTTTTATTTGCTGATGATGTTGTCCTGTTTGGAACAAGTCCTAAAGATTTACAAGACTCACTAGATTCTTTGGTTTCTTTTTGTGATGAATCAGACCTAAGTGTGAACATGGCAAAAACTAAAATTGTACCATTTGGAGCAAATCCGAGATTCCTTAGAGAGTCATGGACGATAAATGAACATACTGTGGAAGGGACTGATTCGGACTGATTCCTACAAGTACCTCGGCACGTGGCTACACTGGAAATTGAAGTTCAATAAAGCAATGTCCTATCAATCAGATTCAGCAAGTAAGGCGATGTTTACACTATTAAATAAACTACGTGTACTTAAGATTATAGATGTCCAGGTTGCTCTGAAATTATTCAACTCCATGGTCAAACCGATATTGTTGTATAACTCAGAAATTTGGGGCCTTTATGTAGGAGAATCTAGTACAATAGAAAGACAGTGTTTAAAATTCTACAAGCACATTCTTGGGGTAGCACAATTCAGTGTCAATGTAGCCATTTATTGGGAATTGGGTTTATTCCCGATTGGATATGACTTCAAACTCCGAGCCATGGAATATCTATTTCATCTGATGTTCCAACAATCTAGCCAACTACTCAATGATGCTCTCCAGCTGTCTATTTCGCTAGCCGAAAATGATCTAAACTCCTGGTTCCACCAGATCATTGCCTACATCTCTTCTTTGGGTCTGCAATGCTCCTACACTCATATTCCTCCGATACAAGAAATAGTCCATAGAATCTCAGACATTTTCACGCAAAATTTACTGTACAGAATTGATAACCAATCAGGAGCAACAGCATCCGGTGGGAACAAGCTCAGATTTTACTCCTCAATTACTCATCAAGTGCACCAAATGGCTGGTTATCTACTGTCAATCAAGAATTTCAGCATTAGGAGATCATTCACGGGTTTTAGAATCAGCAACCACAACTTGATGATTGAAAAGGGTAGACACCACTCTCCTCCATTGGCAGTCAATGATCGGGTATGCCCATTGTGTGACATGGGGGAGGTCGAAGATGAAGTACATTTCCTGTTGGTCTGCTATCACTTTGCCTCTTTAAGACAGCAATTTCTCCCCTGGATTTCTTTGCAACCCCAGGTCGAGTGCCAGATGACAGCTCGAAGCTTGATCAGAGAACAAAACAAGCCTGTCTCATTTGCGGTAGCAAAATTTATACAAGCAGCTATGTCCTACAGAGATCGCTCCCTGTCACGCAGGCTCTAAGCCAACTATGCATGGTGTTACATGTTTACTTTTTAATTTATGGCATTGCAAGCCAAAATGTGTCAGTAAAATCACCAATTTTTCCCTGCTTTGATTGCTAGATGCTATAGTTTTAATATATTATCTATACAATAATTTCGTGTATAGGCCAGTGCACACATGTTCTTTTCCGTAGTCATGCAGCCACCAACAGTGTCGGGTCTTAAAATGTATTTCATATACTTGGTTTTGATTGTTCTCCGTGAAGGAGCTCCTGCAGACATGTAGGGTTCTGCGGCCCTTGTTCTTGTTGTTGCTTCAATTTTGCTTTTTAGGCTTTTTACTGTCAGTCACTGTAGTACAGTCTATATTCGTGTTATATGATGGCCTCACAAGACATACGCTTTGATTTTCATGCATTATATTTCACTGTGAAGTTTGAGTTCATTTAGTAGCTTTTTGATGACACTCTGGTCTTTTGGGTTTCCACCTGTACTGCTTGCATGGAAAGGTGCAGCAGCTTTTGGGTCAAAGGGCCATTTTGGCCTAATATGACCTATATTAATAATAATAATAATAATAATATATATATATATATATATATATATATATATATATATACTGACCATTACGCAATCCCATACTTCGCGCAGTGAGTATATATGGCATAACCACCCTGGTCGTGGGGTCACAGGGAGTATATTAACGCATATACTCCCTCTTCACTTTTTTGTTCTGTTACAGCTTCAAAAAAGCTTTAGACGTGTAAAACTGCCTCATCCTACCTTGTTTCACTTGTAAAAAGTAAACAGTAACTTGGACTTTTGCCGCAGAGACAATATTGGGTGCCAGATGATTCGATCACGAAGAGATCACAATTGGCAGATTTCACTCTGTACGATGCACTGTAAGCTCACTTGGGAAAAGAAAGGGATTAATGCTTTAGAATGATCTGGCAATGACTTAGAATCACATCTAGCAGCCAAACTTGCGGTAATAAAGGAAAAGAAACTTAACAAAATCAGCGTCTTGTTCTCGGTCAGTGTGTATATTATATGAACCATGGCTACCAGGTGGATTGCGTACACATACGACCCTCAGTCTCGGTCATCGGAAGTTTGGGGATAGATATACCTCGAGCCAAAGGCAAGGGGTATATCTATCCCCAAAACTTCCTCTGACCTCGATGTTCGGGTCGCATATATGTGCAATCCACCTGGCAGTCATGGTTTATATATTACATATATATAATAAATCGTGGAAAAAGAGCCAAAGACTTTAACAATGTCATTCACGCTTGCTAGAGTGTTTTTTCAACAGTCTATACTACATTTCCAGCTTGAACTATCTAAATATTCCTGTATTCACAAAATCATATGAAACAACGATGTTTAGCTGAAAGCTTAGGGATGGCAGCCATTTGCTTTTGACCACATTTCATTAATATTCATAGCTATTCTGTAATGAATATTAATGAGAACCCTGGTAATGCAGCCACCTGTGTAAAACAACCAGGGAAGCTCTGTCCCAATGATGACCACATTAGACAGGTTACCCTGTATACATATAATTATACATATTATATACATAGTATATATACATGACGGGCATTACACACTGGAAGTCCAAATGAAAACAATATAGGGGCTGCCTTAAAATCTGACGGGAATAGTCCTCATCACTTTACCTTTAGTGTTTATTAGGTTGTTTGTCAGTTGCCTGTTGCCAGTTATTAATATTACCACTTAGTGGTTGTGCAACCTTTTTGGGTGTTGTACAGGAAACAGTCGACAGTTGTTTTGAACAAGACCTTTTCGATCGGTGAATCAATTTGCTATGGAACAGCTATGCAGGAAACAATTTATTCAAATATAATGGGAAAGCATACTATACCTGACATCTATTTTATAAATGAAACTTGTCCACATTAGGATACTAAAATCTGGGCAAATAATGAACAACCATTATTCTGTATACCTCAAATACATAACACTTTACAGATACCATTAACAATTAAGTTACTTTCACAAACAGTGACAGCAAATTCTTTAAAATCTATTAATAATTGACAATCCAGTAATTGATAAGCGCTAATAGCACTTCACTATATCCTTAATGTCAAGCCTTTTATGACCACAGACAAATAATACCGATTCTCCCTGCACAATATCTTTTTTGTAAAATCCTCCTGGGAAAATGCTGCAAGCACTTGTCAACTATTGCAGATCTTAGAGAACACCAATTGCGAGTGACCTCATCTATGTATATGGCCAAATGCTCTACCATTGGAGAGTAAAAACAGAAATGCTGTCTGAAAAGTCTACAGGTAGCCATGCTCATACAAGTTATCTGTAAAGATATACAGATATGATTTAAGATCCTACCACAAGACCTAAAACAAGCCAGATACCAATAGAGAACTTGTGTCAGTTACACACAACTTTAGAGCCTTATGATCACATACACACAGCTATTTGTAGCTGTGTATTCATTGTGTGTGCCTACAATTATGCATGTTTGCACTGTGTATTGTGTGTGTGTGTGTGTGTGTGTGTGTGTGTGTGTGTGTGTGTGTGTGTGTGTGTGTGTGCACATGCTTGTGTGCATGCATCACATGTGATATGCAGATATGCGCAATTGTATATACGTCCATGCATGTTTTGGTATTATTTATAGTTTCCCTCCCTCCCTCTCCCTCTCTCTCTCTCTCTCTCTCTCTCTCTGTATGTGTGTGCACGTATGGGTGTGTTTCAAGGAACTATAAGAAATACTATCTGAATTACTTTGAATACCATACAGTGGGAAATTTTTGTGCGGCTTTATTTTTTGCAAATGGCTAAAATCACAAAGATTATACCGCAAATATGTACTTTTGATTACGTTTGCACCCATTCACGTGGAAAAGGATGATTATGTTAAAACATGTGCTGAAATTGTTCCTCCCGCTGCTGTAGATGTCACTATTCAGGTCCTTTTCACCATTGTTCTTAACAAGAAGCGGACTCTAGAGATCGTTTTAGGAACGTGACCAACTACATACCTGTCCATTCTTTTTCTACTGAGTATCTATTACGGAGATTATTGCTTTCTCTGGCACAGTTAATCCTCTCCAACTATAGCTTGCCAGGTATTGCATATACATATTATCCTCTTACGCAACTTGTCCTCCTCTTCACTGATTTCAGGCATCATATCACAATAGGAGTTGTGAAATATCGTAAATATAGCTGTTCAGCTCAGAATCGCAAAATTAAAAAACCATGAAACAGTTATCATGGGACAATTTTTACAAAAGTTTTGCCCATGAAAATTTCCAGCTATATGGTATAACAATCATATACTACATATACAGTGGAACCTGTATAATCCAGCACCCATTGGGGAATGAAAAACAGCACTGGATTATAGAGGTCAGTTTGTATGGTATATGTACGTGTGCATGGACACAACCATGCACCACATATGTAAGTATGCATGTACAGTACTATACACATGTAAGAACATCAACATGCCATACAATATTTCTGGGGAGTACACCGCATACCAGTGTCCAGCTGTTTCAAGGGGACGGCCAACCCACCCTGCCTGCCTCACCTCCCTTTTGTGAATAGCAGTAACCATTACAATAAAAAGAACAGAGTTGGCTAAATATCGTGATTATCTTGATTGTAGATCACATGTAGGGTATCTAGTCCCATGTAGCCAGACCCATGCTTGCCGTGACTGACGTCACTCCCCGAAAATGGCCGCGCAAGGTTGGGTCCGGCTGAACATAGATCTGAGCTACACCAGACTTAGAGACTATAGGGTACCATTGTTGCAGTTACAACTGACCTCAGAAAGAACCTGGTATCCCACAGAACAGAGTAGACCAATGTCTATAAAAGGTAAAATATAAGAATAAGGCCTTTCTTACAACATTTCAATACAATACATTCAATATTGTACACATATCAGGATTTCTTTACCTGGATTACAATAACTGCAAACAAAATTCCAACAGCCACAAACACTTTTCTACGTATTAGTATCATAACGCAGCCAGTGATTTGCGCCAGCATGTTCCATAATACAAATATATTGGCCAAAATGGCCCCACAATGCCAAGTAATTTCGACGTAGCTGGCCTGATCATTCCATTGAAACCACATTCGAATAGCATCCTCGATAAAGGTTGATATCAAGCATAATCTCGCAACATGTGGCAAATAATTCTTTGAATGCCTTAATATGCTGTCTGTGACATCTTCTAGCTTGGACAAAAAGGGATCCATGTTTCACGGCCAGACAAAGGTTGCGGTTCTCCTCTTATACGTCATTCACTCAGCTAGTAGCCTATAAGGCTTGTACATAAGCGCCCAAAGCACAGTAACGTCAGTAGGAACCCTACGTCATAGACAGAATCAGGGGACCCCGAAAAACCCGGAATGGGGAGCGGGAATGAGGAATGGGAATGTCCATGTTATGATTGTATTTCCAATGAAACTAAAATTAAACCTTGATATGTATACCAATGCAAATACTATTTTATGCAAACTTGTGTCTTTTTCTGCACACGTTGTTCATTATGGCTTACAGAGAATGATGTAGTCTATCTTTTCGCTGAACACAATGAAAACCAATTTTTGGAGGTTTGATTATAATATGTCACTTTCCTCACAGTCACATTTATCAATCCCCTTCAAGTATGCCAATTGGGGTGAGCCAGAGCGAGTCCCACCTACAGTGAGGACCAGAGGTGAACAGTGAATATCTCTGTTTGTACCATGATGCATGGGTGTATCATTTGATGTGGCTGAGTGTATAATTCACTAACCCACCTAATTAAGAATTCATGAGGTGTATATTCTTTTTAGCTAGCACAGTTCATTTTCCAGCCTTTTTCAAGCCTTTTTTATTGATCTACCACACTGTGAACAGAGATGGCCAATCCTTTCCTATCAGAATTTGTGTTTGCCTTCAATCCAGATGAGTTTTGGTCCATCCCTGAGCTGATACAGCCGCTTGCAACCTGAACACGTCCACCCAACCATCAGTTAGGAGTTCACATCAACAGACAGTTGGATGGAGGCGTTTGTGTTACTAAATGGCTGGATGGAGGCAGTCAGATGATAGTTGACTAAAGGCATTCGGATCAGTAAACAGGTGAATGGAAGCATTTTGATCATATGCAAATGGCCAGACAGAGGCATTCTGGTCGATGAACAGCTGGTTGTAGGCAGTCATATTAGCTGATCATTGAGTGGGCATGGTCAGGTCATAAGCGGCCCTATCAGCTAAGGTATGGACCAGGATTGAAGGTAATTGCAAAAATAATTCTGATAAAAAAGGATCAGCCATCGCCTAGTCTCGCGTATCCAGACCCTTTCTTGCCCACACACCGTAAAGATGGAAGGGAAAGCGGTCTGGCTACACAAGACTAGCCATCTCCCCATTCGCAACGCGGTAGAAATAGGTAGGAAAAGAATGGTTCCGACATCCTCAGGCTATGCCTTCGGATGTCCACAATCACAATTTACACACCTTCGGGCTCCGCCCTCAGGTGTGTAAATCGCTAAACCTCCTGTTCCTTGTCTGCGTATGTTCAGCAGCCAAAAATTCAGGGTGCATAGACACTCTGTACTACTGTTACGTAGTGTAGGTGTCTATGGTTGGTGTGTACATTCAGTCATCAAAAATCTTCTGGTTCACCCATAAAAGGTATTGGCCGATTTGACACACTTGTGCTTTACATAGTTCTGATGCAGCAAGAAGGCAAGTGACGGAGAAATGTAGAGGCAACTGTACAGTTTTTCAGTTGTAATATCATAGTCATTGAAGGTGTAGCTGGTAAAAATTTGGCTGCATTCAAGCTTTTGACAGCCTCTCCTCAGTTCTTTGCATGTGGACACCAATACTAGCTATAGCAATGGCCAATGCAGTCATGAAACTCAAAAAATGTACCCTTAGCTATACAGTAGTACCTCTTTTGAGAGACCACCCTTAGAGACAGGCCAAAGGTGGTCTCTCAAAAGAGATGGTCTCTGATGAGGGGAAATTTAGTATGGGACATACATATGTGCATTTGTTCCCAGTAAGGCTGGTCTTTTAAAAGAGGTGGTCTTTCACGAGGGTGGTCCCTCCAAGGACGTACCACTGTATATGGAAGTAACTCATTGCATGATCTGGCTCATGTTCTTCACTTTGATCACGCTACTGCTTACATTGCTTGTATTGTTTATTGCATGCTTGAATAGTTGATTTCCATCATGATTCATTGTATCGCATGCAGTACGTATGTCATATTTAAACAAAACTACAGTACATATATAGACTATACTCAGTTAGGCTAGCCCTCCCTATGCTGGGCATCTCCCTAGTTATTTTCAGGTTTTGGAGGGCTAGTACTAGGCTGCCACTCCCCCTGCTGTCACCTTCACCAATCCCCTTTCAAGTATGCTAATTGAGTGTCTGTGAGGAAAGTGACATTATAATCAAGCCTCCAAAAATTGGTTGTGTACAGCAAAAAGGTAGACTACAGCATTCTCTGTAAGCCATAATGAACAACATGTGTGGAAAAAGACACATTTTTGTATCAGGCCCATAGGCAAGGGGGGTTTGGGGGTGCAGAAGCACCCCCCCTCCCCTCATTTAGAAGCCAGTTCCACCTGGCTAATAACACTGAAATAAAAAAAGAGACGTTCAAACCTTATTTCATGAGAACTTACTATAACTATTACATTTTAGATTTATCTACTCCATCAACCCCTGAAATAAAGCTAGCATCTGAATATTTCATGATCAATCACAGATTGTTATATAACCGTTCATTCACTCCACCGAAACGCAATCAACCACAACGACCATTTACGTAGGAAAGAGTTCCACTTTAGTCCAGAAGAACCCCCCCATAATTCAACCTGGCTACAGGCCTGTGTATGAAATAGTCTTTGCACTATATATATATACATCAAGGTTTCAGTCTCACTGGAAATACAACCACAATATGGACATTCCCATTCCTCGTTCCCCGTTCCCCATTTTCTTCCTGCCATTCCGGGTTTTAATTTTACGGGGTCCCGAATGTCAGCCCAGATCGCCACCACGTTCAGTATGTCTGGCGTTGCCGACCCAATCTCGCTCGGGCGACTTCGGGGACTGACCTCCCCTCCCGAAAATGGCCGATCAATCGTGAGCATCCTCTGTATCTTTTAATTTTCCAGAGATTTTTGTAGGATACGTGATTGTGGGTCTACACTATTACTGTAATTGATAAACGTATCCTTAGCTTATCCCAACGAAATTGCACATTTGTAAGCTCTCAGGAAGTTTGAAAATGCGAAAGAGAAGCCTCAAGAATATACCACATGGCCGAGTTTCTAGTGGACTCGATGAATTGAGTCCGAATGTGAATGAATATGAAGTACAGGAACCTTACCTTGTGGATGTTCGATCTATTTCCTTGAATATCAACGCTTCTCACCTTTGGTGCCTGTTAGGTATGGCAGCACTTTACATTGTGGTACCTATGGTTTTGCGGTACAGTTATATTGTCCAATCAATGGTGATTTATGTGAATTTTATACCCATTCCTTTTACTGGAAATCTGTCGCATCCATCTGATTTTGGCCTCAGGGGTACTCGCCATGAATGTATTTGGGAAGATGGTTATGATCGTATGTGCTTTTGGCATATTTTGCCAATACAATATTCTAATTTAACAACTTCTCCTGATCAATTCTCAACCTACTTGAGTGATGGATTGCCAATTTTCATCTATGCTCATGGCAATACAGGTTCAAGAGCAGTTTATCATCGAGTAGAACTCTACAAGCTTCTTGCTCGAAAAGGTTTTCATGTCATTGCTTTTGATTATCATGGTTTTGGTGATTCAGGAGGTGATGTAAGTGAATTTGGTCTTACAGAGGATTTGTTACTTATGTGGAATTGGACTACTGCAAGAGCCCCAAAATCCAACATCATTTTATTTGGTCATTCTTTAGGATGTGCCCCCACAGCTCAAGCTGCAAGTTTGCTAGGAAATCATAGTGAGTGTGATTTCATTGGTTCATCAGTATGTACCTATATTCATTGCTTCTAGTTCACAACAACATCCATGACATGCCATATACAGTAGATCCTCGTTAAGAAGAACACTTTAAGACAAATTTCTGCTTAACACAAACTAGTTTCCAAGCCCTGTTTGGTTTGCTGTAGTACTGTACATGTATTACTATATCCTGATGAGAACTTCTGATAATGGAGTCAACTGTAGTTTTATGCCAGTTTGTCTCATATTATGTCAACAATAGTTGTTGGGCAATATCATGTAGTTTTTGTCTTGTACAGAAAATCTTAGTTAAATTTACCATATAAACTATAGGCATGTTTTCCGTCACAGTGCCAATCTGATGCCCACAGGGTATTTACACTATAACTGTCCAAGAGGACCATATGTGTTCTAATTTTTGTCTGAGCAAAGTTCAGAGAATTTCTGTCATTTCGAACAATTTGGTGCCAATTGTTTAGACTGACGAAACATTGGAGCAATTTGACGAAAAATTAGAACGGAAGTCAAATAATTAGAACACATAAAAATGACAGTTCATAGTCTGGAAGTTGCCGTGTCTGTCTGTGAATCCCATATATACTGAGATGTATGGGCCCCAGAACTACAAGATAGACTCATTTTCAAACAAGAAAACAGTGAGTGCATGAAATTATGCATGCCTAAAAGGTTGTAACGAGCGCTATTCCTATTCTCGGTTTACATGACAGATAATCTACATGACACATACACTGTTGCTGCTTACCAAGAAGATGATGGTGACAACTTTAACCTTAAATTCCTTTCTATTGGTGTTGGCACAATGGTAATGATGAATATTAAGAACATTCGACGAATAATTAGAATGGACTCCTTTTCGTCCATATTTAGAATGTTTATGGACCCTTCTGAGCAGATGACGAGCAATTGGAATGTCAAAAAATTAGAACATATATGGTAAAATGCGAAAATGGCTGTCTTGAAATAGCACCTCGAATTATCAATTGTTCCTTCTTCGTTGACAAGATTTTTGCTGAGTTTTTCGAACTGGGTGAAAGATCTATATATTCTGCGCATGATTATGCTAGAGATTGTTTCTATTGTATGTCTGAAAAAAGATAATGAGCTTGGAATACATAGCAGTTGAAGACGACCTTTGCCTTGATTGGACCTGTAGCTCCCTCTCAATTCACATGAAACTAACATGAAAAGAATGAACAAAATTTAATGGTATACAATCCGAAAATTGTTACAGGCTATATAGGCTATAATCTTCAGTAAGAAAAGTTATAACTGAAAACCCTGTTTTTTCGCCCTCCAAACAGCCAAAATTTAGCATAAATGGTCAAATTACGAGAAACATTGGCACTATGCTCAGAATAATTTTACAAACTGAAACATCTTAAAGATTCTATAGAAGTAGGATTTAGCAAGATTCAAAGGAGAGGTATCGACTTTCCTTCGGTCTCAACAAAACCTCCAATAATAACTCACCCACTCTTCCATTCTGTTGACAAAATTTCAAATAATCTGAAAGACACTCAATGACATGTTAGAAACAGCCGCTAATTTATGACATTGACAACAAGCACTACCCACAACCCGAACAAATGACAGTCAGTTAGAAATACCCTGTGCAAGAATGGCTTGTCTGTACACTTACATACCTATATAACAATATATGTAGTTTATACATTTTTGTTTGGTGACGGTTAAATTTGTTCTTGTGAAAATTTTGCAACTTTATTTTCTGTTCATTGAATTCTAGCTTGGGTAGGTACTCTGATCAAGTATGGTATGTAGTTCTAGCTACATATAATACTCTGCATCCTGAAGATTAATAAAATCAAAAACATATTGCTCTTTCAGAAAGAAATATGTAAGAATGTATTTGAAAATTTTGAATTGTCCATTGTTGATTCCAGGTGTGATTTTGTGTTTTTAATGCCAATTCATTTCAAGAATTTGTGTTTAACATCTTGAAAAATGACTGACAAAGCGCTAGAGTTCAACTTGTGACCAATGAAGAGTATTTCTCTTCTATTTTTTTTTCATTTTTATATGCTAAACATGATTAGCTTATTTTGTTTTGCAAAACAAGCCCATCCTCTCTGTCTTATAGAGCTGCACATTTTAGCCCTTTTAGGAGCTTATGTATACAGTATGAAGTCAAACTGCATGTTAATACAAGCTAAAATAGTCTAGCCCCCCCCTCCTGACCATCCTGGATCCGCTCCTGCAGACACTAATAAAAATTGTAATCATTTTCTCCAATTTCAAGAAATGGTAAGACACATAGGGCCACTTAAAAGTCCAATTAGAATTGACATTAAAAAGGCAATTACAGCTGGAATCAACATTGAACACATTTTGATACACTGTACTTTCCTCTGTGTAGCAATTATGGTACATTATGCCCTATGGTCACTTGTGTTAAGCACACTGTTTCCTTTTCTTGTGATATGTAGGTTCATTGGCTGGTGTTGTTTTGGATGCACCATATACAACTATCCAAGAAGCAGCTTTTCATCATCCTTTTGGTATTCCCTACTGGCCTATTATGTCCCTCCTAATCAAAAGTTTTGTTTTTGTTCATTTCCAAGAAAAATTTCCAGTTATTGAACATGTGGAAGGGGTTTTATGCCCTATTATGATATTTCACGGAAGAAAAGATATGATTGTTCCTTATCATTTAGGTTACAATGTTTTTTTGAATGCTCAAAAACACAGTCAAAGTGGAATGGTTGACTTTTATGACTGTGGGAACACTACTCACAAGAAAAATTACCTTTCCCCAGTTTTTAGTGATGCACTTGATAAGTTTGTTAGCTCAAATGATCTTCTGTAGTTTTTGTGGGGTTTTTTTGTAATAAATGCTAATAAGTTGTATAAATGTACTGCATATTACTTTTTTTCCTTTTTAATAGCTTGTATGTACACACATGTAAAATACTTGTATTTTGTATTGATAATAATAATATATTATATATGGTGACATGTTTACCTTGTTTTCACAAAACCCAAATCATTCTGCAAGGTTAATGCTGAGAACTCCAGTACAAAGTTGGTGTACCTTGTCAAAATCTGGAATTGTCATAGCCCTAGATAACCCCTTGTAGACCATATCTAAGTTCGAAAACTACATGTATTGCTGCTTGGCTGTGAATTCAAAACAAATACACTTCATCCCTGTGTGTGTATGTGTGGCAGCTCAACAGATCTGCTAAGAGTACTGGCTATGATGGACAGTTACAAGGAACTTACACACCTGCATGTATTTCTTATAACTGTCCTTAACTTGACCCCCCCTCTCCCCCCCCCCTCCCCCCCACACACACACATGAATGACATGATGGCTATACTGTAGCTTCTCCCTGCATTATTGAATTTTATATCATTATGTGTATATATATATATATATATATATATATATATATATATATATATATATATATATATATACACAGTGAAACCTCTCTAATCCGACACTCAATGGGGCTTGAGAAAAGTGTCAGATTAGGAGGTTGTCAGATTACAGAGTGACTCTTGCATACTTTATATAGTGACTGTACCTCATAAGATGGTCAGATTAGAGAGAATGTCGGATTGTAGAGGTGTTGGATTAGAAGTGCTGCTACACTTGCACCTTCAGCTTATACCTTGCCTCTGCTGCTGGTGCTCTCCTGCATGGATTTAACCCTCCCTGCAGAATCTTGCCACCATAGCTTATCCCTGTCATCTCGGGGCCCTCCAAGTCTAGCAGAAAAGTCACAAGGTAGCTCCACTTTTTGGCTTAAGTGCAGTTAAGCAAATGAGTATTGGGATTCACCTATTGTGGAGGTGTCCTTTGAATCTCTCCTCAAGGATGGATTGTAGATCAATGCTAAGGTCTCTGCTTGTAAGAAGGAAATTGATGCGTAGTTCACAGGCCAATGCACCAGTTTAATTATTTTGTCAGTCTAAGGATGGGCAGTGAGTCTATCAGAGTTGCAGTTGGTTTGCGACTGGGAGGAGCTTTGCGTGCATGTTGAACACCCTTGTCAACTCTGTAGCAACCATGTTAACGAATCTGGCACCCTTGGCCTCAGTTGCTGTCGGAGCCAGGGTCACATTCCTTGGCACACTAAACTGAATGTAATCATCCAGAGAGCACTTTCATTCAACCACATTCTGGTCCTCCCACATTATTGCAGGGATTGCTTTGGACAGATGGTCACTGGCCTGATGGTCCATCCCTCATCCATGGTCACATGGTCATGCATGCGTTGGTCTGGAATGCAACGTGCCATGACCCCTATGCTCCTTCATACATCCATGCATCTAAGGCTGGAGCTGTTGCTGTGGAAGCAGCTGTAGCAAAGCATGGCAGTACTGGGAAATTTATACCACCCACTGCTTGCATGTTTCGATATCCCTCTGGTTTAAGTTTGAGTCAACTGGAGTTTTCTGCCAGGATCCCCTGGATTTTATCAACTTGAGACCTGGCCACATCAGCTGGTACACATGCATGTCCATGCAGTCATATGACCCTCTTTCATACCTGAAATTGCATGCAGAGAATAATTAAGTGTATCTCTTCTGCAATACTGTGCGGCTGTTATAGGCTCGTGTAAGATGACTTGTTCATGACGTTCATTTTCAGTACTATTCCTACTTGTTGCAAAGTTTATTTATAAAATTAAACTAACTATATATAAATATATATATATATATATATAATATATATAATAAATTAAAATCACCATAACAGTATAAAGAAACATGCATAAGATAGGGCTCCAATGACGTATTATTCTAATATTATATATATGACAGCTGTGAGGCATGCAGGCATCCACAGAGAAACTCTATACATTCCTACTGCAAATCTAAATCATTCTGCATTAGGGAAACTACCATAATTGAAAATTACACTTTGTTTTACAAATCAAAGTACATACAAGGTTACTGCATGTACATAAATTGGTAAGGGTATCAGTCAAAAATTTCAAGCACCTCATGATCAGATACAATATTTATACCATCAATACAAAACACACTGACACCATATAGCAAAATACAGTCACAAATAATCTATCTTGAGTACACCACCAAAACTATGAGAAAGTTCACAATTCACTTGTTCTAGGATACTGTTGTAACCACTGTACCATGCTGAAAGATAGCGGGATACAACAGCTGATCGAAACCACTGCAAAAGTAAATAAACCCCTTCTAAACTTACAGTAAGTAGTCTGACACAGTATTCAGCAAACATGATGACATCACCATTGGAAGGTCCAGAGGTGGATGTATTATCAAACCATCCTTGAAGATATACTTGTAACTCTTTAAATGTAGTTTTGCTCTCACAACAGCCTATGACACTGTCTGCTGATCTTTGGCCAAACCTTGAGCAAGATTGTACTTTTTCACTCCTTTGAGAGCAAAATACTTCTAATCTGTGTGTGTCAAGAATTTCCTTAACATCCACATCCTTTGAGGGCTGTTTTGTGCTCAACAACATAAATTTCTTGAGGCTTCTCTGCTGATTCACTAAGGCATTAACATCTTCTGTAAGTTTAGCAATTTGGATACCCAAGCCCCGAACACTTTCAGCGGAAGGGTTCACCATGTGAAGAAGTTTCAGGCAAGCTGCATTCAAATCAACTGCAGATCGTGTTGGATTAGGTAGAGAAATTGAACGGGAAATATTGTCACAGAGTCCATGACCAAGATATTTCCTAGCACTTACAGGTGCATCTTTGCTGCGTACTTTCAATTTGAGAATTACAAGGGCTCCTCTTACATTAGCACTGCTGGCTCTTTTCTCAACTTTTGAAGACAAACTTTCAATAATAGACTCAACATCACCAATCGTTTTAGGTCGAATTCCGAAATTCATTTCTGCAGACAGGGATTTACGTTCAGGCGACACTTGCAAGGTGCGCTTATCTTTACCTCTTGCAAAATCGTACAACATCTGACCAGTTTTAGGACCAAAGCTACCCTTCATATCACCTAATGAGAAAGATTTCATGTCTTTACAAGTAAATATGCTCTTTTCATTCAATTTTCTACAAAGGTTATATCCCACCCCTGGCAAATTCTCAATTCTTTGAACTGCCATAAATGCTGCAACATCTTCAAGGCTAACAACATACTGTCCATTCGGTTTGGCTTTTCTTGTAGCCAATCGAGCCAACAAGATGTTAGGGCCAATGCCTGCTGATAAATTACAGCGCGTCTTCTCTCTGACTTCACTACGAATAGATTGGACAATATCTGCGACTTCTTCCCATGTTCTAGCATGATTTGAAAAGTCCACATATGCTTCATCGCAACTGACTGCCTCAATATTGTGGGTTCGTGACAGCAACGTGTCATAGAACTTCAGTGATACTTCATGATATGTGTTGAAGTCGTAAGGTACAGCAATCAATTCAGGGCAAATTTGTACAGCCTTTCCTATATGCATTCCATTGCAAATGCCTCTTTCTCGAGCTTCATAGTTGCATGAAGCTATGTCTGCCATTGAGCTTGTCATAGTAGCTTTATTGGATAACTTTGCGTGTGTGACAACCACTGGTTTTCCTTTTAACTCAGGTGAATCTCTAATGCTGGCAGAAACAAAGAAGCAGTCAAAATCAAAATGCACAATTGCTGATTGGCATTTACTCTTCAATGACTCTGATTCTGGTACGGATGGCAGATCACTACTATTGTTAGCTATAGAGGTGCTTACATATTGCTTAAGTTCACTGGCCCATGTCGATAAATGGTGTAATCTGGAGTGAGAATAAAATTCAGATACCAAATCATCACTTGATTTATGTTGAGGAGTCAGGGAGCTAGGTTGTGATCCTTTGTCGAGTGGTAAACGCTGCTGGTTCTTTGGCTTGGCACTATACAATCTGTACTTCTCTGTGTGCATCAGCTTCTTCGCTTCTAAAGAATCTAAAATCCACCTTGGTGAAACAGCTACTACATTTGGCATATTCTTAATTTTTACATCTGGAATACTGGTAGCAATAACATGAGTAACATCCGAGGAATATTTGTACGAGTAATTTCCTCCATGTAGGTATATTAATTTCTTAAGCTCAGTATCACTGGGCTCGGTGAAGCCATTCACATAAATATTGACTCCATTAAATATTGTGGATATACGGTCTCCCATTTCTTCAAACTGCTGGTTTAATTTTCTTTTCTTTTCTTGTATGTACTCACTAAAATCCCAGGGCAACTGTTTTCTCTTACTGGAAACGTCCGCGTGGTCCTCGGTACCTGTACTTCCAAACATCGCCATTTTCTCTCAATCACGTGCATTGAGAGAAAGGCGGGAGAAGTGTGACCTGCTCGCTGGCCAACTTTGTTCTGTGATGTAATGAATTATTGGTAATGTATGGCGGTCGATGGCGGCTTCTAAAGAAGACTTCGTTGCATTGGAGACTGTTGGATGCGGACAATTTGGATTATGTAAAAGAATCAAAAGGAAGAGTGACGGGAAACTTTTTTGTTGGAAAGAAATTGATTATGGTAATATGAATATGGAAGATAAACGATTGTTATGCCAAGAAGTAAATCTCTTAAGAGATCTACGACACGAAAATATTGTGAGATACTATGATAGAATAATTGATAAGGGGACATGTACTCTCTACCTCATAATGGAATGGTGTGAAGGAGGTGATCTGAGCACAATGATTCAGCACTATAGGTCCAGAAGGTGAGTGACCCTCATAGAGAGATGCAAAGTTGGTCGTTGAAACTGTACAGGCATATAGGGTAAGGCGGGGTAACTTGGAACGCATGGGTAACTTGGAACGCCCGAGTAAAAACAGTGCCAATAGAAGCTACAGGTTCAAGTTTTGGTCAGTAATGTCTCCATGAATAGGGCGTTCAGCAGTGGGAAGTATGGGCAGGCAGCTTAAGCATAGCAAAAGATACAGGCCCTGTTCCAAGTTACCCATGTGTTCCAAGGTACCCCACATTACCCTATATGCAAAGTGGATATCGAGTACAGTGGGGTAACTTGGAACAGGTCCTGTATCTTTTGCTCTGATTAAGCTGCTCAGCCATACTTGCTACTGCTGAATGCCCAGTTCATGGAGAGATCACTGACTAAAAATTGTATCTATAATTTACTATTGACATTGCTTTTACTCAGTTGTTCCCAGCATTACCCAATTTTATCCTATCAAGGAAGCTGTCTCTACTGTAGATTATGAGGGCCTAATATTTTTTCTTTGTTTATACGTCTATTCATATGATATAGAAACTAGTTGAATAATAGGTTAAATAGTGTAGAATGTCTCAGCACTTTATTGTGAATATACACTGAGCTGGTTTACACGAAATAAATACTGTAAACATTAGCTCATAACTAAACATTAACCGACAGAAATAGAAAAGTATAGTGCAGTCTTTGATTTCATCCTACCCCTTTGAACACATTTTGTGTGCTATTGATATCAAGGCTGTTTTAGCTGGGAGTAGATGGTAGGGACATTCCACCACCACCATTCTATTGACTACTTGTGTGATATTCATTGATCTGCCCCTTGTTATGTAACATAAGTATATGTATATTGCATGTATGAACCATGACCACCACGTTGTCAATTCCCCAAAAAAAAAACATTACAATGAAAAGGGAATGTTTGCTCCCGGGGCTACACATGCATGTGGCTTGATATACACAGAGATAAAGGGAGTTTAGGTGGACCGAATGAAGTGTGCAAATTTACACATTGTAACTTACTTATGTAGCACTGCATTAGATTTGCAAGATGTATGAGTTTGCAGATTTCACCTAGTACATCTAAACCCGGTCTAGCTCTGTGGTCATCTAGCCCCATGTATATATGTTTATATCATTTGTATGTATATAACGTCTGTAATCTGACACTTCAGTAATCCAAACTTCTCTAATCCTACCGTCCATTGAGGTATGTAGTCCCCTCATTCAAGTATGACAAAGAGTCTCTGCAATCTGACAACCTCCTAATGCAATTTTTTTTCAAGCCCCATTAAACGTGGAATAAGAGAGCCTGGATGTTTCACAGTATCTATATACCATGTATATTCTAAAGTTTTGTCCTAAGGTTTTGTCACCCCCAAAACATGGCTGGTAGTCTTTTAAAAATGACGAACAGGCTGAATTCTAATATTTTGTCATCTCTTCCAAGGTTTCATCAGCCTATCAAATAATGATGACGAAATCTAAGAGCATGCCCATTTTGTTAACCAAGATGTCTTCTTTACTGTATACCGTCACGCTACTGCGAAGCCATCATGCTCATTTTCCTCTTTATGCTTGCACATCAGCACTACGCTAATAGTAAGAGTCCAAATATCTCTGTAAATGTGGTGAACACAAACAGCGGAGCAATATTTAGCTTCAAAACCAGCCATTTTTACATTGGTACAAAAGTTGGTTTTCTTTCAAAATTTGTCATTATTCTCTGTTTTTGTTTGATTTTCAAATCGTCTTCTAAGTTTTCTTCAATGTTCTGTTTTCAGCAGTTTTTGTGGAAACTTCTGGAATACCTAGACAAATGACAAAATTTATGCAAGTTTGTCGCTGTTTAAAAGATATATGGTATACACAATTGGAGACAAGATGGATGAAAGCATGAAAGTGCAAAACACTTTTTATTATGTTCTAAAGCCGTTTTGCTCATTTATTTCTATTGTCAAATTTGTTATGCCTTTCCATCAATTCCCATCCTCAGTTGGTTGATTAAAAAACAGAGTGTTGTGCTTTTGTTTGCTGCTACTCGAACTGGGCAGAGTGTTAATAACTTGTGGCCCTATAGCCAGTCATTGTCCAGGATTCAACAACAATCCTTTAATGTCAACTGTACCACTATCCACCTCAGCCCATCTACGTATTCATTGCATGCTCATCTGTCAATGTCTACACTCCACCATTGATCCTCAACCAATTTTTGCTAGCAGTATTTTGGAATTCACAAGGACTTACGTATGTATGACAAACATGGATTTGTATAATGTGTGGCTGGAGTGAATGTGGAGTTTTGGGTTATTCATGAAGTTTTTAAGATAATGTATTTTCTGGTAGACATTGTTTCTGGGATTAGCTGGTTTCAAGATATACCGTAGACTGGGAAAGTTTTGCAGAGTAAAACTTTCGTGAATCCCTAGATTTAGCAATTTTCGAGAACTTCCACAAATCGCTGCATGATTTATAGAACAGAGCTAGCAGTTGAGAATTAAAGTTTTGCAAATGCTGTTGACTTCACAAAATTCATGAAACTTTCCCAGTATACGGTATCCAACCATTTTTGAAAATGGTCAAGCACTTGATTGATCACTTTCCAAACATATTGTCTTAAGTTGTGGTGGGAAATTTGGTATTGATTGATACAGTCGGCCATCAGTCAAATGCCACACATACGTACATAATCATAAAATGGCTGCACCTAAGAAATTAGTAGTCTGATGTTGGCCTATTGAGTATAGTTATCCTGCAATTTGGAACTTGCATGAACCTAGAATCCTTTCTTACCCTAAAGCATCTCAATGTAGTTATTAAATTTTTACTGTGATCCACATAGAGCAACATATTGCTGATGGTAACAATGTAGCAATGAATGCAGCCCCTTTGTTGCTATAAACAGTGGTGTAGCTTTGTTCAAATTCTGTTTAATTTGGCAAATGACAAATTACAAAAGTGCATATTGATGGGAAAGAATGTAAACTACGTATTTAATAATGCATGTGTAGATTTTGTAGTGATGAAGCCAATATAATAATTATTGTGTGTAATTATGTGAATAATTATCCTTTTCATATGAAAATAAGAATGTTTTTAGCAACCTCCATTACACATGTAACAAATGGCATTTTCAATGTGTTTCATTTTATTCTAACTCATAGGCAGTATATCAGTGAACTATTTATTTGGCAAGTTCTGTTTCAAGTGTTGTCGGCTTTACAAGAATGTAACACTGTCAGAAAGGGAAGAATTAAGGTACGTACATACATGTATGTAAGTATGTTATCTACAGTGTACGTATATACACGCATGTTATGTATGTATATGTACATTAAACATTCTACATAGTTTATATTTTTATTGAGTGCTTGCAACCATTTGTTCAGTGGAGCTCCTGAGCTGCCTGAAGGCTTTAATTGCCTGCTTGTCCTCAATATAGAAAGAATTCTGCTCAAAATATATAATATGTATAACAGGCCACATTAGGCGGAACCTACTGAACACTACAATACGTACATACATACGTATTCAGCAAAACGTAGGAGTTGACTTTGTAAGGTCATTGTGTAACCTGGGAAGCAGTTCAAGATTATTTTAGGAACCATGCAAAGAATAGGGCTGTTTGTTGAGTACCTGTATTGTCAAAGAGATTGGATTCCTTTTTTATTCGTAATTGGTGAAGGAAATTCTTATCTATTCCAAAGACCATGCATGATCTGTTGTTAAATAAATTTCATTTCTATTAATATCCTTTTGTAATGTTCATATTCTATGAATTTCCTTCATGATGGTACAGTATGTCATCACCTTTTGAAGGATTTTTTACACACCATCAAATTGAATCAAATTATTTGTTTTGTGGCTACAGTAGGTCATTCTCTGTTCAAGTCCTTGATTGGTGTCATTGCTTAACTTCATTGTGTTGATCCACACTGAGCCACTGGTATTAATTTGTAATTTTACATCGAATCACATGCTTAAATTGATCTACACACTTGATATTGCTTTGCTTTCTCATAGATGTGTATATCTGGTACTCCAGGAATTGAAATAATTCTCAATAACCAATAATTCATAATTTACCAACTCAGCTAATACTCCAAAAACAGTTTGGGCAAAAACATTTGCATTGTGTTATGTGGGGTAAACTTGTATGTATTGAATAGTATACATAATTACAGTATATAACAAACCAATACTCAAATGAGAATTATTTCAGTTCCATGATTGTCTTCTTACCATCATATTCATAGGTCATTCATAGAGATCTAAAACCAGCAAACATCTTTCTTGACGGGAAAAATCAAGTCAAAGTTGGTGACTTTGGTCTAGCCAGGATATTTCAGCATAGTACAAGTTTAGCTACAAGTTTTGTTGGAACGCCCTATTACATGGCTCCTGTAAATCTTGGAAATCCGCTGTGTCAGTGTGTTCTGCTATGCTTTCCTATCACATTTCCTAGGAAATCACAAAAGGTCATTCATATGATGAAAAGTCTGACTTGTGGTCTCTTGGTTGTGTGATATATGAACTTTGTGCTTTGAGGTTGGTTTAAAATAGCTTGTATGTTGGTAATCACACACACACACACACACATGCACATGTGTATGCATATGCAAACACAAACTTTTAGAGCAGTGGCAGACCCTCAACTACATACATACATAGGCTCATTCACACACCAAATGGTGATCCTGGATATTTGTATTTTTTCAAGCATTGTTTGAGAATCCTACTGACCTATGTCCACTATCTACCATTTTGTTCTACTGGTAACGAGATCTTATTGCAAACATAATTGAAACATAGACAATAAAAGTGTAATATAGAATTATCATCTACAGTTGAATTTATTGTTTGCTTGTTCACTTATTCAGGTTCCAAAATATGACACCCAGTTTATATTGTATTACTCTTTCTGTTATAGTCCTCCATTCCTCGCTCCCAACCAACATACTTTGGCATCAAAAGTGGCCAGTGGTAAAGTAAAAGATATTCCTGGTATCTATTCTCATGAACTGAATACAGTCATTAAGAAGCTCTTGAATATTGAACCTGCACTCAGACCTGAAGCTGAAGTTCTTTTAAAATCTACCCATTCTTTGTGGGTCCTTACCAAAGAACATGACCTGCATGAATTGAATAAGAGATTAAGCAAGTGGCATAAGCAACTATTAAAAAAAGAACAGGAATTGGAACAACGTGAGCAATTGCTGCAGAAAAGTGGGTCTTTCCACTAATAATTCCATATTGTCTCCTTATTTAATGTTTGTAATTTTAACAATGTAGTGATGACTGAACGTGTGGAGTCAAAGCAAGCAGTATCCCTGTCTTGAGAAATGTCAAGAAGAACATGGTTTTGTCATACCTATTTATTACCGTTATCATTTTGAAATACTGTATAAGCATGTAACATGTACTGTACCAAAGTAATCATTTGTATATAGTGTTATTGCTCCTGTCTTACAATAATGTTCATTATTGACTACCAACTTGCAGTATATGTATTTAGGCTTATACCATTTGCAAGCAGCCTATCTCCAGGACCCTTGGTGGTTGCAAGGAATTCAACATGTTTGAAGATCTCAGCCCCCTGGTAGGCTAGTTCCAGTTGCAAGTGTAAGAAAATGATTGGAGTGGGTGGCTGAAATGTGGAATATTTCTGCCAAGATGGTTCTATGCACAAATCTGTATGTGAATGTATATGGATTGATGGTTCAGTGGACCCCCTCTAATCCAGACCACTGAATTGTAGACACCCCACTAATAATTGAGGACATATACCACTGGTACCAAATGATTCTCAATTCCTCATACCTATTTATTATATCATTATCATTTTGAAATACATATTGATCATCAATCCATATACATTGGGGGGTGCTGGTGGCTCAGTAGGTTAGCACTGAAATCAGTCAAGCATTGGACAGAATGCACCACTCCACCTGTGTGCCATTTGGAGTTTTCCCCTGCACCCCCTGCCACCAACCTGGGACAGCTGAGAAGATGACCTACTGCAGCCACCAAACTATTTGAATTTGATTTAATTTGATTGTGTGTATGAGCGAGTGTGTGGGATACTGGGGGCCTTTGTAGTAGCCTCAGGCTAATGGCCACCCAGTCAAAATAAGAAATTATTATTATTATTATTATTATTATTATTATTAATGCTTTGCCATATTACAACCCCTGAAATGAGGACACATATAATCAGGACAGTCCCTTGTGGTCCTGAGGTGTCCAGAAGGGGTTCCACTGTGCATCTGTATCTAATTACTATGGTGTACAGTGAAACCTGCCATTCAGGACATTTGAAAATCCATACACATGTATAAAATGGACATTAGGTTATATGGTCCCAAATTCTCATACACATTGGGGCAACCCTGCATGGAAAATCAGGACACTTTTGGTGGTCACCAAGGTGTCCACATTATGCAGTTTCCACTAGTACTGTATAGCACCAAGGTGTCCACATTATACAGTTTCCACTAGTACTGTATAGCACCAAGGTGTCCACATTATACAGTTTCCACTAGTACTGTATAGCCATATCCATATGGATTATAGTCATACAGCCGGAGTCAAACCTTGCATATCACCTGCAGATAGGGTGTGTAGTATAGAATATCTATGCCTGCAAGTTTAACTTAGCGAGACTAAATGACAAGCCATGGCCAATAATTATTGCAATGTTCAATCATCATGCATGTATGCAGTATATTCAATTCAATTCCAAATATTATTTAAGTGCATCATGCCAAAAAAGGCACTATGACACTTCATGGTCCAATACAGCACTGCATGTGTACATTAAAAAAGTAAACAAGCAAAACACTGCATGCATGTCAGGTAATTATATATACACTCCAGGATCCTCTAGCTACTTTGAGATGCACAAACAAATTAAAGCGTGACTTGTACCTCTCATTTAATTTGTCTATGTTCTATAAGTGCCAGCTAGTCCACTTTTGATTTCCTGTAAGTCTCCCCACCCCCACCTTGCGAATGTATTCATGCCAACACACTATCTTGTACTATATTTATTATGATGGCTTCACTAGACATACACTTTTCATTTTCATGCTTCTTTTCAAAAGAACTAGGGGGGGGGGGCATGCTTATTTTACTAATCAAAGTAACAGTCCTCCACTCTTTTTTGTATTCATATCATTATTCTCTGGAGTAATAATATGGTTTAACACACAGATACAAAAATCCTGCTAAGAGATTCTACTTATGACCTACAACAACACTACTTAAGGTTTTTCTTAGCTGGATGCCTTGGACTCAGGGTAAAAGGATCCCTCTGGCAGCTCTGGGGCTGTACTGGGGTGCTCTGGGACCTGGCAAGGCGGATGTCAGGTTATGCGACTGTTGGCCTAGGGCACTAGGTTCTTCCCAGGCAAGGCCAGAGTTTGAAGAAGCAACATCATTGTACCAAGGCTGCATCAGACCCTCATCTACATTTACTCTCAGTTCACATTACAAAACTCCCCCCATGATTACGTGGTACATGATGGCTGAAAAAAATATGTAAACATTATAACATATATGCAGGTCGACTATCAGTGATGTAAGAGCTTGCACGTGTGCCGACAGATTGAAAGATGGCCGACGATAGCAAGACTTTGATAGCATCATATAGTGTAGTTGCTGCTATTGCTACTTTGGTATATATAACTTCGCTGAATGGAAAATTGGTATTTGATGACCATCGAGCTATCATAAGTAACGATGACCTGAATTCAAGCAAGACGTCTTTGCAGGAAATGTTCCTGCATGATTTTTGGGGCGGACACATGAACAGAGTGGAAAGTCACAAGTCGTATCGTCCTTTTACTGTATTAACTTACAGAATCTTCAACTTTGGCATCCACAATCTAGATCCTTATGGTTATCATGTTGTCAATGTTTGTTGCCACGTTGTCGTCTCGCTTCTGTTTTTGATGTTCTGCCGAGTTTGCATCAGTGGATCCAAAGTGTGGGCGCTGTATTGCTCTCTTTTGTTTTCAGTGCACAGTATTCATACAGAAGCAGTAAGTTGAGCTTAAAAAAATTATGTTCTGCTGCGCAGTCATGCTCGTAAATTGATCTATAATATTGTTCCATACAAAGATTAGGCCTACTGCATCCTGGGTCAGCAATATTCCGCAATATTGATTGTACAGGGAGAAATGAAGTGGGGTAATTTGGAATGGTAGTTCAAAAGCAGTCCCAGTCACAAGCTAATAAATTTTTCTCTTGTTACTCTCCTCGTAAATGTGTAGTTCAGCTATAGTAAGCATGGTTTAACAACTTAACCATAGCAAAAGTTAAAGGCCCTTGGGCCATTCCAAGTTACCCAATATCCACTATTACCACACCTTCACCCTCTTGTGTCGATTTCACTGATCCAATGCACATAATGACAATACTACAAGATGCTTTATAGTCTTTCCTTTCATACAGTATAATATTATTATATGTACATTGAAACCCTCCAAGGTGAACATCTGATATGATCTCCTTCTTCATGCAGGTTGCCAGTGTTGTAGGAAGAGCTGAGGTTTTAGCATGTATATTTTTTCTAGCATCTGTATTATCATATATGAATAGTATTGGATGGACAAGGCCTTATTTTATTGCTGGTTCCAAATTTAAGTGGCAGTGGATACTTCTAAGTGTTGTGTTTGCTGTGTGTGCTTTATTAAGCAAGGAGCAAGGAGTCACAGCTTTGGGTGCTTGTATGTGCCTGGATGTATTGTTGCACTGGAAGTCAGTATTTACAAGGTACTAGATCATGTTTTGCACTATGATTTGCTGTTTTATAAAACTAACCGAATGTACAGTCCTTTTTATATAGGTTAACAACTGCATGTTTTTGAAATATTATGTATGGTAACAGATTGCCAATTCTTCATGTGCTTTAGCAAGTGTTCTGCATTACTGGCAGTATACTACACATGTTAAAACTCACATGCTGTCAAACTCTCCCACATTTTGTGAGGGATCAGGCATGCGTTATATATATCTCATAGTTGTCAGCATATTATATTTAACATTAGCTGTCCAACTGTGACAGTAAAAATAAGTTATTTTGTTAATAGCCATTCACTATCTTTTTACCTCAACTTTACAGTAATTATTGTAGTTTGACCAGGCAAGTCAATTCCCAGTTTGTCATGAACCCCTTTAAAGATATGTCATGAAAGAAATTTCCATTATTTTGAAATCTCTATTCTTACAGTAACATTTATCATAAGTAAGAAAAAGAGCAAGATGAGTTGAACCTTATGGTCCTCAATAAGCACATTTATATACACTGACTATTGTGCAAGTATCAAAAGCAATCACATTGGTGCCTGTGTATGCTCTCCAAAGAGGGATACCCTGGAAGTATGGTTAAAAGATGACATCCTGTCTTGAAAATTGAGAATTCTCCTACATGGCTTATGATAGATCACATAACCACAAATAGTGGAAATAGAATTGTCATCATAAGCTAAATTGTATGCTGAAGGGGATGACAACCTGGGAAAACTTTACCCAGCTATAGTAGATCCTACCTTTGTGAGCTCTTTTTTTCTATCTTCAGCTGTGTCACCAGATTGTGGAAGAATTCAGAATCCTGTTGTAATAGGGAAGGCATACCCATTGATGTATGTGTGTGCCAGAATAACACAACAGAAACAAGAACTTGCCACCTTGGGAGTATTGTTAAAAGGCTCGGTATGTACAGTACATATGGTCTATGTCTTTGTGACTTTTGTTTCAGAAAATTTGGGTAAATACGTTTTGTTTTCAAAACCAGTTGTACAATAAATCATGTATACCTTTCTGACTATACAGCTCTAATCCCTTTTCCAATATGCGTACAATTGGGTTAACACTCATTGTACTTTCATATATGCCATAAACTGTGGGTTTGTGGCGGCATAAATTTATTGTGAATTTATCATTACTGTAGCTTTTTTGGGTATGAGTGGGATATGTGCTATGATTTGGAGACTTTCATTGAACTATGGAACCCAACCTATATTCAAGCCAGAAGAATTGAGGGCGTCATTTAATGACAACACAGTCGTGCGGTAGGGAACTTACATTGTGTTATGGTAGTTTTTTTGGCTCTTTCATTTTTTTCACTTTTTGTGATAGTGTTCTGAGTTTCAGTAACATCTATTCATTGAATGCCTGGCTGTTACTGTCTCCATCAACTCTCTGTTGTGACTGGTCTCTGGGTTCTGTTCCTCTGGTCACTGAAGTGGCTGATCCTCGAAACTTGTGGAGTATTCTTCTATTTGTTACTTTGCTATCTTTGACCGTTCACTCTTTAAGAAATGAGAAGAATTGCTTTGAAGTAGGGTCTGGACTCGTGCTGTGTGTTGTGCCATTTTTGCCCTCAAGTGGTTTGCTATTCAGAGTAGGATTTGTTATTGCAGAAAGGTAGGACTATATGAACATTAGTACCACTAGTTATTAACTTGTGACCCTCGTCTCATTTGCATAGGATCCTATACATGCCAAGTCTCGGTTTCTGTTTACTAGTGACTGTAGGCTTCAAGCGCCTTTTCTCTTATGAGAAAATAAAAGTATGAGTAATGAAATCATTTTTATAATGTATTCCGATTCATATTTTGGCTGAATTATTTTACTTGTTATATCACATCTCCTTTTCAGTGCTTTCGAATATTTGTAGCTGCCATGGCCCTTTTTGTTTTAATCGTTCTAAGCATAAAGACAGTTGTGAGGAATTTGGTGAGAAACAGCAAGACATGCTAAGTTGATGAAAGCCACAAGGGATTTCTCTATTTGTCAATTTCATAGAACAAAATGTTAAATTCTCATATTAGACTCACTATATTTCATTGTCTATTGTTCTTCATCATAATTTTTTATTTGCTTGCATGCAGGATTGGTCTACAGATTTCCTTTTGTTTGAGTCAGGTGTAAAAACCCTCCCTCAAAATGTAAAGATGCGAAATAATTATGCTATGGAGCTAAAGTCACGTGGCCTAAAAGAAGAAGCACGAAGCCAGTATAAGGTACGTACAATAATTATTATATACACACATACAGTATGTTGGTCTGTGTAATGGATATGTCCAGTGTAAGTGACTTAAAGAATAGATTTTTGCATCTACAAAATATAACATACAAATGTAATACAGTGGAACCCCTTTAATCCAGCCCCCTGAATTAGGGACACCCCTCTAATGTGGACACATACCACTGGAACCAAATATTCCACTATAATAAGCCGTAGTACATCTCCAACCCCTGAAACGAGGACACCTCAATAATCAGGACAGTGCTTTCAGGTCCCAAGGTGTCTGGATTAGAGGGGTTCCACTGTATGTACATATATGTATGCATGTATATATATATATATATAATATTGTATTATTATAATTATAATATAAGACAAAGTGATGAGATACATGAAAAAGTGATAAGTAAATAAAGTACTATTGTTATTATATATGATGGTGACACATGCAAGAAACAGGCATGTACAACAAATTAAACACTAGATACACACAGATAATCCATAAACTATTATTATTATATTAGATGATACATTGAAAAGAAACAATGCAGTGATAATAATAAAAAAAGTATGCATGAAAAAAAATATGCCAAAAATTATAAGCCTATTCTAAGATGTCAGCATACCCAAGAGGGATGCTAGAAATAGGGAGGGACACCAGAACTGAGACTGCATTCCCCACCTGAATCGCCATGGAAATCCATTGAATCAGGAAATCGTGCGATTTTGGCTCCCATGTGGACATTCTGAGACGTCTACCGAGATGTCTCAGGAAGGTCTTTGAAAGAGGGCCAATGGTACCACCAGACTCCACAGCAACAGCTTGAAACTGGTAAAGACGGTCGAGATGTGAGTATTTCTTCACCTTTTCAACTTCAGCATGGGCAGCTGCTCCCCCAGGTTCACTGGATGCTCTGTGGAGGTTGGAAGGACAGAAGGTGTCCACACAGGTGGCATCCCACACAAGGAACTTCATATATATATATATATATATATATATATATATATATATATATATAGATATAGATATAGATATAGATATAGATATATAGATATAGATAATAAAACATTTAAGATGGATGAAAGATGTAGGGATGCAAAATTGTCAATCGCCTAAAATCACTGGAACAAGGTAGAGTTGTTTGCTGCACAGGGCTGAACAGGCATAGGTATAGACATGCAGAGGGTTAGGTATACATTTGGCTAGATAGGCATCTGGATGGACATGCATAGGTCTAGACTGGCATAGTGCTAGGCACACATGGGGCTAGACGGGCAGAGAGCTAGACAGAGGTGGGTTGGACCGGGTACAGTGTGCAAATTCCTAAATCCCGCAGCCAATAATATGAAGCAGGATATATAATATTATTTATATATAATTATTATGGCTATATATACAGTGAAACCTCTCTAGCCCGACACCCACTGGGACTTGAAAGTATATAAGGTTATATATATATATATATATATATATATATATATATATATATATATATATATATATATATACGTATAACATATAAAAAACATTTAAAAATGGTTTTTAAGATGTAGAGATTAAAATTGTCAATCGTCAAAAAACATTGGAACAAGGTAGGGTTGCTGGACAGGCATAGAGATAGACATGCATAGGGCTAGATGGACATAGGGATAGGCATACATGGGGCTAGACTGGCATAGAGCTAGACAGAGGTGGGTTGGTACAGTGTGCATATTCCTTAATCCTGCAGCTAAAATAGTAATGCAGGATGTAGGAATTTGTGCACTGTACCCAGTTCAACCCACCTCTATCCAGCTCTATGCCAGTCTAGCCCTTTGCATGTCTAGCCCTATGTTTGTCTAGCCCTATGTTCGTCTAGCCCTATGTTCGTCTAGCCCTATGCATGTCTATGCAAAAATTCCTGTGAGCGCATAGGTATTGCACAAGTATACTTTTTTGAAGGAGATCGCAACGCAAAGGCTACAGGAATGATGGAAATAGTATCTGTGAAATATTTAGAAACACTTAATGGAAATCACTACGCATGTGGGACATGTCCATTGGCACTTTAATGGCTTCCCAAAGTCGGCGAATTTACTGTTTACAAATTGATTTATTTCTTCCCAATATGTAGCAGATTGGCCAATCATCAGCTGTCATACATTTGTGAGACCGTCGTAGTAAACTCATTTATCTCAGCATGATTCTCTTCGATAACCTGTGTGCAAACCTATTTTTAATATTACCAGTTGTTTAAATTAAAATATCACTCAAGTCAGCAAGTGTATATAAACAGCATGTTCCATGCTGCAACTTTCAGCTCAGTATTGGTTGTTTACTACTGCACATTTTGCAGGCAGCAATGGAGATAGACCCTGACTATGGTGAGGTTTACTTCAATTATGGTAACCTTCTGTCAGAGGAAAATAACTACATTGAAGCAGTAAAATAGTGAGGATAAAGGCATTTGCTCTTACTAGTAGTTGTGATGTCTTTATCATTTGTTTTATGCATGTACTTGCTCATAGTTTTGAGAAGGCTGCTCAGTATCCACAGGTATACCCCAAGACATTGAATAATTTGGCAACTATGTATTTTAAGTTGGGTTAGTCGCATAGTGGTTTGAATCAAGTGGAGAAGTTTGATGAACCTGTTATTTCTTATAGGACATAATGATGCTGCTGAGAAATGGTTCCTTGAATCAATTCGTCTCAATCCAGACCAAGCTAATGTCTACAGTAATCTGGGCAGTTTGTATGGGATGACCAATCGCCCACAGCAAGCAGAGAATATGTTTAAACAGGCTATTGCTGTTAATCCTAACTATGTTGAAGGATATTTTAACCTTGGTGAGAAAATGGAAGATCTATGTGTGGTGATATCTGTAGTTATGCATGTTATTGACAAACAAACATGTATATAGCTTGTCCTAATATTCTGGCATTCTGTCTATACTCATACACTGTTCTGTATACTTTTCTGTGGAACATACAATATGGGAGACATAATTTTTATCCATGTTAGGATATCACAACTGGAGAATTGATAATTAGAATACTGCAACATCTGTGTTATTGGAAAAGATGTTGAGTACCCTTAGTTTATTGATCATTTGCAGGCACCCTTTTAGTCCAAAACAATCGCCCAGAAGACAGCGAACTATACCTTCGAAAAGCTCTCGAACTAAACCCTCGGCATACTGGTGCTGCTAATAACTTAAAAGTAGCACTCTATGACAAGCAACTCAAGGAGCAAACTGCCCGGCAACAGCCAATGAAGAGCAATGTCAAAAAAGGGAAGAAGAAGAAAAAGCAGTGACATCTCCCCTCTCAATTTTATTACTGGGATTGCTTTTTAGAAATTTGTCAAGTATATTTTGTTGCATATCCAAAGTGTACAGTGGAATGATGAATATGTGTGGACTACGACATACCTCAACTCTTTTTGAAGTGAATTTTATGAATAGATACCCTTGAACTTGAAATTTATTTCATCTTACTGAAATTTCACATGACACATCTGTATGCAGTGATCTTTTGAAGGATCAAGTGATTTTATGCAAAGGTAACCAGTAGTCCTTGACTCGGCACAATCCTTCAGGTGAAAATGGCAAAAATATCAATCAAGGACTTCTATAGCATGTTGCTGCTAATATCTTACACAGATGATCATGCATGACATTATTCGTATGTGGGTAGTAGCTATAGCGTTCAATATATGGTATGTGCACTCACATCTACTACATGCAGTGAAGAACACTATATCAGAGAAACATGTATTCCCTAATTGCATGCACATGTTCATTATAATATATAATGTATAATATTTTAACTAAGAAATTAATGTATATATATATATACGCCAATGTATCTAACCTTTGCATGCAGTATACACAATGGTAATGTATGTCTAGGGACAACCTATATATAGCTTTGTATTATATATATATATATATATATATATATATATATATATATATATATATATATATATATAGCATTGCATAGCTAGTTTGTTATGGGGAAAAGCCATTAAGATATATAAGTGGGATCCCAGGCAGGGATTGAAGTTGCTCTGAATGCCAATAATTGGTATGATATAGTGAAACCCCTGAAAGTGAAGCACATGCACTTGGCAATGTATAGAACCATACACAATGAAAATCCTCATATTCATTCTTAAAAGTTTCCTTTCTTTATTTCCTGTACATCTCTTATGTCATATATTATTACTATTAACAGTACAAACCCTTCCAATTGCAACCTGCATGAGTTAGCCTTTTGGTAATATGTCTTTGCCCCCCCCCCCCCTCAAATATATTGTTTTGCCCATCACTGAAAAGCTGCATCTTCAGCACATTTCATGAAATAAGTGTGACATAATTATTATGATTAAGTACAAGAATAACTTGAATCACTGGTACTTCATTTTTTTACTTTCAATGGTCAATATGTATTATCTACACATTGTATATGTATGTAGAGTAATACATGCCATTGGACACAATTGTGATAATATTGTTAATCATGAGTTGTGCACCATGGCCTTAACCCATGCATCCCCCACTTGGCAAACCACTCCTCGAGCTAGCGACAATGACAATATGATTATTGTTCATGATTGAGTAATCCATGCAGTACGTGCAGTATGCAATGTTGGAATTGATGCCTGGTTCAATTTAAAAATTATAATGTCAAGTTGATCCTTGAGTGCTTGATTTTACTATTTGATCTGTATTATTGGGGTGTCACATCTACTAGTTTGATTTGCTAAGAAATGTGGCAGTGGTTTCTTCTCATGCAATGCAAATATCTTACATTATCTCCTATAGTTTGACCTACCAAAATGTAACATGCATGATAAGTCTATGCTACTTACCCTGATATGCAGCAGTATAGGATGAACTCGGAAAATTGACGGTATACCCTCAGAGTATTTGTGTGCATTCATAGATAATGGAGGCTAAGGTTCACTGCAGCATTTAAAGATGTTTACAATTTGATGTTTATATCTGCTGTATTATATGCACACTCATGCACTATTATGGGACAAATTGTCAACCATGAATAATCCTCAAATATTATGTATAATAAAATCTTATGACTCCAAATCAGCTGCACATACTGTATGTTCAAGGGGCACAAGGACTCATCAACTTTTCCCATTGAAAGAGGAGTATAAAACAAAGATGCAACCTGAGCTCTTGTTTTCTCTTTTTATAAATAATTATTACCTTCCAAACTTTCTACAGTCATCTCCAAACTTTAGACCCATCAAATCATTTTCTTGTTCCTCCTAATGTTTGTAGATTGATAATCTTGCAATTTTCTTGTAACCCATAGCAACTGTAGATAATAAATCATATCTATTGATTTGCTCCAGAGGTATTGTAAAAATCTTATCAACTCAGATAAATCTAAAATTCTGTCTTTGGGCAAAACCCCATTGAATTTGAAAAACAGCTAGTGGTGTCTAGGTAACGAAGAGCTTGAATAAATAAATAAATGGAACTTTAAATGCTCAGGAACATGATTGAGCTTTGTGGTATTGCAAATTTGAATAATGTTTGTCTTAAATACAAACACAAGTCACTGGGTCAATAAAATCATTTCGCTAAATATTTCCATGCATGCAGTTTCAATGTTCTGAAAAAGATTTAGCACACTAGCTATTTCAGCTTATACTTAATTCATGGTGCTGAATTTAAAGTCGGAGCCAGCATGCTGTGTAGATGCTAGAACATATAACAGGTAAATATAACACATGTATCATCAGAGTATCACACACAACCACATTCAATTAAATGCTGAAATTCTTGCTGTACTTGGATCACCTAATAACGTACGTATGCACATATGCACTTTTTTTACAGTTTTCACGTTTAGTGTGTGTAACTAGTAATTGAATACTAACAGTCTGTTACACAAAGCACTCAATCTTTCTCAAAACCTATACGTTTTTAAGATCTACTGTCCCTAAGTTTTTAAGATCTACTGTCCTGGTAAAGTAAAGAAATGACTGCAGATATGCAAAACTTGGAAACTGCATGGCCTATCTCATCTCGAACTATCATTCCCTTCATTGCATGAAGGATGTCTTGCATGCAGATAAAGTGACCAAAATACAGTCATCTATAATGAGCAATTTAATTAAGGCCTAAACTATTATCTTTAGCCTATAACTTATGCAATGCAGGTTAAGGGTTATAAGGGCTGATAAAGGGTATGCCTACGAATTGAAACTGACAGGCATAATATGTAAACCCACTGTTCCTGTGAAAGAAAGAACAACTGGGTGGAATATTTTGCTTCGATCAATTATAATTGAAGTATCATAAGAACATCACACAATCAAACACTACGTATGTAATATAAGATGGGTGTCCAGCAAACATTCTCATATCAATTGCATTGATTCTATTTATATTCCTTATGAGTAGTACCAACAATTACAATGTTATTATAAATCAAACTGTAAATTTTCATTATCAAGGCAATAAAGAATATTATATAGATTCAAATGCTTATTCTCATCACCATGGCCCTATTGTGTATATTGCGCACTATATGTCAGTCACCTATTATTTAACCTATAATTAATCTTTATGATTCTGCATGCTATAAGACTCTGTCTTGTTTGTTTTCTTTACTTAATTTGTTCCACTTTATAAATTTTGACTGCCTTTGTTGTGTGAGTGCATGTGCATCTGCATGAATTATGTCTACTTGTCTACTAGTCATTTATGCATGACTCCTTTATTAATTGTGCTCTAAGGATGATTAAATAGAAAGATTACTGATCAAGGTCTGCAAGCTAAGGCCATTAATATTTTGGATATGACCACGCAGTGATAATTATATATACTACTATACTGTACATATAAATCATACATGCACAGACCGGTATACCCTTAGTCATTAGATAGGCAATATAATTATTATATCAGAAAATTTTACTTCAATTATAATATCATAACATCATCACACAATTAAACACTATGCAATATATGCAAGTATAATCTGGATGTCCCATGTATTATAGAAGAAACTTTGGGGAGGATTTTGGGTTGGTTAATTGGCAATATGCCACAAAATTACAGTACTGTACTTTCATAAAAAAACTTAATGTCACTTATATTCACCAAAATTTTAATGCTCAATGTCTTCCTAGTGTATGTTTATGTTAGTCACAATCTCTATAAAAACCGTCAAGATAATAAAAGATATACATGAATATCATACGTGAAAGTATGGTATGTACTCAAAAGTGAAGTGGGCTACAGTTTTATGTAGTACCAAATTTACATGCTGTGGATCCAAACTTGTCAATGTATGTTCCAATTCTGCATGTCCCATTTCCTATTCATATACAGCAACATCCTACTCAAGACTCAAGCCTTTTAGGCTACAAAGTGACGATAGAAAAAGATTTGCATCCCTTGCCAACTGAGCAGGAGCACATTCTCTGAACTCTGGAGTCTGAATCACATCAGATAAACATGCTTGTAATATGTGTAGTTCTCTGTGACATATACGTTGCATATCTTCCAAGAGAGAGGGTGGAGCATGTGGGTGTGTGCTACTACAACTTAATGTTTGTTTCTCATTGCAAGAGTGAAGACAGAATTTCTTAAGTGCTTCTGTGTATGATCCTACAGAATACTTGTCCTTCGACTGGTCAATTGCACCACTACTAAAGGGAACATGACTAGCAATGAGTTTCTGCAAGCATGCATGCCTTGGTTGGCCAACTGTTATCAGCATTTCACAAAATTCAATATAATTCATTCCACAATTGGCTCTCAAGAGTACCTAATAAAAGCAAAGTAATAATGGAATAAATATAACCTAAATCGATAGATCATATTGCACATTTGACACCAAAATAAGGCATATTCTCGCTTCTCAGACCCTTCCACCATAGATACTCTAACCATCTATGCTTCCACCACCAATCCCTTCTCATGAAGGGGCGGGTTAGTCCACCCCTTTGTGAAAAGGGATTACATGGTGGTGGAAGGGTCTGGCAAGTAGGGTATAGAATGCTAACTTGACAATGAGCAGACCAGTTGTCCATCACTTCCTTTACATCTTCTATCTCTTTCTGAACCTGTACAAACATGCAAACAACAGCCTCATAAGAAGGCATCAATATTGCACAGTTGGCTATAAACTGAATAGTATGCATAATCATGCAGCCAAGTTCTGTATGTCTCAACATGTACGTGTATATACATACACTGAATACAGGATAATATGTTGGTGTAACCCATAAATGCATAGACATGTCTGATTCACATTGTTGTGCTTTTCACACGCATGAATGTAAACTATGTACATACGTACATGTACAGTATGTAAATTAGGGGTTACTGATGTAGATATTGGAGGATACTGGGACACATACTTGCAGAAGTTCTTCCTTCAGAAACCTCCACACATTCTTAACATTCCAAGCATTGCACCAATTGTTGTTGATGGACAGGGTGTCCGTCTAACATTGCAGCAGTAGTACAGTAATAAATGGATGTGATGTTATCTAGTTTCAATGCACATACATTGCTCATAGCAGAATTAAAATCCTATGCTATATAGAAAAGACACAATATCACCCACAACTGCTGGACACAATATATGGCAAAATATAAAGCAAAATGTAAAATGTACATACAGTATAGTTGAATACACTTGTAGTATATGTATGAAGATACAGGAGCTGGAAGTCTTCAGATCCACTACATACACCTCAGAAAATGTGATGTGCACAATGGTAAACTCACCAAATTTAGAACTTGATGGTGCCAGCCACTACAATAGTGAAAAGTAAAAGATTGGCAACAAATATACTCTGTGTCATAAATTTCCATGGGTGAATAATTAGCTTTTGGGAGTCAAAATGCACAAAACTACTCATTAGCAGAAAACCTTACAAAAGGGTTGATACTAACAAATTTGCTGTATTAGCTTACAATAGTCTTTGTTTAGATTATCATAAGCATATAAGACAATTATTGCACCGCTCAAGCATACATAGATCCTACAGTGGGCTTCATATAGTTATGTGCCTTGATCCTTGAATTTGATATTGTAATTAGAGTATGTACAGTACACCAACTTGTGAATGGATGAGAAGATGACCTCTGCAGCCACCAAATTATTATTTAAATTTGATTGTGTCTTAAAAAACCACCTGCACTGAAGGATCACTTGTCCATAATAATAATAATAATAATAATAATAATAATAATAATAATAATAATAATAATAGGCTTTTTTTACTTTTAGAATACATATTTAGTTAACATAGTAGTAATATTACTCTTACTATTGTTATACAGTAACTATTTCTTTCCTCCTTATGTATAGTTTTCATTTTTATTATAATAATATAATATTTTCTTATTTAAACTGGGTGAACCATTAGCCAGAGGCTACTACTAAGGCCCCCAGTATCCCACACACTCGCGCACACACACAATCAAATTAAAACAAATTCAAATATTAGTTTGGTGGCTGTGGTAGGTCATCTTCTCATCCATTCACAAGTTGGTAGCATGGGGGTGTAGGAGAAAAAAACCTCCAAATGGCACACAGTTGGGATGGTGCCCTCTGCTCACAGCTTAACTTCCAGTGCTAACCTACTGAGCCACCAGCACCCCTAAAGAGTTCTCGGACTAGTCTATAGAGACCACTATAGGCTAGTCCGAGAACTACATACTAAAACAATAAAACAATTCTATTGCACCTCTACATAAGGACTACCTGTCTATAGAGACCACAATATTACTAGGTCCCCGAAGTGGTCTTTACGTATATACAGACTCTACGTATGTCTCTTCCCTGATAGTCCCAAAATTTCCCAATAAATAAACCACCAAGAAAACTATTATCCCCCATGCAACCCCCAATGATAAGTTCTTTCAAATTGTTCTCAATAGATGCATACTATCCAAGAAACAAGCAAAGTGGTTTCATCCAATATGACAAAACAAAAACTGTCAAACTACAAAACAATTATTACATCATAGACATATAGAGAAATTCAATGATTGCACAATAATTAGCCAGAGAATATAAGTTCTTATATCCACGAAACAAGGCTATCTGTAAAGTTTTGTACTGGAAAATTTCCCGTTGTCCAGCAGACTACTATGTATTATATTATCATAAGAAATTATGTGTTGTTCGTGTACAGCATCATAAGCAATATTAAAACAACTAATTACTGAGCAGTTTAGCGAGATTAAATGATAGCATCATACTCATGGGGATGTGGATCTGGGCATCCATGCATTTTGGCAGGTGGATTGTAATTTTTGGCCCAGAGAAGTGAAGTTTGTTCATATGCGCCCATCACAAGTGGTTCGTGTCGAGTGTTAGCATGTGTGACATCTGTGATTTAAGAATGGATCTTCGTTAGTCAACTTGTACTTTTGTGTTACCATAGACACTCTGAGTATCTATAGAATATAGATATAGAATTAAATCCAGGTCCTGTTCAATGTTGCATTTGTCACAGTGAGGTCCTCATCTCTGAGATGGCTGAATTGGATTGGATTGGATTAATCTTATTTAGACTGGGACACCCACTTAGCCATGGCTACTTTTCAGGGGGCCCAGTAATCACAAGTACAGAATCGACAAACAAACAAACAATCAAACTACATTGTTAATTGTTATTATAAACTGTCAAATGTTCAATCATGCAATGTTCAATTCTTTTGGTGGCTGTAGTGGGCATTCTTCACTCTTCTCTCTTGGTGGTGGCAGGGGGGTGCAGAGAAAAAAGGCCAGAAACACCATCACTGGGATTGGACCTTAGTCCATCCCATAACTCAGCTCTTGTAGTCACAACAGCGGCCCACTAAGCCACGCACCCCCTGAAATCTGTGATTCAGTGTCATGTAAGCTCTGTAATAAAGCCTATCATGTAGTCTGCTGTATTATATGCACACTCATGCACTATTATGGGACAAATTGTCAACCATGAACAATCCTCAAATATTATGTATAATAAAATCTTATGACTCCAAATCAGCTGCACATACTGTATGTTCAAGGGGCACAAGGACTCATCAACTTTTCCCATTGAAAGAGAAGTATAAAACAAAGATGCAACCTGAGCTCTTGTTTTCTCTTTTTATAAATAATTATTACCTTCCAAACTTTCTACAGTCATCTCCAAACTTTAGACCAATCAAATCATTTTCTTGTTCCTCTTAATGTTTGTAGATTGATAATCTTGCAATTTTCTTGTAACCCATAGCAACTGTAGATAATAAATCATATCTATTGATTTGCTCCAGAGGTATTGTAAAAATCTTATCAACTCAGATAAATCTAAAATTCTGTCTTTGGGCAAAACCCCATTGAATTTGAAAAACAGCTAGTGGTATCTAGGTAACGAAGAGCTTGAATAAATAAATAAATGGAACTTTAAATGCTCAGGAACATGATTGAGCTTTGTGGTATTGCAAATTTGAATAATGTTTGTCTTAAATACAAACACAAGTCACTGGGTCAATAAAATCATTTCACTAAATATTTCCATGCATGCAGTTTCAATGTTCTGAAAAAGATTTAGCACACTAGCTATTTCAGCTTATACTTAATTCATGGTGCTGAATTTAAAGTCGGAGCCAGCATGCTGTGTAGATGCTAGAACATATAACAGGTAAATATAACACATGTATCATCAGAGTATCACACACAACCACATTCAATTAAATGCTGAAATTCTTGCTGTACTTGGATCACCTAATAACGTACGTATGCACATATGCACTTTTTTTACAGTTTTCACGTTTAGTGTGTGTAACTAGTAATTGAATACTAACAGTCTGTTACACAAAGCACTCAATCTTTCTCAAAACCTATACGTTTTTAAGATCTACTGTCCTGGTAAAGTAAAGAAACGACTGCAGATATGCAAAACTTGGAAACTGCATGGCCTATCTCATCTCGAACTATCATTCCCTTCATTGCATGAAGGATGTCTTGCATGCAGATAAAGTGACCAAAATACAGTCATCTATAATGAGCAATTTAATTAAGGCCTAAACTATTATCTTTAGCCTATAACTTATGCAATGCAGGTTAAGGGTTATAAGGGCTGATAAAGGGTATGCCTACGAATTGAAACTGACAGGCATAATATGTAAACCCACTGTTCCTGTGAAAGAAAGAACAACTGGGTGGAATATTTTGCTTCGATCAATTATAATTGAAGTATCATAAGAACATCACACAATCAAACACTACGTATGTAATATAAGATGGGTGTCCAACAAACATTCTCATATCAATTGCATTGATTCTATTTATATTCCTTATGAGTAGTACCAACAATTACAATGTTATTATAAATCAAACTGTAAATTTTCATTATCAAGGCAATAAAGAATATTATATAGATTCAAATGCTTATTCTCATCACCATGGCCCTATTGTGTATATTGCGCACTATATGTCAGTCACCTATTATTTAACCTATAATTAATCTTTATGATTCTGCATGCTATAAGACTCTGTCTTGTTTGTTTTCTTTACTTAATTTGTTCCACTTTATAAATTTTGACTGCCTTTGTTGTGTGAGTGCATGTGCATCTGCATGAATTATGTCTACTTGTCTACTAGTCATTTATGCATGACTCCTTTATTAATTGTGCTCTAAGGATGATTAAATAGAAAGATTACTGATCAAGGTCTGCAAGCTAAGGCCATTAATATTTTGGATATGACCACGCAGTGATAATTATATATACTACTATACTGTACATATAAATCATACATGCACAGACCGGTATACCCTTAGTCATTAGATAGGCAATATAATTATTATATCAGAAAATTTTACTTCAATTATAATATCATAACATCATCACACAATTAAACACTATGCAATATATGCAAGTATAATCTGGATGTCCCATGTATTATAGAAGAAACTTTGGGGAGGATTTTGGGTTGGTTAATTGGCAATATGCCACAAAATTACAGTACTGTACTTTCATAAAAAAACTTAATGTCACTTATATTCACCAAAATTTTAATGCTCAATGTCTTCCTAGTGTATGTTTATGTTAGTCACAATCTCTATAAAAACCGTCAAGATAATAAAAGATATACATGAATATCATACGTGAAAGTATGGTATGTACTCAAAAGTGAAGTGGGCTACAGTTTTATGTAGTACCAAATTTACATGCTGTGGATCCAAACTTGTCAATGTATGTTCCAATTCTGCATGTCCCATTTCCTATTCATATACAGCAACATCCTACTCAAGACTCAAGCCTTTTAGGCTACAAAGTGACGATAGAAAAAGATTTGCATCCCTTGCCAACTGAGCAGGAGCACATTCTCTGAACTCTGGAGTCTGAATCACATCAGATAAACATGCTTGTAATATGTGTAGTTCTCTGTGACATATACGTTGCATATCTTCCAAGAGAGAGGGTGGAGCATGTGGGTGTGTGCTACTACAACTTAATGTTTGTTTCTCATTGCAAGAGTGAAGACAGAATTTCTTAAGTGCTTCTGTGTATGATCCTACAGAATACTTGTCCTTCGACTGGTCAATTGCACCACTACTAAAGGGAACATGACTAGCAATGAGTTTCTGCAAGCATGCATGCCTTGGTTGGCCAACTGTTATCAGCATTTCACAAAATTCAATATAATTCATTCCACAATTGGCTCTCAAGAGTACCTAATAAAAGCAAAGTAATAATGGAATAAATATAACCTAAATCGATAGATCATATTGCACATTTGACACCAAAATAAGGCATATTCTCGCTTCTCAGACCCTTCCACCATAGATACTCTAACCATCTATGCTTCCACCACCAATCCCTTCTCATGAAGGGGCGGGTTAGTCCACCCCTTTGTGAAAAGGGATTACATGGTGGTGGAAGGGTCTGGCAAGTAGGGTATAGAATGCTAACTTGACAATGAGCAGACCAGTTGTCCATCACTTCCTTTACATCTTCTATCTCTTTCTGAACCTGTACAAACATGCAAACAACAGCCTCATAAGAAGGCATCAATATTGCACAGTTGGCTATAAACTGAATAGTATGCATAATCATGCAGCCAAGTTCTGTATGTCTCAACATGTACGTGTATATACATACACTGAATACAGGATAATATGTTGGTGTAACCCATAAATGCATAGACATGTCTGATTCACATTGTTGTGCTTTTCACACGCATGAATGTAAACTATGTACATACGTACATGTACAGTATGTAAATTAGGGGTTACTGATGTAGATATTGGAGGATACTGGGACACATACTTGCAGAAGTTCTTCCTTCAGAAACCTCCACACATTCTTAACATTCCAAGCATTGCACCAATTGTTGTTGATGGACAGGGTGTCCGTCTAACATTGCAGCAGTAGTACAGTAATAAATGGATGTGATGTTATCTAGTTTCAATGCACATACATTGCTCATAGCAGAATTAAAATCCTATGCTATATAGAAAAGACACAATATCACCCACAACTGCTGGACACAATATATGGCAAAATATAAAGCAAAATGTAAAATGTACATACAGTATAGTTGAATACACTTGTAGTATATGTATGAAGATACAGGAGCTGGAAGTCTTCAGATCCACTACATACACCTCAGAAAATGTGATGTGCACAATGGTAAACTCACCAAATTTAGAACTTGATGGTGCCAGCCACTACAATAGTGAAAAGTAAAAGATTGGCAACAAATATACTCTGTGTCATAAATTTCCATGGGTGAATAATTAGCTTTTGGGAGTCAAAATGCACAAAACTACTCATTAGCAGAAAACCTTACAAAAGGGTTGATACTAACAAATTTGCTGTATTAGCTTACAATAGTCTTTGTTTAGATTATCATAAGCATATAAGACAATTATTGCACCGCTCAAGCATACATAGATCCTACAGTGGGCTTCATATAGTTATGTGCCTTGATCCTTGAATTTGATATTGTAATTAGAGTATGTACAGTACACCAACTTGTGAATGGATGAGAAGATGACCTCTGCAGCCACCAAATTATTATTTAAATTTGATTGTGTCTTAAAAAACCACCTGCACTGAAGGATCACTTGTCCATAATAATAATAATAATAATAATAATAATAATAATAATAATAATAATAGGCTTTTTTTTACTTTTAGAATACATATTTAGTTAACATAGTAGTAATATTACTCTTACTATTGTTATACAGTAACTATTTCTTTCCTCCTTATGTATAGTTTTCATTTTTATTATAATAATATAATATTTTCTTATTTAAACTGGGTGAACCATTAGCCAGAGGCTACTACTAAGGCCCCCAGTATCCCACACACTCGCGCACACACACAATCAAATTAAAACAAATTCAAATATTAGTTTGGTGGCTGTGGTAGGTCATCTTCTCATCCATTCACAAGTTGGTAGCATGGGGGTGTAGGAGAAAAAAACCTCCAAATGGCACACAGTTGGGATGGTGCCCTCTGCTCACAGCTTAACTTCCAGTGCTAACCTACTGAGCCACCAGCACCCCTAAAGAGTTCTCGGACTAGTCTATAGAGACCACTATAGGCTAGTCCGAGAACTACATACTAAAACAATAAAACAATTCTATTGCACCTCTACATAAGGACTACCTGTCTATAGAGACCACAATATTACTAGGTCCCCGAAGTGGTCTTTACGTATATACAGACTCTACGTATGTCTCTTCCCTGATAGTCCCAAAATTTCCCAATAAATAAACCACCAAGAAAACTATTATCCCCCATGCAACCCCCAATGCAAAGTTCTTTCAAATTGTTTTCAATAGATGCATACTATCCAAGAAACAAGCAAAGTGGTTTCATCCAATATGACAAAACAAAAACTGTCAAACTACAAAACAATTATTACATCATAGACATATAGAGAAATTCAATGATTGCACAATAATTAGCCAGAGAATATAAGTTCTTATATCCACGAAACAAGGCTATCTGTAAAGTTTTGTACTGGAAAATTTCCCGTTGTCCAGCAGACTACTATGTATTATATTATCATAAGAAATTATGTGTTGTTCGTGTACAGCATCATAAGCAATATTAAAACAACTAATTACTGAGCAGTTTAGCGAGATTAAATGATAGCATCATACTCATGGGGATGTGGATCTGGGCATCCATGCATTTTGGCAGGTGGATTGTAATTTTTGGCCCAGAGAAGTGAAGTTTGTTCAAAAGCGCCCATCACAAGTGGTTCGTGTCGAGTGTTAGCATGTGTGACATCTGTGATTTAAGAATGGATCTTCGTTAGTCAACTTGTACTTTTGTGTTACCATAGACACTCTGAGTATCTATAGAATATAGATATAGAATTAAATCCAGGTCCTGTTCAATGTTGCATTTGTCACAGTGAGGTCCTCATCTCTGAGATGGCTGAATTGGATTGGATTGGATTAATCTTATTTAGACTGGGACACCCACTTAGCCATGGCTACTTTTCAGGGGGCCCAGTAATCACAAGTACAGAATCGACAAACAAACAAACAATCAAACTACATTGTTAATTGCTATTATAAACTGTCAAATGTTCAATCATGCAATGTTCAATTCTTTTGGTGGCTGTAGTGGGCATTCTTCACTCTTCTCTCTTGGTGGTGGCAGGGGGGTGCAGAGAAAAAAGGCCAGAAACACCATCACTGGGATTGGACCTTAGTCCATCCCATAACTCAGCTCTTGTAGTCACAACAGCGGCCCACTAAGCCACGCACCCCCTGAAATCTGTGATTCAGAGTCATGTAAGCTCTGTAATAAAGCCTATCATGTAGTTTGCGTTAATTCTAATGATACGGTTGATTCAATCGTACCCAACAATTTAAGGAAAGACTGGTACTGTGGTATTTGTAAACGTCAAGCAAAGTCAAATCAAAGGACTTTTGCGTACAGAAAGCATGCGCTTTCAAGAGAATTTGATCAAGAACATGATTATCAAAGCATTCAGCATCCCAAGCAACCACAGATTTGGCAAACCCCCCCTCCCCTCTGCAAGAACTACCCATGTAAGTCATTGAATCAGATGCTTACTAATTGTGTATCATAGCTATAGCTGTAGCAAAGTGTTGATTACTGTCTTAGTCGCACTTAGTCAGACTTGTGGATTTAATTCAAATATGTACTTTTATCACTAATTTGTTTTTCTCTGTAGGTAGAGGACCACCAAATCTCTGGTGTTGAACCTGTTTCTATTAATTTCCGTAGCAAATTTTAATACATCATCTTCTATATGCATAACATTGAATTCATCAACCTTACTATAGTATATATATAAATTATATTTCCTCACATTTCCACTTCCAATTTACTTACATAACATCAATTTACTCCCACGTATTCAGCGAGGGTTCTGAACTTTGTTCACAACTAGTTATGCAATCACTACATACAACATTAGTTTCAATTTAATGCAGCTGGAATAATATTTGTCTTCAACAAACACTCTACTGCACCAGCTACAAGACACTACATTCCAAACATTGTGCTAACCTCGGTACAAATAAGACTTCGTTTGCTTCTTGTTGAACACGCAAAGAACCAGGAATCTTGTTGCAGAGTTCCTGATTGGTGATGCCGCATGGAAAGTTTCCAAACTTATCTTTAACTTCATTTTCATGTCCAGGAGGAACTAATATCCACTCTTTACGACCATGCACATTAACAGACCAGCTGTATGATCTAAATACAGTATATTGGTACGGGTAGCCCAACATTGTGAAGATGAATAACTAACCACCTTACCTTAGAACATCAACATGAAAAGGAGTTCTTCGATCACATATGCAGATAAAATAGAAACATACATCAAAAACATGACATGGGCATACAGCAGCACTGTACTCACGATGTTCCTGCTGGTCCAAAATACACAAATCGATAGTCATCTACTGCATCTTTTCGCTGGTCCCAAAATTCATTGAGCCAATCAAACGTGAAGTACACTGATTTAGAAAATCCTTTATAGTCAGGGAAGTCTCTAGGAAATAGAACAGAACAAATTATTTCATGTACCCTTATTACCAATAAACAAATTGCATAACATTATGTAATTATTGTATACAAATCGACAGTAAAATTGCTCCTGGATAGTATTATATACGTACATATACTCCTCATTCTGTCGATACATATCCTCACATACATATTACAAAAGTTAGTACTTCTCATTACAAGTTTCATGTCCCCCATATACTAAGCAAGTTGTTAAGTATAGCCAAAACTTGTTAACATGAAATTGGTTAACACAAAGTCTTTTAACATTAAATACTACTGCGATCCAAGCACAGGTCCAAGCATGACATGTACGTAGTACTGTTTATGCAAAATACTTTAAGATGAAATTTTATCACAGTCCCATGAGTTTCATGATAAAGAGATTTTATTGTATACATAGATATCTAAGAGTACCTAACATCTGTCTATTTGGTCATAATTGTACACTGTCACATAGTATATATTAACCTGAAAAAATGCCAGTCCTTGAGATATAAAGAAAAATCATTACTATCCTTTTGATATTCATCAAGGTAGTCTGAAAATTTCATGATTTGTCTTTTTCGCTCCGAGTATCCTTCTTTTGTACAATGCTCCACAGGAACAGATGCATTACCTACACATAGATATGGCAGTAGGTGAGATAGGGGTGCACGTGTTTATGTAAATGGATAAAACATTGCAAATGTTCACAATAACATAGTCAAAAGATATCATCTTGGTACCATAGATATCTTATTCAGAGATTCTGCTTCAACTAAAAATGTGTATCTTTGGATGCCTGCTATATGCACAAGCAGTGCATTAGCTCACACGATGCAAAGAATGTGACAGTAATGGTAACAGTAGTTCTGGACCATCTATGATCAGATAGCAGCAGACTCTCATTTTCTAGTACTGCAAACACTAGAATAACATGGACTGACATAATATATATACCATGTATCAGTGGAGTAGGAACAGAGAGGGGCACTGCCCCTGCCCCCCCCCTCCAATAAGGTAATAGGAGGGGCCTGGTCCCTTGAAAAGCAGGTCAAACAAAAAGAAATTAGAGAAGATATTTTGGCACATTTAACATTTAACTGAATTTCTCAATAGTACCTAAGTCATATTTTAAATGATAATTATCACTAAAGTGACAAATATATGTTGCCATGAATGTACCCAGATGATCTGCCCCTCCTCCAATGTACCTTCATATTCTACCGTGTATAGATGCAGTGAACTACATAATATGTCTGTAGTGAATCAGCTACTATCCAGCTTCAGTAAGAACTGAAATTGGTGAGTATCCGCTTCATACCCATGCACTTTCAAACCACCTTAACTATAGGCCCAGGTCACACAGGGCGCGCTTCCTGGGGAATTGAAACGCACCGAAATTGTTTCGCAAAAACTTCCAGTTAATCCCGTCAGCCTCCATCCACTCGAGCGGCAATTTTAGTCCACCTCCTCTAACAAGGCAGGGCGTATTGGTACTCATGAATCTTTCCAAAAAAGTGAAAGTCGCCACATTGTCCAACACAGCAACCATCGCCTACCTATAACCAGAGAATTACAAATGACCACCCATCATTAATCTTTTAGTGAACAAAGTGGTGCAATCATAGACCGTCTAACTACGTAACCGTAATTTCGAGTGTCTATGGTGCAATTACCCTATGGTCTAGCTAGATAGACTATCAGAGGCATCTTCCATGACCACGTCACCGCGACACGTAGGCAACCAGTACTAACTGGTCGTAGTCCCAAAAGCGAACTGATTCCCCAATCCCAAAATTGAGGTCAGCTTATGGCTGGCGTGATAATGCAGCTTCAGTAAGAACTGAATTTGGTGAGTATCCGCTTTAAGTCTGTTGTTTAGTTATGGTCTTTTATTGTCGACGGTACTTTATCGTTTTTAGATCGCGAAAATGCTACTGAGTGGTGATGTAATCTAGAGCTGCGCGGACCTGCTTTCGCCTCGAGCTTTGGTTTTGCCCTGACCCACGGGTCAAACTCTGAAGTACTGGTCGTTCGTACGTGGACACTGCTGTATTCATACGTGCGCCCGTATTCTAGTACATCAGCATCTTTTGTGGCACCCCCAGTCATGAATCCTCCTCCGTGGAATGATTTTACTCGGTGCGCGATTTGTACACGTCGCTTCAAGGGAGGTGATATGCTCCCAACCACTCTGTCTTGCTTTCACACTGTTTGTCACAAGTGCCTAAGAAAGCAGAAACTGGTATGCCCATTGGACCGCATTCCATTCAAGACACCTGTTGATAATCCACCTGTAAACCCTGGAATCGTGAAAGTGCTTAGCATAGAGGATCCAAATGCTGCACCAGATCCGCGCCTGTTTGGATTGAAAGATGAAGAATTGTGCCACTATCAAAGGTTGTCCCATGCAATTGAGTATGTGGCCATGTTACTGAGTCCCTTAGTTGAATCTGGACTTCAAGGTTTACATGTTACGTGCCTCAGCCGGCCCATATTAAAGAAAGTAACTAGTGCGCTAAATATTCCTCTCTTTGAAATAGAGGGCCGGATGCGTTTAATGAAGCTGGGTAAATCAATAGCAGAACGTCTTGTTGTGGAACTCCTCCTTCTACACCAAAAGAAACAGGAGCTTTCTTCCCAGCTTTGGGCCGCTCTTCGTCAACGAGGATGCCAGTTTCTTGGACCCATTATGCAGTATGAGGCTCTCAAAGCTATTCTGCGAGTGTTAGAGACAGGAAGATTTGTATCTCGCAGAAATATTATATCCTTTGTGGTACAACGACTAGAGCCTGAATACCCAACAGCCTCCAGAACCAGTGTTGGTCATGTAGTTCAGTTGCTATACAGAGCATCATGCTTCACTGTAGACAAACAGGAGGGAGACTCGTCACTTTTGCAGTTGAAAGAGCAGGTGTGCACTTGTGTCTGAACATGTGTGTATGCATGTGTGCGCGTGTGTAGCAACAGATTTATATCTCACTAATCCTTTTATCCTTTATACTTGAACATTTTCCAATCCTTACCTAGTTTCGCACATATGACAATCTGAGAAGGGAGCATGATACACAGATAGTGAAGATTTCCATGGATGCTGGACTTAGAATTGGACCAGAGCAGCTGGCTAACATGCTGTATACCTCAGGTCAAAACAAGTCCTATATTCAGAGTATCATCGATAAGGTATGCAATCATTAGAGCAACGTACTTGTGTTCTTAGACTGTAGTTGTATGTGTTGTATTTCACATTCTTGGGAACAGCTCTGGTAGGCATGATCTACAGTATGATATGTCTTGAGTCTTTGATTGGTTGACTGTCACATTGTCTTGGTGTGTATTTGTAGGGCTTTGTTAGAAAATTCCCAGTCTTTACTTTGTCTGTTGAAGTTACGGACAGGGACTAAAGTGACCATCATCCTGTCAAGTTATAATTACTACCACTGTTTAGGAGTGAAAGTGCTTTATGAATAGTAGCAGAATTTTGTGTATATTAGCATATGTACTACTCCAATCATGAATTGGATATTGGATACCAGATTCTTTGAAAGTGGCCCTACTTTTGATTCATTTGAATGGATTCTAGACCATTTTCCTGCCGTTCTGTTTCTGCTGCTACTGTTAAGTTTTGTCTCATATAGGAATTGATCTAAAAGCAGTGACTGAAAGTAAATTAACCCAAGGTCCTGGTGAGGGTCTCACACCTGCTCCTGAGGATTTACGAATATTCACACCTTGTTCCCACGAGATTTGCCATAATGCTACCATGCATTGGGAATTGGGTTTCCTCTAGTAGCTTTGAGTATGCAATTAATCATGGCTTAGTACTTGCACAATAGGAAGATGGTGACCTTTGCAACAAATTTAAGTCTGAATTACTGTTACTAGGAGTGACACACACACACACACACACACCACTTCCCCTAGAATAAAGCTGTTAGTGGAATTTGAGTTTCAACAATTCTGCAATATACTGTGTATGTAAAGCTGCCATTGCGATAATGCCCTCATTTGTGCAAAATATTGTTTGGCCATCACATAGCTGAATAGCTTAGTATCTGTAATGTTTTGGTATTTTTGTCTTTTTGAGTGCCTCCGCGCATCAGATTTTCTTCTAAAATGAAAGGGAGGCATTGGATTTTAAGTGCCTGTCCTTGATACACAGCACTTGTCACTTGCTAGCACTAAGGAATGGATATGCTCTGCTTCCCTGTAGCTAATAGCATCTCGTGTTGCCCCAACTGGTATCAACGAATTGAAAGTTGTCTTGGAGCGAGTAGATGAAACCAGCAATCTGTCAAAGATACTGTTTGATTTGGAATTTCTAATAGCGCAGGAAGTGGATGCTAAAACTGGTCAAGGTAATCCTTGTATAAATCATGTTTCCATTTACGTGTACATTACATAGGGTTGTTTAAAATACTTGTGTGTGGGGTCTATGAACTAACCTATTTTTGTGATAGACTTTGTTTATACTTTAAGTTTCGATGCATGCGTTGGCATTTGACTGTTTGAGCATTACATACATACAACAAAAGAAATACTCTGCATGTTACATCACATTCTGGACAAATTGAACTCTGCATGAGAAGTTAACTTGAATTATATTCTATTTCACTGTACTTTGTTATGTTAGTTTTCATCTCTTTTGTATATATCTGAGTGCCTTCATAGTATCCCATGGCTATTGGTTTTCCAGGATAGTGAAGATTCCTGATACCTGATACCTGGTAACATACTGTAGGGCTCATTTACTGAACATGAGATTTTGTATAAGGGGAATCATATACAGGATCCCCCAGGTCAAACCCAGTGTATGTGCGCTGTGTTTTATTGCATTGTTTTATTAACAATTCAGATGCAGTTGCTACATTCTCCTTTGAGCACTGTGCCGATTCTGTTGAAGCTCTCAAGAATGTGTTGATGATATATGTAGACTATTCAACAGTGAGTACAACTAGTGCCTACTAGCTCTCTACAAAGCTTGTATATTACAATATGTTGTAATTTTGGTGCATTAGGAGAAACTGAAGAAACAGCATGGTCCTGATGTCAATGTGCAGCAGGTGTGTTCGATATACTGTACATACAGTACTTGAATTTGAAAAGGTGTTTGTTTATAAAACTTATTACTTCGTAGATATTGGGAAATCGATATAAGACAGGCATGTGCCGTGAATTACAGCAAAAAGGTAGATGTTCAAGAGGCACAGAATGCACGTATGCTCATTCAACAACTGAACTCCAAAGGTACCGCTAGCTGTTCTTAGTACCCCGTCTGAGGTGTCTACAGCTGTTCATTTGTTTATAGGTACAGAGAAATGGCCACTACAAAGAGTTCAAAAGTTCAAGCTACCCTTCATGAAAATGGCTACCAAAAGTCTCATTTGGCTGATCCGGTAGATCTTAGTCACTCGCTATCTATGATGACTGTATCATCTCCTGATACAATGAGCCACAGTGGTTCCAGACGTAGCACTATTCACTGTGTGGATAGAGAATCACTGGATCATTTACAACTACCGTCTAGTATAAAGCACCTGTCTGGTAGTGTCTTAACAGGGTCAGATCCCGGACTGCTGGCAGAGTCTACGGCAGATTTCCCTGAAGCTGCACTCAAGTCGTACTCAAGTACAAGTGATTTGTACAGCCATCAAAAATACAGTGTGCCGAATGTGTTGAAGCCTGTCTCCAATCACTCTGCTTCTGAAATAGGTCCAAACCCAACAACTGATGGCAGTTTGTCGGATGATCCTGAGGTACATGCATAATATAATGTAATGATCTTATTCTTGTACGCTGGGCTTAGGTTGCTTACTCTATGTTGTAGGAGTGAGTTGAGAAGAACTTGTGTCTGTACTGTATACTGTATATGCAGGCACAAGGTCCTTGGCTGCCTCGCTTGTACAGCATTGTAACCATATATGCTGATGTATGCTTTGGGTGTATTTTCAGTATGGTAGCTCCTCCCAATAGATCACTTATGCTATTTAGTGCTTTTTTCTACTCTTACACCTTGCAGAACCTTGACGTTAGGAGAAGGAAGCAAATGATGGAAGTGCCACTTGCTCAAGGACCACCTGTATCTATGAAAAGAGCCTCTCTTCCACTGACTACTGAAGCATATTCTCCTCATCCATTGTCAAGCTACAGCACGTCTTCTTCTCGTGGTATGGACTCACATCACACAGAACACTATGACACGGTCTACAGTGAAGATGGAACAAGCAGGAACCATCACCTTGACAGTCACATTGTGCACAGGTTACCTGCTGGATCTGACACCAAGTATCGTGTATTATCAGGATCATCTACACCAGTTCAATACCCCAACTACCTTCCTCAATATCGAAGTGTCATTTCTGCCAATGATCCTCGCACTGTTATGACAACAGCTCCACCTTTTTATCCCCAATACCATGTTTCGTCTGGAGGGCAACCTCAGGCAGTGAATTTCTCGCATCCCGGTGTGCCTATTTATCACAATCTTTCCACAATTTCTGTAAGTTTACTCATAGATACTACAACACACATTTTGACTTGAGTATGTCTTTTTATTGTATGCAATGTATGTGCATGTGATGTTATGTATTTCTCTGTGGGGACTTTTCAAGCAAGCCTTTGAAAAGTCTAGCAAGCATGTCTTCCCACAGATATTGATCTAAGCTGGCACAGATTTTCAATTTCAATTTCAATGTTATGGGAAAATAGTATGATCTAGTAATAGTATATCCCTTCCAGTCTGTAATATCTCTGTCAATTCACTTTTTCTATCTTGATACCGGAGATACCCTAGCCCCTCTCCAGCTTTTTTCAGCTTGTAAACAAAGGTATTGAAACAGATGCACTGTGTTGCATAATGCAATATGTTACTTTATGATAGTCTACTACTACTTAGTTGGAGTGCAGTCCAACCCCCCACTTGTGTACAGCGTAGTAGTTTGCAGGCTGCATGAACATTTTCGACTATTTGGTTACTTCATTTTACTAATACTAACTGTGGGGTGGAACATTGATTGTACATGTGTTATGCGTGCTAGCATGCACAAGCACACATGCACATACACATTCATTGTTTATGATATCTACATGTAAGCACATGAGTGTACATATTTGTGTATGTATGGTAGGCACAGAAATAATGTTACCATGCGAAGAATACAGTTCGCGAAGTTTATTGGAAGTTTAAGCAAAGTTCAATCAAAGTTAGGGCAAACTTTGCTCAAAGTTAGAATGAAGTTTGTTCGAAGTTTCACATACTTAGATAAAGGTTTGCACGAAGTTCGCCCAAAGTTCGAATCAAAGTTCCACGTACTTCAGTAGAGGTTGGCACAAAGTTTGCTCAAAGTTTTTGCGAAGTTCGCTTCAAAATGGTAACATTATTTCCATGCCTACCATAAGTATGTGTTATTTGCATGTGTGTTTGTATGTATGTATGAAGAGAGTTTCATGTTGTAGCTGTCAATGGTAGCCTTATACTTCATGTTTCTCTATCATTACTTTTGCAGGAAACAAATGTTATGGCAGTAGATCCTCGACTGCCACAAATATCATTCAAGCCACCCAATGGTGATTATAATTCTTTTCCTGTTTATGTTGACCCAAGTTATTATACAACTTACCCTTAATTTTGTTTTGTACTTACACTTGTGGTAGGCTTGGTACTAGCATGATGTATTGGTTTTTTATTTGTGCCTCATTCACGAGTTCAGTAATTTATACTACCCATCCATGAAGTGTATTATATGAAGATATTGTACGTACGTAGATATACGTGCATGCATGTAAACATTAAGATTTATGTCAGCACTACGTATCAGTATATGTAGTGCTGACATAAATCTTAAATGTTTACGTGCATGCATGTATATCTACGTATGTACAATATATTTTCTATGTGCATGCATGTAATGTGGCTTGAACATGATAGCACATATATATACGTACATATAGATACATAGTCTGATGCATTCAGTATTACTCATGTGTTACAGTGACATACTGCATCATGCAACGCATGACTATTCAAAATTTGTTTATAATTGCCATTGCATGATTGATCATGCATTGTCGAAGATGGTAGGTAAAAATCAGCTATGTAGGCACATAGTCTCACGGACCCTGTCCCACTTTGACCCTGGCCATTCTATTTGGGCAAAAGAGCTCTGCCCAAATAGAATGGGGGCAGGGTACAAGACTAATGGGATGCATGCATGCATGGCATCTTTGGCAAAGGCAAATAATCAGAAATGCTTATGCATTCATGCATGCATGGCCTGGGGTCTCAAGAGCTGCGCATATATATATATATATATATATATATATATATATATATATATACAGTGAAACCTGTCTATTGCGGTCACCATTGGGGCGAAATATTTTGGCTGTTATAGACAGGTGGCTGCTTTAATGAGGTAGAATACCATACATTACTGCTGATTCGGAGAAGAATTAGTGGCTGGTATAGACAGCTGGCTGCATTACACAGTGACCACAATAGACAGGTTCCACTGTATATATATAATATATATATATATATATAATATTGTATATATAATTAATGCAAGCATGACAGAATCCAGAATTGATTTTGACAATTATAAATTAACGCAGTTTTATATATTATACTGTATATATATATATATATATATATATATATATATATATATATATATAATATATAATTTCATTGTGGATTAGTATGTAGGGTTGGTGTGGATTATATTAATGCCGGGTTAAATTGCACTCAGTAAAATATCATGCATTACCTGCATGTAATTTGTTTTGTGGAAATAAACAGAGTGGATTGTGGGGTTGGTGAATTATAGAAGTCTCACTATAATAATATACCTCTGATATACACTTTAGTGGACACTCCAAAGTATAATTATACGTACATAATGCGCAGTTATATACATGATATAACTTGGATCTGCAAATTAAAATTTAATTATAATATAAAGGACTATTATACGTACGAGGTCCTTTAATACCTCCCATGCAATATGTCCAATAATATATTTTGAACCTTCCAATTATATTGGACATGCAATTGCGCAATAATTATTTAAAGAGTGAGACTTATAAAGAACAAAGTCACACAATTATATACTGTAATTTAAGTCTGGCTACAGAGTACTGTATGGATGCTTTAAACAGTGGAAACTCACTATAAGAAAATCTCTTATTATATGCAATTATATAAACAAAATAAATTGCTAGTTGTACATATTACAAGCAAAATTATATTCTAATACACAAATTGAAACTGAAAAAGATGGAAACAATACCACTGCATGGACATTGATTGGATTAATGGAGTTTAAGTAGATTCCCTAGAACTATACTAAACAGCAACATTAAACCCAAGTTTCTGTTTGATTTGAACTTCCTTAGACAATCTTGAGTATTGTGTAAATCAACTGTTCGTATCTGTAGAAAGTAAATATGTACGCTATTCAATGTAATATGCCTAACATGCAAAGTGTACACATCCAATCTTAGCTCCTGAGAATCAACATGCAGTGGGCAAGGAAGGAGGAAGTGACAAAAAACTACTCAGCAATGAAACGTGGATGCCAGATTCTTCAATGCCTTCATTTCCAATGGGCACCAATATGTTCATTGATTCATTGAAGGAGGAGAACCAAGTCCTGATTCCATTCATCAGAACCCCCACAACTTCCTGAAGAATGACTCTCTCCAATCAGGAATGCTGTCAGCATATTGTCTATTTGGTTGTGGACAACCACACCTTTCAACTTGGAAATTGTTTTGTACCAAGACAATCCCTCTGTCTACATTGATGTTCAACACAGTCATGAATCTAAACCCTTGGTGGCTGCATCATCAAGTTGCCCCATCATGCTGGCCAATATGTAGGTGGTAGTTCACTTGTCACTTGCTGCCCATGTGCATGCCAGCCTCTCCCTACTGCCACCAAGGCTGTACAGTGCACAGGGATGGTTGCTAATTGAGGAAATCCAGCTCAGCTTACGTACATATTGGCCCTGTGAGAACACCTTCACTTCCTCGGTGCCCTGTATCTGTTTACAGCACTGAAAGTCAAGCCTGAAGTACTCGTAACTGTATACTACTGGTGAAGCTAAAATTACTCCTAGAAAAGGTCGTTGTCATCCTTGCCTCCCAATGTACATAAAGTGAGCTGTTTAAATCTGTATGTACATGTAGTTATCTCTATTTGACATGGGGCCTTTCCATAAACAACTTTCGCTTGCTAAAGCACCTGACCTTTCCAATCAGGTTGTACAGGTTCCCTAGGAGAATGTTAACTATCTGTCATTGGTACTCAGCCCAACAACGTGATGTGGGATCCTCATCAATTACCCAATTATAAATTAGAAGAGTAATCATGCAAAGAATCATAAGAAGTGTAGTGCAAGAGGAATTACAATGACTGTATTGACCCCATATACTATGTGACACTGAACATGCACATTCATTGTGTCATTCATCATTGAATTATCATTCATTCATTCATCAACACTCCAACGCCACCTGGAATGGTATATATTGTATGCCATGTATTGTATATGTGAGCTAAATCTGTACTTCAACTGTGTGGGTAGATAGATCAATTTATCCTTCCTCAAGCATTTATAGCACAATTTCATCGCCTTAATGCATGTAGTAATAATTGCTTGTGAGATGCAAGCATCATAGGGTGAGCCTGAGTACACTAGTGAATGTGAACAGGAGTTGATGGGCATTTCTTGAAGAGTGAAATAGTACGTAATACATACATGAGAGTTTTCAAAGACAGAAAATCCACATTGGCAAAAGAGAAAGGAAGTGCAAGAAGATCATGGGAGGTGTGAAAGGGCCCAAAAGGAAATGAAGGAATGGACAAAGACGATAGACATGAGGCCCCTATCTGTTGACAACAAGCTGTATATCTGTGAGGCCCCTATCTGTTGACAACAAGCTGTATATCTGTTTCTGAAAAGGAAGTAGAGCCAGAAGTAGAGCCAGAATACAGCAGGTTGATTAGACCGAGAAACTTCTCAATGAGGGGAAGAATGAATGGCAAAAATACAATCACTGAACCTGAACCGGTATATCTGGCATGTAAGTGTCTAAGCTTGTAGGACACAGCAAACTTCAGACCACTGGAAGAAAGGCTTTAGCAAGACACATGTAGATACGTACATCTTGCTGTAAAAAGCAACAGAAGTTCACAGTGAGAGCAGACAAATATGACTGGATCACTGCCAGCAGGGAAGAGTATCAGTACCAGGCACACTGAGATACAATGCAGGGTTTTATCTGGGGTCAAATGTTTTGTGGGGAACCTACACATCTATTTATATGTACGTATGTATATACACACATGCGTGGTGCGGCACGGCATGGCGCAAGCATGATGTTATGTATTCAATGATATTAAAAACCACACTCATGCATGCAGCATGCATATCAGGTTTTCTTTCAGAATAATGATGAAGACGAGACAATGGCAAAGTATAGTGATGTACGTAACGGCGGGCAGATATGCATGTGGAATGATAGTGGTGTAAATTAGGGGGGTCTGGGGGTATGCTCCCCCAGGAAAATTTTTAGTTTTCATGCCTCAGAAGGTGTAAATGAGGCTGTTTTACACCACTCAAGCTGTTTCTGAATACAGTCCACAGATTGGTCTGTTGCAACTGTGCATGTGTGTTATAGCTAGGATAAAATTTCAAGGGAAAGATACCCCCTGTGCCCCCTTTCCTCTAAAAGAAACCCTGAATATGTGCAAGCATGCGTAAGTACCTATACATGAATAAATCCCTGCACGAATGCTTATGCCATGCTGTTTGGAACAAAGCTAAACCACGTGCAATTTACATTAGAACTCCTAAATTTTGACACATGTATTCATTGACTATGTAACTGCTAAATAAACATACATACCAATGGATTCAAGATTGATTAATACAAGCTATTAATAATATAAGCATTTTTGGCAAATTCTACCCTTTATAAATGGATTTATGATCAATTCATGACAGTGTTCCTTCACAAAAATTAAGCCTGCATATTTTGGGGGGAACCTTTCTGCTTAGGGGAGGAACCATACCCAGGGTCCTCCCCCCCCCCCCCCAGATAAAACCCTGCAATGTATAGTTTTACTAGCAGAACAAATCATATCATTTGGGAACAATTTAACCATTTAGTACAAATCAGTGCTTACTTGCCAAGCTAGATGCACAGCACACGAGGCAACACCAGCATAGTAGATCCAACTTTGGTCAGAATTGTAGCCAACCAAAAGGAGCCCACCAATCATGCATGTACCAAATAAACTTAAATACAACTTGGCATTGTTGTGTCCGAATAAAAGTGCTGTTGATTTAGTGCCAATTTTCTTGTCATCTTCAATATCCTACAAATATGAAAAAAAGAAATATCATACACAAAGTAACACAATGCAAAATTAGCAATATCTACAGTACCTGAAACGCATAAATGGTATCATAAATAAGTGTCCAAAGGACAGCTGATGAATACAAGGGAAGGCAAACAGCTGGATTGAAGCTTCCATGCACAGCTGTCCATCCCATGAGAGCCCCCCAGTTAAATGTGAGCCCTACATTAGACAATGATGACAGAAATGATCTTACAACACAGCATATCAATGTGCACATGCAGAACTCATTTGCACTATACCTAGAAAAGCCTGAGGCCAGTAGGTTATTCTCTTCAGTAGTGGATAGACCACAACCAGCGGTACACAACACATTCCAAGGATGATGCTGCAAGGATAAAATTGTGTATATACAATAAATGTCACTCCATATGATGTGTGATCAACAAAAATTGACTGTGCAACTGAAGCAGCCATTTTTGTCTGTTAAGACACAGTTAACATAATAATATGACAATTCCCTAGCAAAGAACACTTACTGGTAATCAATGTACTACAAAGGCTACACCATGCACTGATAGTTATAACAACATATAGCACAGCACAGCACAATAGTGCAGTCTGATACATATATATTATATAGTCTGAAAGGTTTTCATAACAGATCCCACAAGATTTGGTTAGTATATACGGATAAGCAAAAACTCAAAACTGATCTTCTTGCTTGTAACATACTTATTGATTGGAACTACTGGACCAGCTGTTGTTGCTGACTACTCCAGTTCTAAGATCTTCATAAAGTGTTGGACCTAACTTCTCCTTAATCTTCTCAAGCAAATGACTCCAGGTAGGTGGACCTACTTGGTCTCTCCAGTGTACCATGATTTTCAATTTACTGTTGTGTGGTGCATGTTGCATGCTTCTCCATTATTAACTCCACAAATTTATATGGTACACCTAAGCACGGAGCAACCCTTACCATGTTGTTTGAGGGAATCTTCTCTACCACTTTAAGTAGACCCACATTGGATGGGATCTTTTTGAGATGTCCATGAAGATCTGAACTTCCAATATTTCCAGGAATTGAGCACATCAATGGTGAACAATGGCCTTCAACAAATCCATGATGGCAAATCACAGCTCTTTTGCTCATTTCATGTCTTTCGAAAGTGTTAGAAAATCTGGAGCCTCTGGAACATATTGCAATGGAAATGTTAAATTGACGTTAAAAGGATGTGCGGTGAAAGATATTAGCTTCACCTTTGTATATAGTAAAGGAGGAAAATTGTGAGTTTAAAGGAGAAATAAGACACTGAAATCCAATGGAATTTCAGGAGTATCACGCTCTAATTGGTGTTCTTGTATTAGTAACTGTGTATCTGAAGTGTGGTATCTTGTGTCCACTCCTCAGCTCAGCCATGATATCCTCACATTTCATCTCTTTGAGAAATTTAATATCGTTCACTGATCCTTGACAAGTCACAGTGCTAATGTTTTCAGATAAGTTCCACCTTTTTCCATCTGTTACAGCAACACATTACTCAATTGGTACATCCTCTTTCAGGAATGATATTTCAGCTGCTTTACATAGGTGAATCTCACGTTTGTAATCAGTACAATAGAATTCTAGAAAAACCTGTCTCCACAAAGGTACAGCACTGACAAAACCAATTCTATATTGGTAAGAATAGTCAATAGACTCTTGCCAAACTTTTATAGGGATTGCATAAATTCTTTGACCAAAGGCTCCAGATTTTTGCCACAAATACTTTTGAGACAGAAATCGGTGAAATTAGTGGTACCTGCTTTTTCCGTAAAAACAGAATTATTGGTGGAGGATTCGAACTTAAAACCATCTGCTGTGGCCCAATGGGATGCTTTCACAAAGCATAAATTTGGCACAGCAGAATCTTCCCTTTGAAGATGAAGTGATGCATGGACAGGCTTATAGGCTTCTGTATAAGATCTTTCTGCTTGCATTCTAAGTAGACTACAACACTAGCAATGTTTAACTGGCTGGGAAACACAAAAGGCCCCATAAGAATGATTCCATACTGAATCAAAGCATGCTTACCTCACCTTTAGCAAATACTGAGAGTACGGCACAAGTTCCCTCCAAGTAAATTGGAAGCAGGTTTAATTTCCATTCTCCTCCCTTTTCAGTAATGGTAACTGTTTGAAACTTCCCAAAAATAATACAAGCCGACTTCTTGAGGTGCTCTGTGACAGCAGAATCTAAGCAATCGTTAGTACACTGGACAGGATACTTCAGACTGGGGTCATTAAATTCTTCACCTTCAGGAAATTCTCTCTGATACCTAGACAACATGGTCTGCTGAGACACAATCTGATAACTCAGAAGACGAAAGATCCTCAATCTATCCAAAAACACTAGGGTTCAAACAACTGCCACAATGTGTAACTTTTACTGTGTTACCTTGTGAAGACTCTTTCCACTTGCAGCCCCTTGTAACAAGAGTCACTGTGGTAGTCTCAAACTCTGTAGCTTGGACAGGAGAAAGCAAACTGTATTCATCACATTCCATATAAATTCCTGATGTGTCGACTTCCATGACATTTGCATATGACCTTGTGTGAAAATGTTCTTCGGAATCCAATTGGTTCTGATTGTGGAAGAAATGTGCATACATTATTATCATCACATCCTCTCTGCAGCTGGACAGACTGTGTGTTCTTTCTTAACTTCCATTTTACTAAGCACAAAAAAACTACAAAATGTCAGTGCTACTGCAACAATTATTGCCCATTGCAAATCACCACAGCAGCAACTAATGAAGATATAAATCCTGGTTCTTGTTGGGAAGAAGTATTGTTTAGTAGCAGCAATACTTGATAGGTTGATTGCCTGTGTATATATATGTATTATGCCTGTGACTGTGAATCTGTATTTTCTTGAACTATTGACAATTACTGAACAGTTCAACATTACTTCTTTCCTTCCTCTTCCTCCATATACACACGTGACATTAGGTAAATTGCCTTCTACACATACTATCCCTTCATCATAAACCAACTCCTCCAGTTCATCACTCAACCCAGTAAACACAGCAATCGTCACATTTTGCCCATATACTGCACTGATAACACCGCTCTTTCCCTGGGGGACATATGCGAATGTCTTGCTACTTCTAATAATCACCTATATATCTGTCCTGAATACTTCATTCTCAGTCGTTTCTTGACACACAAGGTAGAATGATGTAGAATTGATGATATCCACATTAATTCCGAGAAGAAGCAGTGAACTTGTAGAGTTTACACAAAATGCATTAGGAAAATCAGCCACACTAAATTGCATTGGATCGATCAGGAAGGCGACAGCACCTCCTCTTAGACCCTTGCATCCAAAGATGTGGAACGGCTTGCTCGAATTCAGGCAAACTGGCTGTGGTTCAAAGCCAGAACCAGAGGACAAGACTGTGACATTCTGATCTATATTCTGATCAACGTCAGGACTCAAAAAACTTTCACAAGCTTGGGCATTCACAGTAGTAAGGTGTATGAAGTTGTTCAGTGGCAAATTACACCTGTTAGGAACACACAGAGACAGAATTCCTATTAAATACATACGTATTACGGCTATGCTTGAATGATATGCCTTGATTCTCATCTGACGTCACAAAGCGAAGTGAGTCTGATTCCACCCACTTCTGGCTGCCTGCGTGCAGCCTGTTTAGTCAGTCTGGTCACCAAATGTCAGCAACCATAGTTTATGGCGTTCCCATCAGATAACTAGACTGCGACATGATCAACACAGTCTACAATAAAAGCTGTACTACTGTCAGGGATGCCAAGATTTCTTTAGAGTCAGACGAAGCAGGAGTATTTACTCTCCCCTCCCTCTTTTGTGACCCAGTTGAGCACTTTGGCATAGCATACAGTGAAACCTCTCTAGTCTGACACTTAATGGGACCTGAAAACAGTGGTGGATTAGGAGGCTGTCAGATTACAGAGTGACTCTTAGTATGGAGAATCTACCTCATAAGATGGTTGGATCAGAGAGAATGTTGGATTATAGAGGTGTTGGATTACAGAGGTTTCACTGAACATATATAAGATAACTGCAGTGATGTATTCACAAACCTGCTTAAGTAGTCTAAAATGGCCCAAGATACCACCTTATAAGGCATAAAAAGCAATTATTTTATTAGGGACCATACCCGCCAACAGTAATACCCACCTCTGCAATGCAACGCACATAGGTAGCATTGTTACCTATAATACCCCCCCGGTCTCTGTACACTCCCATATATCCCCCCCCAGCCCCAAATCCTGTATGCAGCCCTGCATGCACTGAGTAGGAGTTAATTGCTATACAAAACTATACAAATGTTTTGGTGTAAGACCAATCGAAACTGGTGAGGTTCTACAAAGAATGAGTGCAAAGGCTGTTCTGCACTTTACCAGAATGAAATTTTGTAAGTAGCAGGCAAAATTCAACTTTGTGCTGGCCAGATTAGTGGATGTGAGACAGGAGTACATGTAATGACTAAAATACAGGAATACAGTAACTCTCAGACAGTCTTATTTGTTGAAGTCAGCAACACTTTCAAATTGATGAAGTGAGAAGTTGCTATGAGGAACATGCAGTCTCTTTGTCTATCACATAGAAGTTGTTAGACATGTTAGTTATATAATATTAGAGTTGTAGGACTATTGTTGAACATGTCTAGAACAGTACTCAAATAATTCTTGTCACATTATTTTGTGACAAGAATTATTTGAGTACTGTTCTAGACGTGTTCAACAATAGTCCTACGTACATCTCTTTGTCCACACCTCATCAAAATTGTTGCAAACACATACTGTAACAATGGACCTCTTTTCACTGACAGTGAAGTTATCTTTTCCCAAGAAGGCACTATGCAAGGGGACCCCTTGACCATGTGCATGTAGACCATAGCCATTATCCTTTGATGCACAAGCTTCCCAACACCATCACATTTGGTTGCAGTTGATGGCTAAGCAGGATGGAAACTTAACAACCTAAGATCTTGGTGGGATGGACTCCTATAACTGGGGACCAATATTGGCTATTTTCCCAATGTAGAGAAACTTTGTCTGGTGATGAGTTGGAGTTTTCTCAGGATCAGGTATATTATCAGAGGGCAAGAAATAACTTGGAGATTCTTCTCTACTAACAGAAGTGTGTCCAAGTGTGGGGGCTAGAATATTTTAACTTGCATAATAATAGCATAAAGTTCTCCCTGATGTTCTCCCTCTGAAATTTTTATGCATATGCTCACAAATGGGCTAATATTTGCAGGTTTAAGAAACATAAGATGTAAATAACCAATTTCTAAGCAAGGAAGTACGTATGTATGTCCAAATACGTACAGTGAAACCTCTCTAATCCGATTGCATTTATCATTCCATTCAGGCAACCACCTATGCTTTGGGTAGGTAGCAACTAGTCATTCACTACTTCATAAACTAGATGATGCAACTCCTTAGCTCTAAGTCGACCCCTTTCGAAAGGTACATACAAAGTACATCCACTACAGTATGGGGTTTAAACTTTACGAGTTGAGTCTAGCCCAGTGCACAAAGATCAGTGACCTAAGAACCTTGTTCAAAGTAGTCATTCAATTAAGCATAATAACACATATTATGCTATATGTAACATACACCTCTGCCTATTATCCAATCATGGCCCTTTCTGTTAATTAATTATCAACATTTCTCCACTCAGACAGGGCTAGCACAGTCACCCTCCTGATCAGGTGGGGAGAAGTGTCTTATTCCATGACTTCTCTATGTGATTGGGCTATTTGGGCAAGCAATCCATCCCCACAATTGAGATATTCATATACAACACTAAATAATACCCTGGGCTTTCGATGCATAACTACAAGGAAATAATGCAATCCTCTAACCTTACCAGAGGTATCAGCAGTAAGACCTAATGCTGTCATCACAAGAGGTGAACTGGTCATACGGTTTGAGTAGCCAGTGCCAAGCAACATAAATTATTATTCCATGCAAGGCAATGGGATAAATTGCATACATACTCAGCCTCAAGGTGAAACAGTAGGAAGGGGATCAAATGGATTAGAGACCGCCTTTCCCAAAATTGATCCCTCTTCTCCCCAAACCCGAGCAGGTGAAAGACCTCAAATGTAAAATTAACAATAGCACATTTATGATAGAAGAACAAGTAATTCGAGTTAAAAACTCATGGGGGCTGCCGCCCCACACACTCGAATTACTTGCAAAACATTGAAGGGTTAGTGCACAGCTGAACATTCATTGCACATACTGTTTATTGTAACTGGACGATTGTTTTGAAAACAATTGCCATATTTGGCAATTGTTTTCAAAACAATTCTTATAACTCATTTCTGTATAAATTTATACTTCTCTATTACTATTATATAAATTCTCTATTATAAGACTTTTCTTCAAATCTATATTATATATATATATATATATATATATATATATATATATCGGATGAGCGTTACACACCGGAAGTCCAAATGAAAACAATATAGGGGCTGCCTGCGGCAGCCCCTAAAAATGGAATAATCTGCACAATCCAAGACCTCCCAGAGTGGTACTCAAAACCTAGGTGGTCTACCGAGGTCTGAGGTGGTAGCAAATTGATTTAACCAGTTCAATTCCAGGCTGTGTATTTCTTTGACTGACTCAATTTATCTCTGCAAACCCTTACTAGCCAAGATACAGACAAGAAAGACCAACTAGAGACCATCAAACTGTTCTATATACGACTGCACAATACCATCAAATTGACATAAAATGTGTTGTTTGTTGCTTGCTTGTTGCTCATTTGCTTGTACTTATATGAGCTGCTAATTCTTTTAGGATTATTGGATAATGTATCAGAAAGTATATGGAACAAAATCCTTTTGCTAGAGCTTCTTATTGTTAAGGTAACTGCAAATACTATTTGGACTATCTGTATGTGCTTCCACTGTGAGATCTTTTTTTTAAAAAAAAATACAAATATACATATGTACGTATACCAACAAAAAAGGAGTTTGTAGTTGTAGTTTGACCTGTGTACATACCATAAAAAACATCATCACAGTGGCAGACATTCACAGTAAGGTCAGAACACTTCACCGTGTAAAGATGTAACTACTCTAACATTCTGTTCTGCACACCTAAAGGCTCCAGCTTATACCTAGAGTAGATAGAGTGTACTAACCACGATAATCAGACAAAACATGTGGCTGTAATTTGACTAACATACTGCAAAAATGATGACTGTGATGGTGCTTTTTATAGAAGGTCAAACCACAACTGCAAATTCCTTTTTTGGTCAATATCATAGACCTGCTAACTAACCAGTGCAGTACTCGGCATTAATCTAGGCATTCAGTGAGGATGTCTGTTTAATACCATCCAGTGATTTCTGATATTCTTTGACATATCCATGATCAGAGGTTTGTAAGGAACATCCAAAACTGCTACTGCCCAGTGCTGATGAAGGGTGGAGTTCCCAGAAAAGACCAGCATATTGGTGAAACAGCATTGTTTCCTCTGATTTTGTGCATGGTTAGTACATTCTATATCATGTATACATATAAATGTTTTAAGATAACAATATTCTGGCATGCTGATTACATTATGCAATATTCACAACAAAATTTATAGCCGACAACATAAAATAAAAAGAGGAAAAGGTCCACAACACCAGAATGGTCACAAATATACTTTTAGGTCACACTATTGTTATACAGTACACATACACACATAATAACATTATGCCAATTCATGAATACCTCGTCTGGTTCAGTGACAGCAAAATACCAAGTCCTGCACTCAAATGAGCAGCCAAAAGAAACAGAGATTGCTTCTGGGTCATAGCTCCACTAGCAAGTGGCCTGGACTTTGTTCTCTCAACCTGCAATCCGAGAATATGTACTATCATCTACAGATCCTATTGTTGATATGCGTCAAATATGTCAAGATGTCAGGGAGTAGTGCATTTAAGTGTGGACAATTACACCTGGTTAAGTAAGCTTCAATGGAGATATGTATGAGAGTGATGAGTGACACACACACACACACACACACACACACACACACACACATACACACAAACATGTGAGCACACACACACACACACACACACACACACACACACACACACACACACACACACACACACACACACACACACACACACACACACACACACACACACACACACACACACACACTCACACACACACACACACACACACACACACACACACACACACACACACACACACAACCATACTTGTTTGTCTATGTCCTTGTCCCACATGTCGTTTATTATACATCCTGCACTTCTCATTACAAAGGACCCAACGCCAAACACTACAAGAGTCGATAGTGATGGAAGAGATTGTGGAGCAGCTGCCAGGGCAATACTCCAGGAGCACGGCAGAAAAAGTAACCATGTTCCAATTGGTTTGTCAGCCCGAATAAGCTTTAGGTATGGCTGTAGAAGATTGTTATTCGGGATTTTGGTTGATCTTGGAGTCTGTAAAGCACGCACTATTTCTGATTTACAAGTAGGGCAGAGTTTCCACCTTGAAGACGCTGGTAAATATCGCACACTAAAAGGCTTGCTTTTACATGCGACTAAACACCGTGAAAAACTTGACATTTCTTATCATCTGCCAGCGGCAAGCAAGGTTAAGATCAATGATATGTACAATCCAGTGAAGAGAATTCAAATCCGTTGTTCCCCCATAGACCTTCGAATTGAGGGTCTATGGTTCCCCATCGCCATTTTTTTTAGCAAGTCCTGCTATTCTGCAACTAGTCTGACGTAGCCAGACCCATGCATACGGTTACGTATGCCGTAACAGACGTCCGTTTATTTCGGCAGTGCAGTTCATGATGCATATGGAGGCCAATCTCATAGGTGTGGACGGGGAGGGGGTATTGCAAAGGGTAATATGTATATATAGTCTGTTTATGACAAATTACTCTCATGCGCAAAGTTGAAAATTTAACGATAATGAATGATATCTCACTTTTCAAATTGGTTTTAGTATCTAGACCTGAGGTATATCCCTTATATTTCATTCTGGAGTATTCTATCAAACTTTCCATTGCCTAAAAATGTCTTGTATATTCATGAAACATGCAAGGTTACTGATACACTAACCTTTCAACCACACTTGCACAGCAATTATCTTTGCTTCATGTAGTGCATGCACAATTATTGTGCATGCACTACATGAAAAAGAGTATACACTACATGAAAAAGAGTAAGAGTATACACTACATGAAAAAGAGTAAGAGTATATGAATATACATGCAAACTAATCAATGGCTTGATGAAAAGTAAGGAATTGGCTAGCTTTCGAGCTCTTTTTTACTCCCCCCTCCCCCATCAGAATGACTGCATAGTTTCTACGCTGGTCTGATCTTCATCAAATCATTATGATCGTAGCTTTCTTGAAGAAATCACTTGAGATTTCCGTAGAACATGATCTTGGCATCAGCACACATCTAGGATTACAAGTTACTACAAACTTTAGGTCCATCAGTATTGTTATCATGTTTATTTCAGTTTGTCCAGTTCTACTTAGCAAGAAAAGTTGGCACTGTAGTTTTGAACTGCATGAGGGTTAATTTAAGCTGGGACATCAGTTCCCTATAAAAGAGTTCACGTCTTGTGATAAGTCAATTCTGGGTACTATAATTATATAAATCTACATACATGCAGTGGTGCATGGTGTAAACAATAGGGGGGCAGTGTATGATGCGTGTAGCAAAAGAATGTATACATTATATTATCCTTTGATACTCCTTGAGAGGCAACATCAAACTTTTCGTTAAATTGTTGCATATTGTATGATGTCATAGCAGACATATGTGAGGATTTATAGAAGCACAATTAGTGGTGGCTTACTTTAAAAATTCATGAAATCAGATATTTTACAATTTGGGGGGCAATTTTCAGTATTTGTTGTTGGATTTTCCATTGGGAAGTTATAGAAATGAAAATTATTACATACTGTAAGAATTTAGGGGGGCAGTACCCCCTCAACTAAAATTGACTAAACTTCATAAAACTCAACAAAAATTTAGCCTGCCCACCTCCCCCCCCTCCATTCCACTGCCTATGATCGACATAGTTGTCATTGCATAATGCAAAAACACTAAAAACTACCATGCAAAATTGAAACAAACTTTGTCTTTAAGCCCTTTTTATGGTCATTACTGCACTAGAACATGCAATCTGTATCATCAGGTATTAACAGATTTCTAGACATGCACGGATTACCACATGGCAACCTGGAGCTATAGGTAAGTCAGTGCATGTTGGTAGTGGACATTTTCTGTCAACTGATCTGATTTTTCTGTCTTGATTTCTTGTTTTTTTCTTGAAAGTGAAAGGGTTGCTAGAGTCCAGTTGCCAGGGGGACCAGAAACATAAGTGGTAGTTGATTATAAGCGAGCTAGCTAAAGGTGATTGGTCAAATGTTGCCCAGGGTAGATGTATATTATTATATATATATATATATATATTTTTTTTTAGAGTATATTAATTTTATACACAGACAAGACACGCAATACAACAACCTAAAATACACAGCCAAATCAGACAGTACAACAACCTAAGATTGATATGGCGTTAAAATTTTGGATACAAACACTGATTCTTTGGCATAACTTCAAATATGAAAGTGGATCATATGATAATCTACGGCAACGTTTGGCAAGGTCGTAAACAAAATCTAGGGCATCCTGCCCAAATGCTCCAGTGGATTCAAATGCAATTGGGAGGAAATGATGGCAGGTTGAAA
>CAUJGJ010000083.1:1846600-1894100 GCA_963170055.1 Halisarca cf. caerulea
CCAAGGAGGCAGGAGGAGCTGCAGCCATTGCTGAAAGAGAGAAGGCAAGAAAGTACGAGCACCTTGACAGGTCGTACAGCTTCCAGCCAATCGCAGTGGAAACCTGTGGATCAATGGGCCCAGAGTCATTGTGTTTCCTGCATGACCTTGGCCAAAGATTAAAATCAGCCACTGGAGAGACTCAGTCCTTCAGCTATCTATTACAGCGGCTTTCAGTGGCCATACAAACAGGTAATGCCTCTTCGATTCTGGGCACCATGGATTTCTCATCGGAGCTGCCAGATTCTATTGATTAATTAGGCCTTGTGTGTAATGATTTTTTTTCCTTTCATTTTGTGTTGTCTGTAATAATAATCTGTATTTAGTAATTTCCGTTTGTGTTTGTGTCTAGTATAGTATATTATATGATTATAGTATATATATATATATATATATATATATATATATATATATATATATATATATATATATATATATATCTTTAACCCTATATTACTCAGTCACCATCTATATAGAAACTTTGTGTTTCCATGCAGCAAAGGGTTCTCTCACAAGATGTGTAACATTTGGCTATTGTAGAACTAGGCTTACGGGGAAACAGTACAGGCAGCAGAACTGGGGGAGGGTGAGTAGGAGCTAGGGGGCAATCCCCACACTTCTCAAGAACTAGCCTCGAAACCCATAATAGACACAAAACTTTTGAATCCCCTATCAGAACCTAGCTTCACTTGTCCCCATGGCTTTGCGTAATGTTTCTTCCCTTGCTTCTAAACAGGTGCACTTCTAGGGGCTGCAACCACTGATGTGGGAGATATAGCCCATAAGGTGTGTACTTGTCACTCAACTCTAGTCTCACTGTAGTCACTGTGTATGGTGAGTAGGATCTTGCAAGGGTTGAGGATTTAACAATAATATACTAGGAATAATATGGTTCAAAAATCTTGCATTGTCTCACTTGGCTATATAGCCAACTGCCAAGGAACAGCTGGAAAAGGGGACTTCAGATAATGATCTAGTAATTGTGTGCATAATAATGTTGCTGTAGTATCTATCATTTAGTATCATGATCAAGTTATCATTCAGCACTAGCCAATAGAATTTAAACAAATGCAACATTTCGGCAGTGAATTTACTGCCTATCATAACACAGACAATATGTATTATCTATAATCATAGTAAGGGAAGGGAGGGGGCTCTGGAGGGCAAGGTGCTTCAGGACAACGGCTGATTTGGTTCTATCTCCAGATGATGAAGACAATTTTAAGTGGGCATAAGTATATATATGTAGAAGTTATACATTCGTACTATCTCTTTGGACTTAAAATTGTCTTTGCCATCTAAAAATAGGTCGAAAATCAGTAGGTGTCCAGAAACAGTATGCCGTCCTGAAACCAACTCCATGGTCCAGCCATAGTCTTTGTTATGTTTTGTTTGTTTCATTTTTGTATGATGTTTTGTCTTTTGGATGCTGGGTAGAGTATATAGCCCTTGCATGGCTAACAGCTCACCACATAAACTTAGAATACCTGTTTGGTAGACCCTAATACGTACCTGGTGCAACCATAAACCAGGAAGTGCACATTCCCAAAATTAGCGCAACAGTCAAAAATGGCGTCAGCTTCTGTTGCTTTCAAGTATTTTCTGGCATTTTTTGGCCTTTTCCTCATCGTATCAGCATGTAAGAGTCTTGCGTTAATATATAGAAGAAACTTATATTTTTTATACCTTTGTACTGCTTATAGGGGTTACCATGGCTGAAGTTGTCGGTAAAATACCAAATCCATACTTTGTGGGGTATTTTGTGCACAGCTTTTATTCTGTTGGCTATATTATCTGGATAGTTTGGAAGTTAGTTGATGGTATTTGTCTTTAGCTTGTACCATTCACACTGGTATGCTAAGACTGTGTAGTCTAATCAGTGTGCTTTGTTTTCTCTTAGAGTGTTCCCTGGAAATTTTAGGTGTAACAAGGCGCAAGATGGCAAGTTAACTTGGAAGTTAGTTGCATTCTAAGTAACTGTTGAGGTGCACCAGTTTTAACTTATTGTATTGCACATGGGATGTGCTACCCATTAATCTTGGTCACTGCAGAAGAGCCCTCATTTTGAGTGGTGTATTCAATGTGGTGACCTTGGCTGGAGGGATAACATGGTACTTATCCCTGGAAAGTACCAGGTACATTATTGCCAACTGTGTGGCTCCAATGCGGTCAGTCATAAAATGAATTGTTTTGCTCCCTGTAGTGTTGCAGCCAATACGGCAATATACATGTCCCTCCCGGCCTTCATTTTTGTGCTTTCTGTTCCTGTGTTGAGGGAACGCCCTACAGTACTCAAAGTTCTGGCAGTTTTTGTACAAGTAGGTGGAGTGTGTATAGTTGCAGTCAGTAAGGATCCTTGTGCACAGGGTCACCCCAACTCAACAGATAGTTCTAACTCCTCACACATTCTTGGAGTTAGTACCAAAACTCACTGTGGACAGCCAGGCACTCCACTGGGCTATGTGGTAAGCTAGATATAGTTTCATTATTTCTTACAAATTGAATATTATCCAGTTTATTTGTATTGTTTTTTTTGCAGCTCCTTCTGATAAGTGTTCTCACATATGCTTTGTTTGAAATACTGTACAAAAAGTTTGCATCTTTCAAGGATGATCCAGCTTCCATTCCGAATAGCTTCAGAATGATTGGTCTCATTGGAATTCACTGCTTAGTATACAGTTGGTGAGTTCAGCTCCCATGGTCTTTTGTATGCGCACTTATACCTTGTCCACAGTTACCTGTGACAGTCTTCCACTGTAGGCCTTTGGTGATCATAGCACACTTTTCAGGACTGCAGCCTTTTCAATGGCCAACTCTTTGTAAGTGTATAGTGTGCATTGCTTGCTTGTGCTTATGTTTGTCCTTGTCCTCTAGTGGAATTCAAATACATTTTGATGACAAGTGTCTTGGATTTTATTTTGAACGTATCTTTGATTCTCGTGGTTTCTTTGACTTCTCCACTATTTGCAGGGTGAGGTTACTTGTTTGTAGTTTCCGCATTCCCTCTGTATGTATGCATACTATCAGGAGTGGCCAAAGATGGCTGTATCATTGTTTGTGCACTATTAAATTCTTAATTACAGCTTGACCTTCCGTACCATCCCAATCCATCTACGCAATACCGTATAGCCAGGAATATTGGCGGAAAGGATATTTGGCAGTTTTGGGCTTCTTTAGGCATTGGCATTTTTTATTCTGGCAGTTGACCTGCTTAGGTTATAATTATATGCATAGCCACAGCTACTAAAATTAGAGTCTTTGATCAACTTCATACAAGGAAGAAAAGTTTCTCAAGATTTCTGCTCGCTTACCGTTTTATTCTTGATTTCCTCTCAGTTCTTTAGAGATACATAGGGTAATCTTCTACATTTGCAGAGTAAAAGTGTGAGTTGCTTTGTAAGCGGCTATTCACAAAACTCCAACTGTAGGACAGCCTTATATGGAAATATTGACGGATATTATGCTGGCGGTACTTGATCAAACCGTCAAGCCGCCTAAATATAATGACCGCCAATATCTGGCTATACAGTAGTATACAATAGTGTGATCATAGATGTTGTGTACTACATGTAATATAGAGTACTTGGAGTTTTAGATGGGTAGGTCATTAATTGTCATGGAGTTTTTTATGGAACCCACTACCAGGGAAGGGTGACGTAGGGGATCCTAAGGTAGAAATGATGAGCTAGAGTAGTGCAAATCCCCACACACTCAGTGTTGTGGCCATTACAGGGGTATCACAATCAACTACCATTGCAATTATCTCGGTATCAAAGCATTACAATTACCATTACCACTACGGATCTCCACTAAAGCAATCAATTACCCTTGTAACTACATTTCTACAATTGCAATTACAATTACTAATTACACATTTGTTCTTGGATGCTTGCAAAAGTTATTACACCTTACTGAGATTTCATGTTTGTGGTAATTTAAATCATGTGATTGATGTCATTTTTCCACTTCTACCAGGCACTTGGTTTACTGTAGCACAGAAAATAGCCTCCAACAAGCCAAAATCTACCTTCTTAGGGGGCAAAATATATCCGCAGATAAAACAATATCCATCAGAGTAGTTGCATGGTAATTGTGTAATTTGATACAAATAGCAAAAGAAACCAGCTACCATTACAACTACTCTGAGACTAAAACAGCTCCATTACAATTACATTACCATTACAGGCGAATGTATACCTAATTACAATTGATTACAATTTCTTATTACCATTACCATAACATTGCCACACACAGACAATAAATTCAGCCTACATACATGACACCATACTATATTTGCATGACTGAAGTTCATTTCCATGTATGGTACTGTATCTTATTTATGATAATATACATGTATGTAACATAGTATTGTTGCAGATTACTTCACTAGTGTGTGTGTGTGTGTGTGTGTGTGTGTGTGTGTGTGTGTGTGTGTGTGTGTGTGTGTATGTGTGTGTACATTTGTGTGTGTGGCCAGGCTTAGGTTGAATGCCTAGGTATGATTGCAAACTGTGTGTGCCCGTGGGAATAGCAATTCCACCAGCTGTCTGTATTTGTCATTTGTAATACACGTGTATTTTACTATTAACTTTTCTATATTTTGTTTAGAGTTGGACAAGTGATGGTTTTGCCTGTTGGTGTTGTCACAGACTACCTCATCCACCACTACACTTTGGTATGGTATGGATTCATTGGTGTGGCTATGATTGTTCTTGGCTTCCTGAGCTTCAATATTTCCCACTTCTGGGAAAAGAAGGTAGGGGACAAACTATCAATACAAATGGAGCAGGTTGATAGCCTAAATGCGAGTTCTACTGGAGAAATTTCTAACAAGGACACAGCAACACAGAGAGTGGAAGAAGACATTCCTCTCTTACAGAAAAAGACATCATCAAGGCTTATTTGGAAACGAAGGTTGTTTAAATATTTGATTTAATTTCGCTAGAAGTGGAGCAAACTAATTTTTATCTTCAGTGCTTACTACAAAGCTTATGTTACATATATTCTACTACAGTATACGTATGTGTATTATATAATAATTATGTATGCATACATATATACATAATACACATGTATTGATGTATTTAATATTTATTATAAATTATTTGTTCGTGTATTTTAATTAGATTGTAGTTATTATTAATTCTGTAATTGGTTTTAAGTGATCAAAGGATCTGTGCATGCCTTGCATCATTACCTACCCTGTAGGAATTACACACGTGTGATACATTTAGGGAAGCACCATTTCTTTATGCGTACGTATACTGTGCATTGTGTGCATCCACATTGGTGCATGCGTATGGTAAACAGAGACACAGTTGAGGCAGGTGTGTGTATGTATACGTGCCCTTGCAATGTATCCATGGAGGGAGCTCTTGATATGCAGTTTATCCATACACAATGATGTGCACATTACGTATATATATATAAGTACAATGTATACCTCTACCAATATCATAGTGTAAGATTATAATACAATGGTAGCTAGAGAAAACCACATGGTCAATGCTAGTCTGACGTGGCCAGACTGAATTCCTCCAGCCTGCAAATGGAGGAATTAAATTTGGTCTGGCCACGTCAGACTAGTTGATGCAGACATTGTTGTTTCTCAATATGATAGTTTTAAAACAATTAATGTTGCATGTGCATGCATGGGGAATGCAGGTATTATTGGTGTAGCAGGAATATAATGATGGCACTCTCTCACATGTATAATATATAGATCAAACATGAAAGACACATTCACCAATATGCACTGCGTGCCAGATAAAAACTATAATACACTAATCATCATAATCATAAAAAGATTGCTATTGCGTGCAGGTTGAATCTCCTTTGTGTAATATTCTCAAGACAATATCAGAAAGTGCTACAGTGGAATCTCTGAATATAATTACAGGACACTACTTTGGGAGCTAGAGCCTCTTTTTATAAGGAGATTACATTTGTCCTCTTTGGGTGATTTGAAATGTATTGGAACTATAGGGAGAAAGTATACCTTTTGACTTCGAACTATATAAGTGGTGTCCTTATAGAGTGTCCATATTTCAGAGCATCCACAATCAGAGATTTCACTATTACTGTAGTTCATTATTTTATAGAATCATAATTTGCAATGACTTAATTTCTGTATAATATTGTGAATGTAGCACCTTTTTCATATGCAATAGTTTCACGATTTATACTATAACAAAAAATATACGGCATGCATGCAATGCATGTTGAGCACACAAACATCTGACTATACCTATGTTGCATGTGTATGATAAGAAAATGCTTGAGATCAAAAACAATTGCAAGGGAGACAAACAAGTACACATGTAGGGAAAGAGACCAATAATTTATTCTTGAACTTATAATATGGGTACATGTGTACATGCATAATTATTGCATGATATATACCATAGTACAATTATTATATTATTTTTTAGTTATATTACACTTATATTACGGACTGACCTGTCTTACAGACTCCCAAATAATTGCACAATACCCACGTTTGTCTGCCATTTTAGTATTCTCACAAGAATACTTTCTTGAGAACATTAATCAGCTCTACCCCAATCAGTAGAATCAGGTGCTATTGTCAATGGCTAGGTCATATACAGATCCATTTTAATGATAGGATCACTTAATCTATCATTATATGGAATTGTACATTGTTCTAACTTACGGACTTTTCTGACTTACGGACAGGGTCCAGTCCCGGGTAGTCTGGCGTTGCTGACCCAATTCTTGCTCGGCCATTTTCGGGGACTGACGTCATGCATCGGGCGAGTGAGAATTGGGTCAGCAACGCCAGACTAGTCCCGGGGTGTCCGTAATAGAGGAGTTTGAGTGTATATGTATGCACAGAAATAATATGCATATAATAGTATAGTATTATATATATTATTATAACTTAATAGTATAATATAATATATTATAATATACTATTAAGCTATACTATATATACTTAGCTAGTTAGTCATGTTTCTATGTCATAACCAAGGGGTCCGCAACGAGGCAATATGACGTACGAGATTTCGAAATCCCAAGAGATTTCACAAGATTTCAAAGATTTCACCAAGATTTCAAAGATTTCGAAATAAGATTTCACAAGATTTTGCCTAGCGAGATTTCAAGATTTCAAGATTTCGCCTAAGATTTCCAGATTTCAGATAAGATTTATGGATTTCAGGCAAGATTTCAAGATTTCATTAGTGATTTTAAGATTTCGGCAAAGATTTCTTATAGGATTTCGGACGCATACGAGGATTTCAGATTTCAAGATTTCATAAGATTTCGGGATTTCACTTGAGATTTCAATCAAAGTGTACGAGATTTCACTGTCTTGCGGACCCCTCGGTCATAACTGTATAATTATTGATCATAGGTATATATGCAGCTAATTGTACAATCTGAATACTGGTAGGGGCTCCATAGATAAAGGTATATACTTGTGTATGTATTTGATCAATAGACAGGCTGTGTACCTCACTTGTTGAGTGTATACATACACACAATGACACGTGCAAGGATACTTCAGCTACACTCCAACATATTAACCAAAGCGATACACTGATCTATACACATGGGTTCAAGATATGCTGGATTGAGAAGACAGTCCTGCGATATACCAATATTGTAGCTGCTTGACCCACTAGCAACCTAATTCACATAAATTAGGATGGGTCAAGCACTATTTAGCATTGTAAATTACACATCACTAGATTTCGCAAGTGAGCATGCATAAACTTGAATGTTAAAACTTTAAATAGCAACAAAACTCAATGTAGCAATACAAACATCACAGAGACTATACAAAGGCACACACAATACACAACTTTCATAAGTTACACACCAAATATAAACTTATACTAAGAAGTTTCCTGAAGAATCCATGAGGATAAAACCATTCACAACAGATTGTGGGAAGGGGTATCTCAATAGAAATAAAAACAACTATAAGGACCTTGAAAATGCGGAGTCAAACATGTTTGTACCAAACGAGGGTTCACTGCATCTATGAGTTTCATAAATATCACCATCTTGTGCATGAGCTACATAGGGAAGAGGATTAGGAAGTTGTAAATATTGAGAGGTTCCTTGACCATTTGTATCTCCGCTCATCCACTTGGGTAGCTGTGTTGCATACTGGTTACAAGGGCTGTCAAAACTACTTTGGAGAACAGATTCTTGGCATGACTTTTTCTCTTTCATTTCACATTCCATGCTGTCATGCCCACCACTCTCTTCAACAGGAAATGAACTAATTTTGTCATCATGTCTTCTTTTGGAGAAGGATCTGCGCCTTGTTTTTTCTGAATCGCCTGAACAGTTGTACGAGTATGACTGTGACAATGCTTTGTGCTTTGGTGGTGATTCAGAACCACCACAGTCTAAACCAGGATGCCACGAATGAGGGATATGACCCACAAAATTGCAATCTCCAAAACCGTTTGGAATCGGACAGCTGGTTGTACTACTTTCAGGTAGAATATTTGCGTGGTTACCTGATCCCTCGCATACCTCCATCGAATAATTTTCGTCCTCGCACTCCCCGTTTACAACGCTAGAAGATGAACTGGTTGAAAAAGAGCCGCTGAATTCGGCAAAGGATTCCTTCCGGCCTGATATCTCGATACTCGGAATAGGGGAACAGGAAAAGTTCCTTATCGTCGTTAGATCGTCTAGTAGTTGACTTGGAAGAACTGATTCTATATTTCTGATGGGAACTTCAGGGCTGGGCGGGGGAGCGGTGGGGTAAAATTCGTCCGAATTCCATATTCCTCTATCCACTCGCGGGACGGCCATCCTCGGTGGCTTGTTAAAACAATTCGCAAAACCTACAGTCATAATAAACGAGTTGGTACACTGTAACAGAATGGCAAAGAAATTATACACACGACATGTATTACTTCGCACACAGTATTCAAAGTGAATAGTTTTCATTCTAAGGTCAGAGGTATTGGCTGCTAATACATAAACCAGTTGTCACAGAACCACAAAACAGCACAATCTATTTCCTCGTAATGAACTACATCTCACAAAGAAGTTATTCGACCACAAAAAAAAAAAACGAACAGAAAGGGAAGCGACCAGGAAGAGCACGTTATCAAACTCTATACTCACTGATAACTCTGCAATTCAGTAATTTCCTTTACAACAAAAACTATAGTATTTCTCAAACAGAAGACAACTTCATAATCACGGTAGACAATTTTTCTGACTGCGCACTCAGATGTAAAGGTCACTATCCATCCATTTTATTCTTATCACGTGAGCTCATAACGTCGCCCCTTTGCGGTCTAATGACCTCTACAGATATGCAACCGCCACCCACGACCTCTCGCCTCCCGCGTCTCGACGACCTGCATAAATGACCTTATTGTATAATAATACATACTGAACACCTATTCATGCAGATCGAATTATTAAAAGCAAATCAAAATTTTGTGCTAAACAATGTTCTGTATGAGAGGTATCTATCTTCCTTCACAGCTACTCTCAGATCATTGAAAAAATTCAAGTACTGGTGAAGATTGTGTCTACAGAAAACAGACAGAAAGGTCTGCATAAATTATCAATTCAAAGATCAAAGGGATGATGACAGACTTACATCATTAGTAGAACTCCTGCTAAAAGCTCTTTTGTCACAAGCAAATGATGCAGATAGCTTCGAGTATGGTTCTGACATGTGTAGCAAGTGCAGTGCTCTACTAGTGGGGAATACTGACCACCATACACGTTTTCATTGAGGTCGACTGTACTACCCAACTTGAGGTCTCTTTCTGTATATTTGGGTGGGGCCAATTCACCTTTCCTTGACCAGTACATGGCATGACCTCTCTCACTCAATACATAGGGATATCTGGTCATATTTCAGGAAATCATGAATGAAGAGTATGCATTTGTTGCAGGTAGTATAATGCCATGTAACAGGAAAGCAACCATGAGCACACTTCAACAGTAATTGGTGTATGAAGTAGATACGATCCATCTACAAGATCAACGCCTGCTTCAACAGCATGGAAGACACCTTCTGCATGAGGATCAAACTAAGATGCATGAATTAAACTAGAAACTGTAGGATTTGTGTACATCACCTGGAGAAGACACCTTTGACAAAACACGTGGTTTTTCAGGTGGTAATTCTACCTGAGGAAGGAAGACCACAAGTAGTTAATAGTTAGTAATCTAGGACAGAAACACTAAACTAACTGTGGTTTCTATGATCAATTCCTTGTTTCTAAAGTCTTCCTGATCAAATCCTTCCAGAATGAAGCCTGTAGTCAGGTGATGCAGGAAGAATTTGAAATATGTACTGACCTGACCATTTCACAGGAATTATCAACTTCTGCTGTGGTTAGACATTACCTGAAACAGGTCTACATTGGGTCTCCTTGGCTGAGCGCTTCCTTTCACTTGTGATGTCATTTCCTTCAATTGCACCAAAAACAGGAGTCTACAAAAACAAATTACACACAGCCCTAACATGATGTACATTGCTTCAAGGTGTCACCTAGGGAACTAGAGTGTGAAGAGGAACTACTGAATACATACATAAGTATCTTAGATGTACTTCCTATGGTACATATGTAGAAGAGTCGAGCGCGACAGCGAGATGGTCACCGTGTCGATCACTTCTATCTGTTGAATTGAATGAATGAATAACCACGTGGCTAATAGTTGTGCGCATGCGTGTTTACGTGTTAAAGAGTAAATACAGGAAATAATAATTAGAAGTACGTAATACGGACACAGAGTGTACACATCATGCAACAATGTACAACAAGAACATTACAAGTCCACCACAATACTCCCCCCCAGTGAGTAGGGCGAACGATCCATGCATGTTCTTGTAGCGAATAGCTGAGTGTTGATGTGCATAACGGAAATGGCGGACGTGCCAGCGTTGAAGATGGCGGAAGTGCCAGTGTTGAAAAAGTGGCAAGGAGGCTGAGGCTGAGGCGAGTCCGAGCCAAGCTGGGGCCGAGCGAATGTGAGCTGTGGCTGAGCTGAAGCTGCGACCGAAAACGAGCTGGGCCGTGGCGAAGGACGAGGCCGAACATGTGAGAATGAGCCGATGTCAAAGATGCAGTGGTCGAGCTGAGGCGAGGCCACGGAGATGTGCCGAGCTGAGGCGAGGCCGTGGAGATGTGCCGAGCTGTGGCGGGGATGAGGCCGTAGTGAGCCGAGCTGTGGCGAGGATGAGGCCGAAATGAGCCGAGCTCGAGAAGCCTATCAGCCATGGCGCGATCTGAAACGAGCCGGCCATGACGGAGGAGCTAAAAAATGAGGCGTGCTCTTGGTCGAAACGACCAGCGTCAGGGGTCACCAATGTAGAAGAGTCGAGCGCGACAGCGAGATGGTCACCGTGTCGATCACTTCTATCTGTTGAATTGAATGAATGAATAACCACGTGGCTAATAGTTGTGCGCATGCGTGTTTACGTGTTAAAGAGTAAATACAGGAAATAATAATTAGAAGTACGTAATACGGACACAGAGTGTACACATCATGCAACAATGTACAACAAGAACATTACAAGTCCACCACACATATGCGACAAAAGACACACACACACACACACACATACATACGTATAATATACACGAAGATATGTATGCTCAAACACAAGCACACATACAAAATACGTACTTTAACCATGCACATTAGGAACATGGACAATCTTAATACATGCAACACACTGATCCTCACACACATATATACACACTTTACACATGTACTGCACACAAAGAGACACAGCACTCACATCCTCATTAAAAATCTCAAATGTTTGATCTAGAAACTTTAGAGTTCTATCCACTGATTTCTTGATTCTATTGAGGCTAGTTACTCCCATAGAAGGAGTGTCACAAAACGACTCAAAGACATCAGGTTTAGATGCTCCCACAAATTCCATGTATGACTCAATGCTCACCTATGTATATTATAGACAAAGTACTATGGTTGGTACAAAACAGCAGTTGACACAGCAGGCCACCAATCTGTGGCAAGCCTTTTCATTTCCAGTAACTCCTTCCATTACTTATGTAAACTGTAATGTGCACCACCTCTACTGACCATATTTGGTATAGGAAAGAATGGTTATGAATACTATTATCCTTCCATCTATTGTGGAGTCCCATGAACTGGCCTGTGCATGCCCTGGGCACCCACACCTGTGTGTCACTCTGTGGGCGTACATAGCAGGCGGATGGGCTAGCTAGCGAAAGTGGGGAGGGGGGGCCTCTTTCAATTTCAACTCTTAATGTCAAACTACATACGTACATGAAGACATCTACACCCTACTGTATATATTGGTGTGTGTATGCTCTGAGAAGGGCAACAACTGTGTATGGTGTGTGTTTGTAGGATAACATTCGTTTTTGGCCACCAAAATGTCCGGATGGATGTCTACATATACATGTCAACAACATGGCAGACATTGAGGTGGTACTCAATTCTTGGTAATATTTTGATGAAATTAGGTGTTTGCTCCTCAATTCATCAATGGAGAGTCTTTTGGAGCAGAAAAGTTCTAAAAGTGTTAGCTTTGTGAATTACAACAATTTCCAAGTGATTCGAATTTCCAGAGCTGTAGGCGGCCCATGAGTTCTTTAAACTCGAATTGCTTGTTCAGCATTTCTTTAAAATTAATCTGGCAAATGGAATTCCAGTTCAATGGGGAGTTCTTTAGAACCCAAAACCCTCACACACTAAGCGCCTGTATTGTGTGTGTGTGTGTGGGGGGGGGGGGGGGGTGGGTGGTTGGGTGTCGGTGTAAGTGGGTGCATGCTCTACATATACATATATGTATGGGTACTTGCAGGTATACGCTTGGAACATTGTTGCATCTATCAGTACATTATACGAATGCAAAGAAATTGATGCAATCGATAAACCAAAATATAGTAGTAGTATGTGGCTGCAACAGTGCATGCACAAGAACTGTGAGTTGAACATCCACTGTAATTTGGTACACAGTCAAAATTTCAATCAACATGCATAGTAATATAGAAACATAATATAGTGTATTCATGCGTATACATATGTATGTACCTTCTGACGACCACTGGGCGTCCAAATTGAGGTTGTCTTCTCTTCATTGTAACCATCAGGTGGAGGGCGTACAGGGTCTTGCACAGACAAGTACACAAACTGGTTCTGATGAAGAAAATAACACTACGTATGTATATACAGTGGGCCCTGGTTTATCCGACCACATTTGTTCCTCATAAAATGTGTCAGATAAACCAGGTGTTGGATATATCGGGTAAATTGTACACAGAGTAGTGATGGTGATTCACAGTACAGTGTCGGATAAATGAGGTTTTCAGATAGTGGAAGCTTGGCAATTTACGACAATGCAGCCAATACTACACAGGTACACGACCCCACTCGTGGTAGAATACATCTACAATGGTCATTACAACATCTATGACGTGAACTTCCTCTGCCAGAACAATATTGATAGGCTATTTTACACTTCTACATCAGCCAAAATCATAGGACAAAGGTAACCTTACAGTAGTCTCGCGTCGCCAGCCCCTTTTCCTATTCGCCTCCTTCCAGTAGGAGGCGAATAGGAAAAGGGGCTGGCGAAGCGAGACTAACCTTACAGAGGGCTCAATGAAACTGAGCGTACCAACAAGCAAATTCAGCTTCTTTTCATATCTACCATTTTGCTGGCCACCAAAGTGGTGCAAGTCGAAGCCATGTAGACTCAAAAGGGCACTAAATGTGTGAAGCCCCAATAAAGTTTGGCAAAAATAATATTACATAAAATATGGGCACCTAACACTTGGCTTCTGCAGGATAAACAATTTTCTTTTGTCTAGCAGGCTACTCTAATACACATAATCAATTTATGGGTACAAATGCAGAATGAACAATGAAAGGCTGGGGTCACCTCCAGGTTAGCAAACTTGTGTATTCCCTCTCCGAAAGCATGCAGCACTTCTGTCCCAGGTTGCTCATACCTGCAGGAAACATGGTACATTGATGCCTGCTCAAACACAAATCTTCACATAGATGACTGAGAAAAGTGCTAACAATGCAAACTCTGTGCACAATATCTGCAACAGATAGGATGTAAAGCGGACAAGAAATGTATGTATGCATCAATTTTTCCATTACTGTTGTGGAATACATACCACAAAGCTGGATAATTTTGAGGAGTATCATGTCAAAGCTTTCAAAAATTCAGCTCTAGACAATGAACATTTTTTATTAATTAAATGGTTTGGTTACTCGGGTATCACCAATTTAGGACATCATTGTCTGAAATATAAATGATAAAATTTTTGCAAAGGCCATCAGTAAATATTTTACTCTGCAAAATTTCTAGCTAAACAGTATGTCACATTGTCATGACAGGCATATGGTACTTGCATGGAGGTGGTCTTTGAAGTGCTTAAAATATTCTGCTCAAGAACAAAAGCCCTCCATATGAACTCCCTGCAACCACTCCAATATACAGAATGATGCATGAAATCCTCCAAGAACATATTAAGGTATCATGAAAATTGTAAAGTAACATCATTGCAAATTCTGTCTCACATCTTACAACAGGGTTTCAAAATGTAGATATTCTAATGCAGCCCAGAGTGACTGTGTATATCTTCGTAAGATCAAACATTTGTTGCAAAATGTGTAATACAATTAAAAGTACATACGTGCGTAGCAGGTGCAGTAGTAATGTTTCCTATTGGATGCTACAACCATAGCTAAAATGGTTAATCGGTCAATTAATTTGCAATTGTATGTAACACCACTCTCTCGCACGTAACTGCTACGGCCACAAACACTAGGCTAGATGAAATTAATTAACATTCATATATGCCTAGACATCCTGGCAGGAATGAACCTTGATAAATTCTACAAGCTCTCTGATCAACAGACAAAGAGTTGAGTACCATTTTCTTTTATAATGGTTTGATGCCTCAAACTCCCTTTGCTTTAATAATCTAGGCTCCATTGTTGATTCAACCTTGTAACAGATGCATGCCTTCATTCGGGGAGGCCTCCATTTGAAACAAATACATACATTGTGCACTTTGTAGAATTACAACAGCATATTCCATGTTACACACCCTGTCCATGCATGTTGTAAGCAGCTTCCAGTTGCTTGGTAGAACCATAGGAACACAAATCACATCCCTGATGTTTGAGGCCTCAGGGTAAACACTCCAAACAGACTAGCAAAATAGCTAGCTGTCGCAATATTAGAAGGCTAATACAAGCATAGACTCTCTATACTACGTACGTATAGTGTGTCTATGATACAAGCGCCTATAGGGAAACTTACACAGTTGGTAGAGTCATCTGTATTGCACTGACTTGCATCTTTTCACCTCCATCTTTTGCCCCGAGGTCCTTCGGGAACAACTGCTGCAAGAAATCTTGAGGAACGTTAGGTACGGCCGCTCCGCGAGCATAAATGAGGCATGCTGGAGTTTCTATGGTGAAACCATTTCTTTTTAGTAGTTTTCCACAACGAACTCCAAGGGTACTGACTGATTCTAAGAAGAACTCCATAGTATTATGTAGCTGCAATAATTGCTAGGATCTATGATGCTGTGATGCTACCATACACACTACAAAGCCGAGTACAAAGCATACAAGGCGACAGAACTAATAGCTAGTGTGACCGAGTGTGACAGAAAGGAGAGGCCATTTTAGTTGGGCATTACGCAACACCTTTGCGTATCACCTTCTGTTGGAACTTGTGCTGTATACGTACGTGCTTTTGGCTATGCTTTGATCAACAAGCAATGTAGCAATGGTGAGGTTCCCAGTGCACTTGACTGAAGAAGAAAAAAACCTTAAGAAAAAGTATCAAAAGCTGAGGGAAAAGGTATGGAAATATCATAATGCTGCCGTGAGATTTTTACTCATCTTCATTGTAGGGTCTAGATCGGTCTAGATAGCCATGTCTTTTACCATGTGGTTCTACTATATCTATGCTATTACTTACTCTTTAGAGGGTACAGCTTAAAAGACTTTCAGAAAAGCAGCAGTCCTCTAGTTCTCCTTTACAGGCAAAAAGAGGTGTGTGTGTATCTGTGTGTCTGTGTGTGTAAGTGTAATACACTTACGCACACTTACTTTGTAAGGGCTTGTTTGAGGTGGGGGGACTGTCTTTCCCTTGGGAGAAATTTTGCCCCCCCCCCCCCCCCCCCCCTCCTGAAGTTATCGTTAAACAATGTACATATACTTGCATCTGTAAATATACGGGTTCGTCACTCTTGTCTTTTTGCTTGATCAACTTGCACCCCTGCCTTGGGACCATTTCTAAATGAAGGCCTAGTTGTAGAGAGGGTGCACTGGGAACCATGAGGAGAAAGAATTTCAATATCCTTATTATGTCCTTCATATGCTTTTTTATGCTTTTTATCATGATCAGTGTTCTTGATTTTTTCAGAAGGTATATTGATTCTACTTCATTTATGTGATCTGTGTTACATATTTTTGTTATTGATACAATAGAGATTTTAAATCCTAAGGATGCCAAGGAAGCAGCAAAGAAGCTACTATCCCAGGGAGTAAGCAATGCATCACAGTCTCTGCCACTCATTCTGCAGTAGTCATTGCACTTACGTATGTATGTGCCATAGTACTATCCTGAGCACATTTTGATTGTATGCATGCCTTCAATGTGACCATGTGCAGAATACTATTCGTAGGTCAATTTGCAGTATTTGCATTGCTTACATGAATATGGCTTGTACTTTAGTAATAGCTTTATGGGCTTGCATGAATACATATTTTTGTATTTAATAACCCATTTCGTATTGCCGATATTATCATGCTCTTTCTTTCTCAGAAACTGTCTATTAAAAAGGTTGAAGTGAAGCGTACAGGATTCAAACGTGTTGGTCAGCAAGGAAACGCTCCAGAAACTCCTCCACCTAAGAAGAGAGATACGAAAGGTAGTGAATCCAGAAGATCAAAAGGAGAGAAGGAAGTGTGTATGCACCCATTGTATGTAGTGCATCTATTCTATATTCACTTGCCAGTGTCTGTGCATTCACTTTCTACCAAATTGTTTTCGATTTATAGTACTGTATGTATGTACGTACATATGTATGCACTTAATATACGTATGTATATTGCTATGATTTTGTGTACTATTTTTTCTTCTAAATTGCTAATGTCAACTACATACGTATGTATGTGCTTTTGGGCTTACAGTCAAAGAAACAGAATGAAGAACCACCAAAGCCAAAGCCTAAACCAAAGCCTGTGATTTTACCTGATAATTACAAGAAAACATTTGTAAAATCAACAGAGCAACAAAGTTAGTGCAGTTTCAGTATTCTGTGTGAGTCTGTTTCATGTCCAGTAATTTGAATTATTATCCTCAAATTAGTTGCATTCAATCGGTACAGTTTTCATACACGTTTTGGATTAGTGCTAGGGAACTATGATTTACATGTGTAATAGTCAAGCATGTTTGTTTGCACTTCTACATGAATTTGTCAATCTTCTTTTGTGCTTCCATCGAAGTATATGTACATTGATGCTGCATTTTGCATGTATATAACTTCTATATTGTTGTGCAGGCCACATTCCCAAGAGTCGGGATAAACCACAAGTACCATCACAACCAGAACAGCCACAGGAGGACAGCCGGATGGTAAGCTCATTTGTTGAAGTAGATTTTTTACCCCTTTCTTAATTGTGCATTACTAGGTAAGGTTGCGTGACAGGTAGGCATGATTGTTGCACAGTGGCTTGCATTTTATCTAGCCACTGTACAACATTTATATGTACGTGCATACCCATGTTTCTGTGTGTGCGGATATGATATGAATATAGAGGTTGTTCCCCATATACGTATGTATGTATGTACATACGTATTTCATGAGATGCAAGTGAAATCTTCTGGCTAAAGGCAACAATGATGAATGTTTATACAGTGGAACCTGCCTAATCCAGCATCTCTATAAACCAGCATTCGCCTAAACCGGCCAAGATTCTCTGGTACCAACCATTTATTTTCACCATACAAACTGACCTCTATAATCCAGCACTGATTTTCATTACCCAGTGGGGCTGGGTTATACAGGTTCCACTGTATTCCACAATTTGTCAGCTCTTCTTCACATTACAATTCAGAGTACCATTATTGGTATTTGTACCATATACCATGAGCATCTTATGTACATACATATGTACATATACTCAGTTATCTGTGTATTATGGGTAGGCTGATGTGGTGTTACATCTGCATACGTACATATTTTAGGATCGGACCATATGTGTGATAGCACAGTCCATGGTGACTGAAGATATTCTCAGTCGTGGATTGAAAAGATTTAATGGGAACAGAGATTTGGTAGTAACCTTGGATGAATCAAAGAAGAAAGGTTTTGTTTCATTTTACTCCAAATCATCAGCTGACAAAGCACAGCAAGAAGTAAGTACTCCAGGTCTATTCTTTTCCAGTTGACGGACTATCGTTTAACATGTCTGTAATGATGCTCAGCGATTATTTCCTCAAAATAATCAAAAGTGCAACATTTCACCCAATCATGGGTTTCTTTAGGTACGTACATACAATGCAGAAATCAAACATCATTGGCTGTTGCTAATAGTTACTCATTGGCCTATAAAATACCAATGAATAGCAGTCAATGCTGTTTGATTTTTGTATTGCATTTGCCTGAAGAAGCCCATGATGGGTGAAACTTGACTATTTTGAGGAAACAATCATTGAGTATCATTACAGATGTGTTGAACAATAGTCCTGTACTTACAACCAGAAAAATATACAACCAACATGTCGCAACCTTCACATTCCTGGAAACTCCAGGTCTATATACAATTATGTGATCCTATAGTGTAGGTCTATGTGTTTGTATAGTAATGATTTATATGAATGAGATCCAGCCTTTATGTGAAGATGTAATATTTAATGTATGTTGCCTGCAGCCCCATACTCTCGGGCCTGTACACAGGGTTCACAAAAGGAGGGTTACATCGCAGATACACTCTACAGTTTCATGCAATGTAGCATGATGCAATCATTGCATCCTGTTGCATCACCTACTTCTAAGAACCTCAGTATTATAGTAGAATTTTGATTTGGTTGCCTTGAGTCAGTGAGGAAGCACTTTTTCATTTCAATGTCTGCAAAAAGGGGGATTCGATCCCCCTCGAACCCCTTCCCCCCCTGTGTACGTGCCTGACTCTCCTTCTTGGCCAAATGTTCACTGTTTTGTCACTGAGAATTACTTTTGCAAGTACTTTCAAATTCTGCATAGCAGCTTTCTCACTCAGTAGTACCACGTCAGGGAGTCCTTTACATCCACATCCTTGAAACCTTGGGAAGATCCCATGCATAATTGCTCTAACCAAGTTTTATTTGTTTATTTTGTTTGAACACATTCTGCATGTGATGTGGTCACTGTAGCAATAGACAGCAGTTTATTTTTTTTATTCTATGCCCTTATACTGTATGTACATGCACACATATAATAAAAATGCACACAGGTATGTATGTATGGTACAAATCATAAAAAAACTTAACGTCACGCCTGTCCTAGGTTTCCGTTCCATCTTCCCCCCTAAAACAGATGTGAATGTACACCTGTCTTATTAGATATGTATGTACCAATTTATTATGGCTTTGTATGTAAGTATGAAAGATTGGATTGCTTTTGTAGATGAATGATGGACGTGTATCAGCCATAGACATTAAGGTGTCTAAAGCTGGTCCAGAGAATGGATATGTTGAGCTACCATCTGAGTTGGAGAGTGTACCATGGGTAAAACAAGGTACGTTCATATATATGTGATGTGTACATAGCATTCTGCATTTCTTGTAGACTCGTGTATTTTTATGTACTTGTCATGTATGTATTTGTGTATGTGTGTGTGCGTGTGTGCGTGCGTGTGTGTGTGTGTGTGTGTGTGTGTGTGTGTGTGTGTGTGTGTGTGTGTGTGATGAGCATTTAAAACATTGGCTGTTGAGCATGTGAGACAGATGAGCCCATACTGTAAATGCCTCCTTACTGTGCCTTTTTGTGTGTACATGTAACATTTGTGGTAACTGTAATGCTCCCCAGTACTTACCAACTGTGAAAATGTGTGGATTTAATTTGGTACATTTTGTTTCTTTGTGATTTAATATATTGCTGATTTTTCTTTATAGCTGCAAGCAAAGACTCCCACTCATCCGCAGGTATGCTCTTGTTTGTGTGTTAGTTTGTGTTATACTTTACCAGGCTAGGACTATGATATTGCAGTGATAAAGCATGTACTAACATAAGTATATTCTTTATATAAAACTTACACAGTAAATACCCACTGACCCCCAATAATTATTATTATTGTGTGTTAATTGTTGTTATTGTTCATGTGAATCTCATCTCTTACAGGTCACAAGAGATCCAGACCAGCAGTCAAGTATTATGACCTTGATGATACTTCTAAAGAGGAATTCTATTAGCATGCACTTTTCTTGACTTTTACACATTTTTATTTCTTGAAATTATGTTGTGTGCACATCCAGGACTGTCTTTACTTTCATTCAGAAAATGTATTAAAGTACTAAATTCTGTATACATAACATTAGGGACATGCAAATTGGTAGTAAATTCGAACACAGTTGTAATAGTCTGGCGTTGCAATTGCTGACCCAATCTCGCTCTGCCTTGGGTTGATCGGCAACGCCAGATAGTTGTATTAAGTCATAGTTAAGCTTTACAGTTGTACGTGCATGCATGCACGTACAACTGCGTCAATATATGCGTCAATATTCAGCTCTATTATGCAGCTACAACAGAGCTGAAATCAAGCAATATGCGAGCTTGGTGCAATCATAGACTCTTAATCCTGGTATTAAGAGTCTATGATTGCACCAAGCTCGCATATTGCTTACATGCTTTGAGGGAATTTCCCCCTATAGTATGAAAATGGCGGCTAAACAACGGCTCACGGTATTAGAAGTTCCCGATTTAACGTCCTCTTCATGCACTGTATTATTTCATCCTCCCCTAAATGAATGGAAAAGGAATTTGATATTCTTTCCTGGCGATTCCCAAGTGAGTTTCCTGCCTCATTCTAGTCGTCTATGGTCTAGTTCAACAAAAACGTGCCTTGTTGTCTGCTGTGTACGTACTGACTTCGTATCGTAGACAATTGCTAATCTTTATGGAAGGTACGTAGATCAGTGCTTTGCCACATTGAGTATATATGCAATGTTCCAAATGCCCCAGGCTTTTATCACAGCTACAGTAACATTGATAAAGAAGACATGGTATTGAAGTATACACCCTTATAAGTCATAGACTCTTTATACTACTTTGGGAGACTCCTTTGGTGTTATAATATACCCACTTATATATGACCACCTTTGCAGACCACATGTATACTATGCGCTATATATGAAGTACAGCAACTTCAAGTACAAGTATCTACTTGCCAGACTTTTGAATTACCATTTCGTACTGACTACTACTCCTAAGAATTGTCTCTCAAAATATACAAATTTTATTGGACCAAAAAGTATAGATAATAGAGTACTGATTAGGTATTCTATTATATTCTAATTGCTTATTAATGGTTTTTTCTTTTGATGTCCCTTGGCATGTCATGTCATCAAATGATATAGACCAAATAAATCTCAATCAATGTCCACTTCTCATATGATTCTATCACCACAGAACTTCAAGCAAGTAATGGAAGCAAGGTTTAGTGAGACACAAGCATACAGCCAGTGGTGCTACGAGAATACTGCTTCTATATTGAGTGAAAAATTCAAAGATGCTGCCCTGTGGATAATGTGCCCAGCACAGATGTTGAAAAATGTTTTTAGCTGCTACAAACAGTTTGTGTCGTCATCTATTATAGGTGTTCCTCATTACAAAGGGTCATATGGTGGTCTACCCAACCTTCAACATCTATTCTTGAAGGCTTTGGAGTTAGTCTATCCCATGAACACTTTAGATGGCAGGCTACCCTTGGAGGTTATTTGTAGTCTGCCAATTGTGCTGTGTGGATTCAGCAAAGGGTGTGTAGTACTGAACCAATTCTTGTATGAAATGGCCTACTTTGAAACTGGGCAAGATTTTACCTGCCCAGGGGACTTGGAATTTTCCGATGATGTATGTAGTCCACCTAGCCTATTTGTCAGGGATCAAGGTGATGAATCAACCATTAGGGCTGTAAAAACATTCATGGAGAAAGTAGTAGATATATTTTGGTTAGACTCAGGTCACTCTGGCAAGGTAGGATCATGGCTAGTGAATAGAATACTCTTGGAAAACTTGGCTAAATCAAACATTAAAATTCATGTGCATGTCACACCTTATGAAGTTCTTTGCCCCAATCGACCTTGGATTGGTGAAGAAGAACGATCCTTTGTGGATATCCTCAAGGAATTAAATGCCAATATTGTAGAACACTTACACTTTAAGGACCAAGAATCTTCACTTTATAATCATTTTAGGGTTTTGGAAGAGTTTTAGCAATGTACTTGTATCTCCTTAGTATTGACATTGTGACATGAATACTTTTACAGAGGCTTTGTATATTTTCTAGATGTACAGAATGTGACTCTATATTAAAATTTCACATTGTGCATTTTTGCATAATTTTATGCATGATATACTGTTCTGAGTCAATGCTTGTATTGTGAAATTCAACTTAGAATGAAAGTTTCAAATTCAATGTTAGAAATATGTTGCACTGAATTTTTCACTTTTCTTAAACATTTAGGGTACGCGTGGTCCCTTGAGTTTGGATCTAAGAGGGTTCCTCTAGTTCAATTATAATTAATATATGTAAGTTATAGTTATATCCCATTACAAGCGTGATATCCGGGTTATTACCCAAGACAAAGGCGAAGCCGAAGTCATGGGCAATGACCCAGATATCATGTAAGTAAAACAGGATGTAACTGACTTCTATCCCTGCAAATTGACTTTTATTTTGTAACTTTGATTGGCAAATTGATCTAGCTGCATAATTGATTTTGTTAATACCAAATTCAACTTAGAATGAAAGTTTCAAATTCAATGTTAGAAATATGTTGCACTGAATTTTTCGCTTTTCTTCCAGTTTTTGCTTTGATCTTTCACAAACCGGGATAAAATAAATATACAATATGCACATATTATATACAATGAAACCTTAATATTAAACACAGTATTACTCTTTATGATGGCTGCCTGAGTTAAAACCCATGCGCACCTTGTGTTCATGCATTGAATTGCTTAATGTCATGCAGGTCTCAGGCCAGGAGTAAGAGGATGGGAACTTTTATATAAATACAGTACACCTTGGATAGTAAGTACCCTTAGGGGGAGGTAAAATAGGTACTCGATCAGAGGTACTTATTATCCAAGTTACCTTCAGTGGTATTGCATGAGGTAGGGACAGACAATAAGTATTTACTATCCAGGAGTACTTACTAACAGAGTTTGCCTGTATATCAATTATAATAGTATAAATAAGGACTACAGTGGAACCTCTCTATAATGGACACTTTAGGACCTGAAATAAGTTTGTTGTACAGAGGTTTCCACTATTCAGAGGTTATTTTATGCACATAGCAATCTATCTGGACCCACAAAGGCAGTCTGTTATAAGAGAGGTTTTCACTATTAGGGGAGTTTGTTATAAGAGGTTCCACCATATATGAATGTCAAATTCTGCTTACGGTTGCAGGTTATTGTACATATTATATAGTATATATGCATAATATCACAATGAATGTAGCAGATTATCGATGTGGATAGTAATGAAATACATTATATAATAGAAATTTATGCACATATATAGCATTATTGTGATCATGATAATAATATGCAAGTGTATCAGTGTAATAAAATCAATAATATACCCAATATTGTATGTGCTGTAGGGGCCAGGGGTAAGTTAACTATAGGGGATATATGACATTATACATATCATCGATCCTTTCCATATAACGTCAAAAACTTTCTAAAGTTCACACAATTTAGACATAATTATGGCAGATTTTGACCTTATAATTGAATTCTATTGAATTAATACTTCTAATAGTATAGAGATATTATTATATTATTAGTAAAAATCTTTAAACATTCTGCATTATAATTAACTGCATGAATACAGGTCGCGCGCGCGCACACACACACACACACACACACACACACACACACACACACACACACACACACACACACACACACACACACACACACACACACACACACACACACACACACACACACGCACACACAGTGTAATACACATTCTTATAGTTTTTGAATTTATAGTAAATTGAACATGTATATGTGGACGCAATGCATGTGGATACACCATGTAAATGAGATGCAGACATTGTAAGGTAAAAGAAAGCTCTTCAATGTTTACTACAGCCAGTACTTCTAACTAGTAGCTACCTAATGTAATTAATGAATAATAAAATATACTAGGTACTAATACCCTCAATGCACAGTGACCACGCCCACTTCAACTCTGACTGTAGAGGCAAGAAAGGCAAGGTGACAACAACACCATTATTGGTGGAAGTGAACTTCAATTCATCATTGAACCCAAGGAGGGAAATCTTTGTTGGTGTGTACTCTTTCAAGGAACCAAGTACAACTTCATAGTTGGAAGGCCACTCCAACATTACTGCATAGACATTGTTGTTCTTCTTACCCAAAGTGTACCTACAAAGATAGAACAAACATGTTACAGTACATTGTATATAAAGAATGTCACCTAGTAAATAAGAAATGATATTTACATTATACGCATATCACAGGTAAAGTTATGGAATGTAAGCGTCACAAACATAACATCAGAGAGTCTGTTCACTGTTGGTTAGTTAACATACAAAGTTTAAAACCTCACCATATGCTGGGGGTGACTGTGTCATTTTGGAATTTCCATGGAGTGGTAGAATAGATAGCCTCTCCATTGACTGCCAGCCAAGAACCAGTTTTGTTGAAAAGTTCTTTAAAAATGGGCATAATCCGGCCATCATGACTTGGACCAAAGTTGAGTAAAAAGTTTCCCCCATAGCTATGAGGAAAGAAAATAACTACAGTGGAACACCAATGAACAAGGTGAGAATTCTCCCCTGTAGCCACTGCATGGCAAATGTTTTGCTATATCAGAACTTAGTTATAGCCAACAACACTATGTTCAATTACTGTACTATATATTACACAGACATTGACCTAAACTAAAGCTTTTTTATTCCAGAAATTTGTTATATCTCAGTGTTTGTTATAAGTGTGCTCCACTGTACTTGCAAAATGCACAAAAATCATGCATGCATTCGACCTTCTGTTGAGAATCCCTGTCACCAAGTTGGGCCGGGAGCATTTACTGTAGCCTAATTTATCTGACATCTGGGTTACCTGACATACTATATGAGGTCCATACATACATACATGGTTGAATAAACCAGTCCCCACTGCTGTATGTATAATATGTTACAAATAACAAGCACAATACATATGAAACCATATCCAATAGTACTAGTAGTAATGTCGAAAAGATGTTTCACTTTAGGTGCAAAAAGGGCCATGCATGTAATACATATTTTGTATGCATATACGTAATGCATATAAGGTGCTGATTTTGTTGGCCATACCTCACTGTAGTAACCAGTCGTGTGAGAATGTTGGTAATATTGAGATATCCAGAAAGATCCGTGTTCCGGATGAACCCCCAAGACTGAGGCTGAATCTTCTGACCACTTTCCCACTTGTGATTTACTAAGTGGCCTATGAACAATAGGCAGCAACACATGTCAGATACATAAATCCATATACAGGGAAACCTCTCTAAGCCAAACTCTCTAAATCTGGAACCCCCTCTAAACTGAATGTGTTTTCAAGTCCTACTTTCTATACTTGCCGTACATATGGATCTTCCTTAATCTGGAAACCTCTCTAAACTGCATGAACCATTTCTTTGGTCCCAAGGGTATTCGGTTTAGAGTGGTTACACTGTACATAATGTTCACATGGCATTATTGTGCACAAATATTGCCATACAGTTCCATGTCCAGGAATCCAGTTTACAAATACAACATTACATCACCTGGTTTATACTCATCCTGACATGTCCAATAGCTGCCATGTTTACATCTTGCATCGGATCCCCAGCGATCATTCACAACCACTGTGTCCTTCACAGGGCTGCAGTGTATAGTATAGATTATATATGTGTAAATTCCTGTTAGCAATAATGAAGCTACTTTATACCTGTCATTGAACAGCCATGCCAGAAATTCTGTTGAATTCCAATACTCTGAAGTAGCTTCCCACTCTCCATCCCCCCATATCACATCTGGCTGATACATGTTAACCATCTCTGCCAGCTGAGGTGTGTTTACAGCCTACATAATGTTAAAGAAATCTATTCTGTACCTGCCTCATTCTACATAGTAGCAGATAAATGTCAATTATTGATATAAGTTCTAACAACTTCCGTGTGTTTGTGTTAATTATTCTTCCAATTTTCTGTATGCATTTGTATACTATGCAATAACAGTATGCAAACTATAGGTGGTTGTATAAGTATGCTTTGCATTCTTATGAAGATTTTCCGACTGTGCTTATTTGCACTTTGACATATTATGTTTGGAAAAGCAAAAGGTTAAATACTTCATAGGAGATATCTTAGGAATCCATAATATACAGAGTTCATTTCAGCTCTACAATCACGAGCAACTGACTATCTAGAAACTTTCAGTTTCACAAATAAACGATCATTATCTGTTCATTGGTTATAAATGTGGAAAAATAAATGGGCAGAATAGCTAGGGCTAATACCCTTCTGACAATGACTCATTGACTTATGAGATACATGTGAGGAATAGATTGCAGCAGGCACTGACCTTGATGTACTCCTGAGTTTGAAACTTTGCACCCTTATCTTTGAGGTATAATGGATGAAACCACTCAAAGTGAGAAAAGTACAGGCCATAGTGAATATCTGTTCTGTTCTTGATTGCTGTAGCCAGTTCACCTAAAGATAGATCCCCACAGTATACATAGCCATCTGCCCTTCCACTTGACATGCAGCAATCATTATACGTATTATGTAAAAGACTTGGCATTCATTACAGTGTGAATTCAATAGCCTGCCACTGCTTGATCCACCCAACCTCTTTACCTGCTAGCATTTTCTAGTACAATGTCAAATATTTTGCAAACACTTTTAGTAATGCATCGATCTATGATGGGATGAAAATCAGTTGTGGCAGATTAACAAGTTCACACAACTGGACTGAGGGTATGTAGCGGGTTATACGTACAAAACACATGACACTGTTTGAAACATTGGAATAAGGATAAGATAAGTGCTTACAAATGTAGGGTGATCCTGCAATAATAGAATAATCTAATCACAACTGGAACACTTATTATAATAATAGCAGATTGGGGGAATTGACAAAAGCCATTGGCAATTAACTTTACCAAATAACAACAATGGTTATATGAATATTTTCTGTTCTGTTCTGTAGATAATTCATCCAAAAAAATTACCACAATGTATGGTTTAGGAAGGGGGGGCACTTACATTGAAGGCAATGATGCAGTCATACAAATTACTAATGTTACAAACGGAGGAATGAATAACTAATCCATACTCATTCTAACAGATACAATGTCTCAAGAACTTAAGGAGCGGCACTTTAATCGATACTCTTTTAAGGGGGGGGGGTACAATGTAGATATTTATCTTAAGGCTTGCAATTGTCACTCAGGCAAAATTTAAAACAAAAACATTATATTTTACAGTCAAACCTTGTTTTATGACACAGAACCTGCTTTAATGTACAGTTAATATCTGAAAACCTTGTATATCTTCCTAGTTTATCCAACACATTTGAGGGAGATGAATGTACGTATGTACACACTTATGGTATACAAGGCATTGACACACTGTCACAGCAACATACAGTAGAACTTGGTTATAGTAAGTACCTGGTTTAGTACATACTCCTGGATAGTACTCCTCATTCTATCCCTGTGTTTACCTCATGAAGATAAACCAACCCTGATAGTAAGTACCTCTGACAATAAGTACTGATTTATTGTCCCCTTTGAGGTACGTACTAAGCAAGTTTTACTGTAATTATATCATTGGTACTACTTAGTCTATTGAAGTTTGCTTTCACTAATATGGCATTGCATGAGGTGCAGATGAACCCCTGCAGAATATCTTACCCACAAGATCTCTCCTGGGACCAACATCCATACTGTTCCAGTTCTGAGCAGTAGTTGTATTCCAGTTGACATAACCGTCGTGAAACTTTGCTGTAAGCACAAGGTACCTGTATAAAGTGCAGATTTCTAGGAATAAAATTGAGGGCAATGCATAATTAGTTACTAATTTTGTAATTTCAATGCCCTTTTATCTTTCATGCAGATGATAATTTCAAATTGCATGCAATATGTAGTATTGTACAAGTTACAGCTGGCACGCTACCAAAATGAAGCTTACTTTGCACCAGAGCTAGCTAGAATGTCAGCCCACTCGTCAGGATCGAACAACTCAGCCTTGAATTTCGGCGCAAAATCGGGGTATGTGAAATCTGGAGGGTAATTCTGCTGCATGAACTGAACAATATCGGCTTGTTTGCCCGCTCTCCATCGATACCAGAACCATTCCGAGTCAAAACTAGGAACTGAATAGACGCCCCAAACTGGGAAAAGCCCGAACTTTACGTCGTCGTACCACTCTGGCAATGGCCTTGTATCTAGGGACTCCCAACTAGGCTGATAGCGACCGCCTACCAGCCCACAGAAGATAAGAATTGTCAATCCCGGCAAGCACGTACTCCAAATCATTTTCCAAGTATCCCGTGCAAAACAACAAACGTATATAATGTGGTCACGTGCTTGCTTGCAATCCAATTCCTTACCTCTACATGCATAACGTCTACCTTTTCGCCTCTGGTCCACAACTGCAAGAAATATTCTATAGTGAGCTAACTGGCAAGGAATCATGCAGTATGAATTCTGTTAAGATGAAAATGAGCATTCAAGGCAGGTCTCTTGCATGAGTTTTGTCTTAAGAGGGTTCCACTACTATGCATAATTTAAACCCAAGAATTGAATAGCCCACCTTTTGTGTAAGTGATGCTCTATAACTGCTTTGTGACTATGAAACACCTGGATGTGGGATACCACTGTACTGCTTGTTCTCTATGGTAATATAATACCCTGCCTCCTAAAATGTCTGAATAGTAACTTGGTATACCATGGCAAGCACATGCAGCATTCCTGGGTCTACATACACATGCAAATACACATATGCATGCTTCCAACAATAGACACTATACATCAGAGTGTGCAGTGAAAATGACAATATTGTAACAGTAATGTAATGAACAAGTACAGCATCTTTGAATTACTACCATCCAACACGAACACATAACAAAATTTAATGCAAAACAATTAAGACGTTTCCTAAGCATAAGATTTGCCTTCTTTGAGTTTAAGGTTTTGATGTACATCTGGTTTGATATCAAAGACTAAATCCATCAGCCTTTTTACAACTTCATCCTTGTGCTCAGCGTAACTCTTTGCCTGTTCTATTAGCTTAGTCTCTTTCTCACGATCAATTTTAGCAGTAAAGTCATCCTTTGATCCAGCATTCTACAAAACAAAACAAACCTAATTAATTAGCATAACCAACAAGTAATTTTCCCTGATATCATGCAAATGAAACAGTATGTACATAACTGACTTCTATTCCAGCAAACTAGCATGATACTAAGCAAGGTTGTGTCTGGTAAGTTAGTACTACATGTACCAGAAGCACGCACAGGTATTTGGTCTATACGTAAGGATAGCAACAACCACCAGCTTATATGTACCTTTTCAAAAGGTTAATAATTAAAAAATACCATTCTAATGATTGCCAATATCCATATTTAAGGAATGTCAAAAGGGTTTTGGCACTCCTCACAACTTCCTAAAGGCTACTCAAGCATTTGGTCACTTGGGAACTGACGTGAGGAGATAGCACCCCATACCCAGAATTACTATCTCAAATCACTTCGTCAGATCCTTCAGAATTACTCTACAATCTGGGTAAGACCAGACAATCTTATGTCTACCGAATATTTTGGATAAAGTGGTCTTGCATTTAAAGTCCTCATGACACATACAACATATGATTCAGCATTCAGAGATTTGCCCAATCTGGTGCACCACGGAAGGGGCATAATATAGTAATCAGCCTTTAGGCTAATTGAATTTCCAAATTCTTGTGCCAAAAGTGTGAGGTACGTAGTTATCACCCGAGTGATAAATACCATACATGTCAAGTTTTTCCTTTGATTTTCTGTGGACTGGGATAGAAAAATTACAAAAATTATGTACATATTAGTTATACAATGACGTGCAGCCAATCGAGTGCGTACACCATATAGCCAATTAATTTGGCGAATTGGTTTCAAAATGCTATTGGCGAATGAGCACATTATGCATGCACCATTTTATCATGTTATGCAGATTCAGCCTAGCATGCTGCCTGCACGCAATTGAAACGTTTCAATTAGAAGGCTCTGTTTGAGGTAACACATTTATAAAGATGCTTACAGTCCTACTTTCAGAGAAAAATTACCATGCTGCCGTGAGTACAAGAACACAAAGGACCCGTTTGCTGTTACTGCGAAGCACAGAACAACGATTGTTGGGCATGCTTCTCAAATCATGTCAATCTACAGCATGTGACCTATTCCTGGCTAAAGTGGACCACCAGTTCTCATTGTTTCTCAGCTAATAATGGGAGCCCACTGATAATTTTGGCAGAAAAAAATTGGTGACTTGGTATGTAATTCACCAATTCGCCAACTTAAATCCTCGCAAAAGTTTCCGGCTATACAGTATAGCATTCAAACAGCTTAACACCATTGTATAAGTGATACATACCCCACTCCTGGGCTCTTACAATAGGCAGGAAAGCTGTAGCAGTGTTTGGCAGTAATATGGGTAAGCGCCCGACATCTTGGCACAGTTATACACCAGTTATGACTTCTACCCTTACGTGGTTACTCCGTAAATGAGGTATATTGTATATTGTTGAGCACATTAGATTAATAGTTACTTCAATCATAACTTTCAAAATAGAGTGTATTTGTGGTATTTGATAATAGAAATCAAAATTTAGGATGGGTACCAAAAATCATTGTTTGCGTAACTATGTTTCATGACTGACTACCAAGTTTCAGAGCTAAATGCAAAAATATAACTGAGTTGTGATGTGCAAACATGAGGCATGTACAGGGAGATGGTCTTCTTCCTCAGGAATATGTTTGGCTAGTCGTATTCAAAATTAAACAAGCAAGATATGGTGATAAAGTGTGTGCAATGTTGGGTAATAGTTAGCTAGTGAAGCTAGTAACAGCTACACAGTAACAGTCCAGTTGTCAATAGCCAGTTACAATATCTAAACATGATATGGTCATCCAGACTTGTTGCATAGGCTGGTATTAACATCTTGGAAGGTGCTAGGTGAAGAAACTTATTCCTGCAATACTTCTGCCGTGTTTCGCGGATCAGGAATGTATACGCAGGACCTGTAGAGGCTCCAACAAGACAATTTTCATTCTAATTCTCAGTTATGGATGGTTTAGTAGAAAATTCAAGAGTATTGCTAACATTGAGAGGCATTTTCTCAAAATGAATCACGTGACATAATTTCCAGATTTAATCATCAACTACCAATATATAAATTTTCTGAAGCAATCTCACACAGAGGTCTTGCTGAGTGAGAAAATAATAATAAACACAGATGGCAAGTCTTTTTCATAGTTGGCTTGAATGTTGATATTCGTGAAAGTTGTTCAAGGATAATGACCACATGCCATACGTCCACCTTAGTCATTAGTCACCCGGCACAGATGGTATAATTTTGAACAGCTGGGTAATTTGGGGTAAAGGGTCAACAGCAGTGTCAATCGCAAGCTACACACATTATTTCTCGTCATTGCTATCTTTATGTATTGGAAGTTCAGCAGTGGTAAATATGACCAGACAGCTTCTTCACTACAGCAAGTTACAGGCCTCATTCTGCAATATCTTATGGAGCGCCATTTGTAGCAAAAATCGATGACACAAGAATATCAATGAGAGTAAACATCGATCGTCGATCACAGCAATCGATCGTCGATCACAGCAATCGATCGTCGATCACAGCATGCAATCGATTGTCGATCATAGCAATCGATCGTCGATCACAGCAATCGATCGTCGATTATAGCAATCGATCGTCGATCACAGAAATCGATCGTCGATCACAGCATGCAATCGATCGTCGATCATAGCAATCGATCGTCGATCACAGCAATCGATCGTCGATTATAGCAATCGATCGTCGATCACAGAAATCGATCGTTGATCACAGCATCGGTCGACACAGTGTGTGTAGGTGGGTGGTTGGTTGGTTGTGGGTGTCACTGTGTATGTGTGTGAATGTTTGTGTACATGACATTGTGTGTGTGTGTGTGTGTTCTTATATAGTATGGTGACAATTGTTAGAACTTAGGCTAGCTAACCCTAGCCACAACTTACACTATAATCTTATTCAGGGTATAGCTGCATCTATATAATATAGCCATGCATATTAGTTATGCTATAATAGAGTGAGGGTTATAGCTAGGGTTCCATAGCTATATATAGTTAGTCTAAGAATTAATGGTTCCATAGCTAGGGTTTGGTTCAGGGTTAGGCTTAGGGTGAGGGTTAGGATTGGGGATAGCTATAATGCATGGTGAAAAAATAATTATAAGCACCCATGGCAATTGTTTTGGATTGTGGGACCCATGTTACTTGTTTGCAACATGACTATACAATTACTGGCTGTTCTGGGCTTGCCATCGAGGGGTTGGGTGAATTTGCCAAGTCCAACAGGGGTGACAGCGGTAGATGTTACAAAGTGGGGGGTGCTCAAGTTACTGTTCAACTTGGATAGTAATTAATTAATTAAGTTAACTATAATTGTAAAATATATATGTGTACTGTCTCACGAGAGGTACTTTAATATTATATATAGTGGTGCACTGGAATTAAGTATCCCACTGCATGCATGCATGGGGGGGGGGGGGGGGTATGCCCCCCTGTTCTGCAAAATTAAGGAGCTCAAGCCCCATCCCCCCTGCATCCCCTGTATGCATAGTACATTTTTCCTCTGTCACAATTACCAAACAAACTCCTGTTAATATAAAGAACTCATCACTACTGTCAGTGACTTTCAAATTATAGGACTGGTTTGAAGTGGACCTTATGCATGTTCTTGAAGACACTATCACAGCTAGAAGTTTTGCCCTAGTACGGTCCATCTTAGATTAATAGAGTCTGTATTAGAACCTATAAGATCTGAACTTATACTGCATGCTGACCAGAAACTGCATGGTTGAAATGCCATTCATCTACCAGGCACTGAGGAATGGGGGTGACATGCAGCTTGCATGCATGGGAGGGTGGGTGATAACCTATAAATTTCTATGAAGGGTGAGCTTAGATTAGAGCATGCAGTACACAATCTTCACCCATGCATGCAAACCCTCAATGACGAGCCCATAACAGCCGGTAATTGTACATGTTGCAAACAAGTAACACTGCATGCATGGGTCCCACAATCCAAAAACAATTGGGTGCTTACAGATTTTTTACCTGCATATAATAGCTATATCCCCAACCCTAACCTTACAACCCTAACCCAATAACCCTGAACCAAACCCTAGCTATGAACCATTAACTCTTAGACTAACTATATAGCTATAAAACCCTAGCTATAACCCTAGCTCACTCTATTATTATAGCATAACTAATAAATAACATGCATAGCTATAGATGCAGCTATACTCAGAATAAGATCTAGTGTAAGTTGTGGCTAGGGTTAGCTAGCCAAGGGCTATTCTAATAATTGTCACCATACTAAGAACACACACACACACAATGTCATGCACATGCACAAACATTCACACACATACACAGTGACACCCACGGCCCACACACACACGCACGCACACTGTGTCAACCGATGCTGTGATCGACGATCAATTGCTATGATCGACCATCGATTGCTATGATCGACGATCGATTGCTGTGATCGACGATCGATTGCTGTGATCGATGATCGATTACTGTGATCGACGATCGATTGCATGTTGTGATCGACGATCGATTGCTGTGATCGACGATCGATATTTACTCTCGTTGATATTCTTGCGTCATCGATTTTTGCTACAAATGGCGCTCCATAATATCTGAGCATTCCAACTTACCTCGTTTTATGTATTGAGTATCTATGGTTTTACCCTACTCGGCTAAATTAGTGGTGATATGACCTATGATATGACCTCGGATATGACCATGGATATGACCACCTTCTAGATCTCGGTTCTACACAAAGTAAAGGTCTGTCGACTATTAATGTCACAATACCTCTTTCTGCTGAGCTTTAAACTTTTCCTCCCTTTCTCTTTTGTACTCCTCAATCTCTTTCTTAGCCTCTTCTACTGCTGTTTTCAACCGCGCTTGTTTCTCTGAAACAAATGCAATACACATAGTACAGCAATCACCGATTAGCAGTAGAATCGACTAACTTTTGCGTGCATTTTTAACCATCTTGTCCGCCTCCTTCTCTGCCTCCATCAGTTCTTTTATTCCTCTACTTTGAGACGCCATGATCTCCAAAACGCTGGTCACATGCAACTAGGATGTGCCACCAAAATTACAGGGTTTTACTCCGGATACCGAAAATGGCGTCCGAACAGGAAGAGAGGCGAATTGCGAAATTGGAAAAGCGAGCATTGGAGGCCGAAAATGCAATTGCACAAATGAAAGAATACATCAAACTTTTGACTGAAAGAGCAGGTGCGTATCGACGTCTAGCTGTGAAATGATAGCATTACTGTTGCACGGTGGTTACAGCTCTTATGTACTCTTCTATTATAGGCCGAGGATCTGCTGTTGAACAGGTTTGGTATGAACATGGATGTTTTTATTCTAGTATAAGTCCCATACCAGGAGTTTATCCCTATAGTTTTAAATATAGTAGTGAACAAAAGCAAACTGAGGTAGTTTCTAGTCTGTGGTGTGGTTTCTGTGCCATGGGTGATAGATACGTACTTCATTTTAATGAAGTGATGATGATGATGATGTTTTTGCCAGCATTCCATTATAAGTAGTGGTATATTCCCAGTGTTATAATGTCCGTATCATTGTTCATTGGAAGGATGGAAAAAATAGAAGCCTTTTAGAGGAGAATGCTAAACTGAAGGAAGAAGTGGAGCAGCTGAAGAGGAAACTTGTGGACTTGGAGACTTTAAGAGGGAGTAAGTCATCATTTTTGTGAGTAGAGTAACATACTGGTTCTTTAGTGTGTATTGCAGTAATGTTAGCCACAAACTTTCCAGTTGTGTTTCTACCAGGTAAGATTCTGATACTGCAAAGGGCTTTGCAGATTGTCTCATAGAATGTATTGGTTCTTTAGATGGAATTGCTTAGAGATGTGCCACACACACGTGAATGTACACTGTACCAAGAGTTGTGAAAGGATTTTACGTAATTGATGTCTATCTTTCCATGTTTAGTCGTACAGATTCCTTTACCTGTTGGTGACCAGCTTGTTCCAGAAGTATCAGTAGTTGAAGATAAAGTGAAGAAGCCTGTAGGTATTTGGTATTCAGACCTTATGTTGTTGTGTAGCACACCTTTGACCCTTTCAGCAGACTTTACAAGAAGAAACCAAGAAACAGCTCAGTGCTGTCAAGGAGAAAGCTCAGGGTCAAATTTCACAGCCTAAACCGAAAAGTAGCAAAGGACAAGATGAAGCAAAGACTGGTACAGTGGAACCTCTGTAATCCAGCACCTCAATAATCCAACATTCTCTGTAATCTGACCATATTCTGAGATACAATCACCATATTTGACTATACTAAGAAACACTGGATAATCTGACATCTATTTTGAGTCCCATGGAGTGTCGGATTATGAAGGTTTTACTGTATGACTTTTCATTGCTCATACGTATGTACATATGTACAGCAGGAGCCAATGCGTTATAATCTTTCATTTGCTCTGATTGTGTAGTGGATGTGTCGCGACTAGATATGCGTGTGGGCAAGATTCTGGATGTCAAGCGTCATCCTGATGCTGATACCCTCTATATTGAGCAAAGTTAGTTGGGATATGGATACGTGTTAGTGTGTATGTACGTACATTGCAGATAGGTTTCATGTTGTATCTCAACATATGTATGCATGTATGTATGTATGTTTTTTACCTTTACTTTGACCAGTTATGCTGTTGGAGTTTGTTTTTTCTGTGTACAGTAATTATTTGATATCAATCTTTGTCCATGTATTACTACAGTTGATGTGGGTGAAGAAAAGCCTCGTACTGTATTGAGTGGATTAGTGGAAAACTACACTCTGGAAGAAATGCAGGACAGAATTGCTATTGTTATGTGCAATTTGAAACCTGTGAAGTATGTATGTATGTCTTTCTGGTAGTTTTACATTGTTTGTTTACATTGTTTTTGTGTGGTGTAGTATCTTGAGGAGTATGAGATGGATAGCTCTGTGTAGACTATGTATGAATCTACCCTTTGATTGGAGCTATCTTCTTGCTCCACAGGATGAGAGGGGTTTTCTCCTATGGCATGGTCATGTGTGCTTCCACAGAGGGAAAATGTGAATTTATAGATCCACCATCAGGCAGTGTACCAGGGGACAGAATTGTCTTTGACAACTATCCTGGTAAGTGCTTATGGTGGTATTCAGTACTACAAACAGGAAATTCATGTTACGTACATTAGAATCATGTCGTCCCTTAAAGACAAACAATGTCATGGACATTTTGTGGGTGAGAATTGTACAGAGGTACACATGCACAGTAAGTATTGTAATTTTATTCATGTGCGTGGACAGCATCAAGTGCACATTAGCATGAATAGGGTGTTTCCATGTTGTACAGTATGTGGATTCTCTGAGTAGCCACCAAGAAGTGGCACTTCATACTAATGTCATGGTCAAGTTTACCCTCCCCCCCCCCCATGCCTTCATCCTTCAGGATAGTGTTATGGGGGGGGGGAGGTGAAATTCACTGTGAACCACCCTTGTATTTTCCTAGGATAATACAGAAGGGATAGACATCCAAGGATACCACAACTCCCTTGGGACCATTTAACCCCAATTGGGTTCCTTCCTCTCCATGCATGCACTGAAGTTTTTGCTATCAACACTATCACATTCATTGCAGCATGCCATGTCATCTCCGCCTAATAGTGACAAAATAGTGTACGTTGAAGACCATTCAATTTCTGATTTGTTTCCTTGAAATAGTGTAGAAGACAAAACTCTTCAGTGGCACAGTCAGTGCAGTGTACAATAGATGTGTAAGAAATTGGTTGTTTTTAACCTCCCTATAATGCCTAGGTCCTACACTGATGTGATCATCACTTCGTTATGAAATGTAGCTTCAAGAGATCACTTGAGACTTTGGAAGTAGAATCACGGCATCAGCACACATCTAGGGTCTTACTGGCGTCACTGGAAACTTTGGGTCAGATTTTATGCATCTTAGTGTCCAGTTTAGTCATGACCAAGCATGTAGATTAGTAAAAGCAGGAAGATATAATTTCCCATAGCATTTGTGCTAATCTGAATTATCCCCCTTGATAGTTTATAAATTGTAGGGGGGTACATAACATGAGGTAACTTTGAACTGTGACACTGGGTGCCAGACAAGGAAAGGGCAGTTAAGTGGACCAGACCATGTGAATGTGATAACATGGAAGGCTACAGTCTGAGTCTCTGTCCTTGATCAATCCACTGTACTCTTGGTTTTGGACGGGTGCTCTTCATGGCTTAAGCTAAACATGACGGATTTGTCTGGTACTAGGACTAGAAATGTCTTTCAACTGTTGTGTTGTTCTTCACTGTTAGGTGTTCCAGATGAAATGTTGAATCCAAAGAAGAAAGTATGGGAGAAAGTGCAACCAGATTTGCACACTGATGTCAATAGGGTTGCTATGTACAAAGATGACCCGTTTACAGTGAAAGGAAAGGGCATTTGCACGGCACCAACACTGTCAAATGTCAACATCAAGTGATCGTAAACATGTCTTAGGGATTGTGTATAGGCTTCTGGATCATTTACATTGTAGAATAGCTAGGATGCAATGTGCATATGTTACCTTTCTCTGAGTACTCAAGACCATAATAGGCTTCATGGAAAGTATGCCGTATATGTACTTGCTACAGGTGGGACCAGACTAATTGTTAGGAGACTATGAAATAAACATTTTCCATAATTGAGAACAGGCAAAAACAGCCGCAGACCAGTATATTATTGTGCATGCGGGTGTTACCACAGACGCACGTGTATGGTGTTACCAACAGCTCGCCTTCCGTCCTGGTTATGGGGTGCCGTTTGCGTTTAATTTTGGACCAATATTGTCGCGTCATAGATCGTTTGCGGGTGTATTAAAATGGCCGTTTTATTGGAGACTTCCATTGGGGACATTGTAATTGATTTGTTTGTTGAGGATCGTCCAAAATGTTCTCTCAATTTCTTAAAGCTATGCAAGTTGAAGTATTATAACTTCTGCTTATTCCACAGTGTTCAAAGGAGTTTCATCGCTCAATCGGGCGACCCCTCAGGGACTGGAGAAGGTGGCACAAGTGCATGGGGAGTCGTAGCAAACGAAAAGATATTCTTTGACAGCGAACCTGTACCCAAGAAAAAGCATGTAAACGCGGGTACAGTGTCGATGGTGAATAACGGGAACAATCAACACGGTTCTCAGTTCCTGATCACTCTTGGAGCTGACTTGGATCACTTAGACGGGAAGCACACGGTTTTCGGTGAAGTGGGCGAAGGTGAAGACGTTCTTGCAAAACTCAACGACGCGTACTGTGATAAAGAAGGCAAACCTTACCAAGACATTCGGATTCTTCACACAATAATTCTCGAAGACCCATTTGATGATTTGCCAGGAATGGTGATTCCTGAAAGATCTCCCTCTCCACCCATGATGAAAAAAACAGAAAGAATTGGATTTGATGAAGAAATTAATGAGTTTGAGGGAAAAACCGAGGAAGAAATCAGGGAAATTGTAGATTCCCGTGATGCCAAAGCTAATGCTGAAATACTGGAGATTGTTGGTGATATTCCCGATGCAGATGCTAAACCACCAGAAAATGTTCTATTTGTCTGCAAGTTGAATCCTGCAACAACATCTGAAGATTTGGAAGTCATTTTCTCTCGTTTTGGTAACATTCTCAGTTGCGAGGTGATCCGTGACCAAAAAACTGAAGATTCTCTTCAGTATGCCTTCATTGAGTTTGAGCACGAAGAAGACTGCATTAATGCCTACTTTAAAATGGACAATGTACTAGTTGATGATCGTAGAATTCATGTTGACTTCAGTCAGTCTTTGGCCAAAGTCAAGGGGCTTCCCAAGCAATATCGTGAACCAGAAAATGATAAACCCAAACAAAAAGATGATGGTCTTGTGCTCAAGAAGAAGTATAGCCAGAAGGAAAGTGACTATGACCTTCTTTTTGATGAAAACTCGACTATGGAACGTCAAAAACAGGGCGGTATGTCCAGCAGTGGTCGTTCTCGGGAACACCATGTAAGATCTGAAGGTAGAGACAAGTCCTATAGAAGAGATAAGGAAAGGGATCGATCCCATAGAAGAAGTCGAAGCCGGTCACCTGAAAGAAACAGGGAGAGCAGATATCACAAAAGTAAGAAAAGTCGTTCTAGAAGCAGATCAAGGGAACGAAAGTCATACCATTCAAGAAGCAAGAAGCACAGGAAGGATAGATCTCGTAGTAGAGATCGTGATAGGTACTACAAAGGAAGTCGCTCTAAACATTGATATGCCTCCACGTTTCATTGCACTTGACTGTGTGAGATATTGAATGTGTACATTTTCATTTCAAGTGAAAAACTGTTTTTACTAATCTTAACTCTGTGTTGAGAAAAGTGCTTTTGCATTTTCAATGTTCAGTTGCCTTGCTTACTCTTCATGTTAGTCCTGTCTGCAGTAGTACAATGTAAGGTAACTAACCTTTAAATTTGTGGGAGCATAGATCATACCAAAGGATTTGCATTATCTGTGATGGGAGTTATAATATTATATGCTTCTTTGAAATCATGCATCAATATACAGTTTATAAATGCAACTTGATTGATTATAACGCAAGCATACACCCATGCACACACATGCATACATGTGTACACACATACACACACATACGGATACACACACATGCAAAGCACACACACACATGCACATACGCGCGCACACACACACACACACACACACACACACAAACACACACACACACACACACAAAGCACACACACATGCACACAAGCACACAAACACAAGCATACACACAAAACAACACACACAAACACACACAACACAACACACACACACACATGCACACACACACGCACAACACACACAACAAACACACATGCACACACAACACAACACCACACACACACACACACACACACACACAACAAACACGTATACACACACATGCACACGGACACGCACACACACACACACACACACATGCACACACACACACACACACACATACACACACACACACACACACACACACACACACACACACATGCATACACACACACACACACACACACACAAAGCACACAAAGCACACACGCACACACACACACACACACACACACACACACACACACACACACACACTTGTGCACATGTACAGTTTTATAATATTATGCTCATGCACCTCGTACATGCATGCAATACGTGACATTATGTAATGAATGAAATACAGTTTACCAGGCTATGATACTGCCCTCTTCTTGTGAGAATGTTACATCACAAGATAACTGATAACAAAAGGGCATGCACGTGCTTCTCTTGTAACAGGATAGCATGTTAACATAATTGGCCTATATTATATTACATCCAAACTTCAAAAGGTATGGGCAGTTGTTTAGCGATAAGCCTGCTGGCAGTTGGTGATGAATGTATATCATCTTCAGCTGCATGCACATATAGATTCCGATAGCATATTCACTTGTAAGGAATCAAAGATAGGTAGGTGAAGTATATATACATGTGCATGTTCCCCAATCTCTTCTTTTACCGTGTATACCACTATTTATGTTCCTACATGCTCCACTCACAGTTTTGTGACTATTATTGTAAAGATGTACATTGGAACCCCTCTATTCTGGACACCTCGAGACCGGTAAGGACTGTCCTGAGTATTGAGGTGTCCTCAGGGGTTAGGGATATACTATGGCAAAGCATGGAGAATCATTTGGTTCCAGTGGCATGTGTCCACATAAGAGGGGTGTCTGCAATTCAGGGGGCTGGATTAGAGGGGTTCCACTGTACTGTACATGTATACTGCTAACATAACATAATAATAGTAGTAATAAATACATAGTGGTAAGAAACCATTCATTACTGTATGTCTATCAGTATTTCTTCACATGCCGATATAACATCAGTACATGCGATGAATGAAAGCAGTGGCAGATGAAAGGAGGAGGCTCCAGGGGCTGGTGCCTGGCCCCTTGATCTTGACTCTCTTGATTGTTTAGTTTTGTAATGTACTAGGTATGTATAATATAATATATACATGCAATTGTGTACATGACATTGTACTAAGTCATGAAATGTTTACATGTTATTGTCCCCACTGTATTGACACTATCATCATTGAGTCAGGAAAATAATTATATTATATCAAAATTATACATTTAATTTATAATTGTTATATTATATACACATTATCATGTACATTGGATTAATATTATGCCCATTTGTGAAATTCTGGTGCTCTTTCATATACAATACAATAGCGTCCTACACCTGGCTCACTGGAAAGGAAATGTCTCTGGTGCATATTGTAGTCAGTTCATCCCTTGTGCGCAATTGTCATATACAATGAAATTTTCAACTTCTGATGTTGTTCAAATGCATATTATGAGTTTGCAATTGAACAATATAATTATGTAAAGTTTGAATTTAGTACATGCATGGGAGTCTTATTGGGTGCACCACAAGCCATGAAAACAGCAGTGCATGCATGGCTTTGGGTTTCCTGCCATGCAGTTATAGATCTTCAATGTAAAGGTGGGTTACTTTCAGGGACCTCGAGCATTATATAGGCTTTTCCTGTGTATATAGTCTACATACGTAGTAGATAGTAACACACTGCAGGGTTTCTTTCAGGAAATGCGTCAAGGGGGGGCAAAATATAGCCATGAAGAATATGTGGGGGGCAAGTCTAAAGCATTATAGATTATAGCATATGCAGTCATGCTGTGATATAGAGCATCCATGTATATAATCTATGATGGATAGTCATGTATAGCATCTTTTGTATCTATGTAGCAGTTCTTTTCTTTCTGGATAATGATCATGGGGCCAATAACAAATGTTCAACTAAGAAATGGAAGGAGGCAGATGTGTACATACATGACATCTTAAATGTCTATAGAGACATGCAGTGCAGTGATGTAAGGAGGTGCAGATGTGCATGTATGTGGTATAGTAGAGGTATATAACTAGGGGGGGGGGGTCTGGGGGTATTCTCCCCAGGGAAAATTTGAGTTTTTAGGTTATACAAGGTGGTATCTGAGGCCATTTTGGACCATTCAAGGTTGATTTTGACACTCAAGTAGAGCCTTCTCTAGAGTAATGAGTACTATATACAGTTTGATTTTTTTGGGGTGGAAGCTTCCGTCCCCCATTGGATAGAACCCTGAATAGTTAAGACATTGGCACGCTGGCTGTATGGCAGATAAATGCACTCACCTTCGGGTACCCAGTGCCCAAGGGCAAGTGCATTTTATATGCCATACAGCCCTCAAGCCTATGTCTTAGCCACTAAATAGAATACAGCTGTTATTCAGAGTGATTTCTTCATAATCCACCTGACAACATCTTCGACCTTTACAAGTTTCCTTGATAAGTGGAGGTACGTACATGGTCACTGCCACATAAGGCACAAATTTTAAGATGACAGGAAATTAGTCTATCTCATGCTACTGTGTAGGGGAAACAAACAGCGACAAAATTTCCTGTAATGGATGGATTATAAGGCAATTATTACACAATTGCAAGCCAAGCAGAGAGAATTCCAATAGTGTCAAGATCAGAAACTATAGACAAGGTGTTTAGATATGAATATCAGTGTAATGATCCTACTTAAACATAAATATTAACATTACAACTTATAAAATATTACCATCCCAAATTTTCAAGGGGGGGGGGGGGGCAAGAAACTTCCAAGGGGGGGGCAAATGCCCCCCCCCCCCTGCCCCCCCCTAAAGAAACCCTGCACTGGTATCCCCCCTCCGGCCCCTTCCCCCACTCACATGTGGAGGTGCATTTATGCACATACACACTATCCATTTGGAAATATTATAGCAATGACTTTTTTCTGGTCTTTTGATATTCATCATAGGAAAAGTCTGATAGAAAAGTACAGACTGTCAGTGCACAATAAAAAATGAGATGTGTTAAATTTAAATCAAGCACCTTCAAGTTGCTAATCTGGCCAGTTTTAGTGAAATTGTTGCAGCCAGATTACAGAGTCATGAATGTACTAAATGAAAAGAGACAATTTAAAATGGATTCTTGTATCTTTTGTGGTAAAGACAGAACAAAATGAGCTGTGCTTTTCTACTGGGATTGCCTTATGCATGTAAAGGACGTGTTGTACCTCTGAGTCATGAATATTGACAAAATGTGTCTATATGATAGTGTAGATTTTCTGCGTGTGACAGTAATGAAATACTATGTTTTTCTTAATCTTTATCACAGTGACTAAACATGGTATTTTATGACGTAAATGTTTTGCAATTATGCAGAGTATACTGTGTTCTACTAAATATTATTATATTATTATTAATAATATTAATATGATAATGTACATAACAAACATGAATAATTATGATTGTGCCCTCACGGAAAACAAATCAAGAAATGCATGGGCGGAAAACGGCACTGAGTGCACACCACCGTCATGCTTTGCGTCATAATAATCCAACCGAAGATAATACAAACGAGTCTGTTTGTTGAAGCCATACAGGCAGATTGAGGGTGCTTGGCATACGACCTGCTCGCTGCTGGCGTCCCTTGTTTTCTTCCGAAGAAATTGAAGATGCAATATGAACCCAATTTGTAATCAGTTTGCGAAAGAAGATGTCCGAAGAGGAGAAAGAATAGGCCAGGGTTCCTTCTGGAAAGTGTATAAGGCGAAGTTGATGGATGACATCCCCTGCGCCGTGAAACGTCTAAAAGTTATCGATGAAGACCAAGGAACCTTAAAGAAAAAGGTAATTGAAGAATGTAGAACTTGGTCGGGACTTAATAATCCCTTCATTGTGAAAATTCACGGCATCTATTACGACGGAAAAGGCATCGCTCTTGGAGTACCTTCGTTGATACTAGAACTACTGGATAAAAGCCTTACCAGTCATCTTCAAAGCACTGCTAGAGACAGAATAAATTTGTTTCCTTTACAGAGTAAGGTGTCAATCTTGCTACAGGTCGCCAAAGGTTTAGAATATCTCCACAATGAAAAGTGCGTCGTCCACGGAGATCTTACTCCGAATAACGTACTTCTTAAAGAGGAGAGTCCAGGATGTTTCACTGCCAAGCTTACTGATTTTGGTATGAGTCGTGTTGTAGAAGGTTGTGACGCTGAAATGTCTACAGGATATGGAGCGTATGTGTATATGCCTCCAGAAAGTCATGATGCAGCTCAAGTGAAAACAACTGCCATGGACATATATTCGTATGGTGTGCTGGGTGTCAGCACATTGACACATAAGCCTCCAAGACCTTCTTACGCCTCCCGAATGGATGAATCAGGGCACCTTGTTGGAGTGACAGAGTTCAGCCGATATTCACATTTGTTACTTAAACTTACTGAGGATGAGCAGCAGTTGGTACCAGTGTTGGAGGCTTGCATCCAATATAATCCCAAAGACAGAACAAATGCTTTCATTTTGATTGAACGTATTGCAGTCATATCTGCTCAATTGAAATTAGCTGGTAATGTGAAACTAGGCTCTGCAACAGACTCATCCTATAGTGTGCACAGCCATCAGATATTTAATGGGTGCACATTTGATAAGTGCGATTTGAACTTCAGATCAGAGGTACCAGCTAGCTTACTGCAGCATTCAGAAGTGAGTTGCTCAGTAGTGTGTTGTAGGTAGGGGCATCCCTCCTAATGTAGAAATGCGTATATAGCCGGGTGTATTTTGAGATTGTATGTATCTATAGGTACTTGAGAGGAACCCAAGAAGACTGTCACCCACACACACATTTTTAAGCTTTTACTATTATACCTGAAATTTGTCAGAATCAATCTGAAGTGTCCATATTTATGCCAATAAGGCTTTCTCATCCAGTATTGTGTATTCTCAGGACTTTCAGAAGCAAATCAATTTAGTATAGTTGTTATGATCAGTAAACTCCATGACCCTTGTTATGAATTAGCCACTGACAAGGTTATTCACTGATTGGATGAGAGTAATGATTTTATATCAAAGTAAATAAATATTGTTTTTCAGATTCTGAGAGTATTATAATAGTGCAAGAAATACATTTTTAATTACTTAGGCAAATTTTGCAATGCTCAGCAATATGGCCTGAATATACTCCATGTTCTGAAGAAAAATAGCTTTCACCAATTCCAAGTCTTATATTTTGATTACTTTTTCGTCAACTGCAGAGTTTGAGCATTAATATACAGTAACTTTGTCTCTTGTAGGACCAAATGCCTCAGTCTTATAAACGTTTGAGTTATTTAGTACTCAGAAATCAGCAAAGTAGCAGGCCATTAAAGTGCCACACACTTAACTATGTATGGTATTTATGTACTGCATTCACATTTGAGGAAAAGTATTTATCTTGGCCACCTACTGGTCAGTGTATGCATGATGTCTGGGAACCATATATTCCATCATGATAATCCATTTTGCTACTTATAATAATTTTTAGGGCAAGTGTAATTTGTTGTCAAGTTTCCCTATACATTTTCGATGCACTTCTAGCGCTAAGCATTGCATCTCTAATTATCGACCTCGCATGTCAGACATGTCCAGATTTGTTATGATAGCGCCCCTCAATCTGCATAGTAATAAAATATGGGTTTTCGGCGCCTATAAGTTATTGGAGTCACGCATTTATCCCGTGATTCAAGCTGTTATTCGGGCATATATGAATCTTGAATCCGCGTTTAGTGACGTTTTCTGTCGTTGTAGTTGTTCTGTCACATGTTGGCTCGTGACCTAACTGGATGTTCCTCGGAATTTTAGTTTTCGGCTGGGTGCTACGCGAGGGAACAAGCTGGACACAGTTTCTTGATGCAAACATCGAGCTATTTATAGAATACAACTTTTCCATGTGGGGACAAGAGAACTTTTGTTCCTGCCCAAAGTTATCGGAGCTTGAATTTTGTGTTTGAGGGCCAATTTCGCAGATCTCGGCTTCAGAGAGGAATTGTCAATACCCCCGCATGGAAAAGTTATTAAATGTGTTGCTATAGCTATTTATGTGAAAAAATAGTCTTAGACACGTTCCTCCATGTAGCACCCAAGGCGTTTTGCTTTTTAGTAGGGCTTAGAAAAACCTCACTAATTCCTTCGCGACAACAACAGGCCTCTCGTGCAAAAGGGAAATTATCGAAAAGTTTATGGGTCTACCTACTTGTTAAGCCCTCGTTCGACGCTCTGAAGCTTCTACAAGTTGAAAACCAAAGTTGTAAAAAAGACCAAAATTTCCACACCTTCGAATTAGCGTGGACATGTCCCACATGCGCTGGACTTGACATTTACTCAGCAAAGAATTATAGGAAGTATGTATACACTATGAGATATGGGTATGTGGTAAATATAGTAATATTGATGGGCAAAATTTACCCTTCTTATTTCAGCTGAAAATAACTTGAACAATTAACTGGAAGATTTTTAAATGTGGCAAATTACAGTACAATGGACCCCTGTTAATCGCATACCATCAGGATCAGACAAAATTATTCCATTATTCAGAATATTCCTTTATCCAGAATATTCCTTTATCCAAGAAAATTATACGTACATTCCTGCTATGCCAAAATTGGGAACCATCTTTTATGTATACTAGGGGAGAAGGCGGCCGAAGGCCGCCTTCACCCCTAGTTTGGGTGGCGGGTGCAACCCTTATATCAAGTGAAGAGGTTGTATAAGGTAAATTTATTGATTTGAGCGTAATTACTATATCAAGAGAAGCCGGTAGTAAGCTAGTGCTATGCTGTAACAATTGTTGTATAGGCCAATGTTTAGGGTTTGACCTCTTTTCCCCTAGTTAGTCGCACGGGTACAACCCTTATGTCAAGCGTATAGTAGATATACATGAAGTGCAGCTTTTGTCTTCAAAAATGCTTCAAAGCTGTTTTATCGTGCACACA
>CAUJGJ010000083.1:1899100-1979100 GCA_963170055.1 Halisarca cf. caerulea
TTGTGCCATTTGCTTCACATCATGTGATATATTTGCAAAACAATTGGTTGATAACTTCCTATTATAAGTGTTTATTTTTCTTTGATCTAGTGTTCTCCTATTTCCCGCAAAAAGGATTACAATGGGACTGTAGAGGAAACAGTACTGACAATGGTAATTTAAAAACTTGTTTATTACTTTGCAAAGAGTTTCATATTGTGACAATTTCATTATAATATTATAGTGAGATTTGAACTGATTGTGCATAGTAACTGTATTGTTTTCCAAAAGAAAGTGTGAATTGATACGGATTGAACTGAACAGTGACATAATATGACAATTGTGTGCAATGAAAGTGCTAATATGGTGCAGTTTAATTCCCCTGGCTAAGCTTATAATTAATACCCTACAATATTTTATGAATATACACGTAGTAAAATTCTGTTTCGGATAATCTGAGGTTTTAGATAAGTGGGGTTCTGATAACAAAGATTATCTGTATATGACAGTATAATTATAATAATAAAATTGTATCTTGACTATCTCTATCAATGTCTCACTGTATAAAAAATATGGGAAAGTATATGTTTGTATGTAGATCATTTCATGTGGATTCTGTATATATTTTATTTGTAAGGTCTTTAATTATCTCTTGTATGTAGTTGCATGACTGATAATCTTTCATTTCAGAACTCAGACCTTTCTCTCCAAAGTGAAAATGATGGAATTCACCCAAATGCAGGCACTGAGAAGGTTAATTTTCTTTTTTCCTTTTGCATTAGCTAACTCTCCTGGTATGTGCTTAGTGCAGACATGGTCATACCTAAAATAATAGACTATGAACAGTGTTAAAATTCTCATTACTTGATATTATTTAAACTGCATCTCCTTGTTTAGAAACTTGCAAAGGATCTGCATTGTTTGCATTGGGAAGAGTTGGACACAGAAATGGAAATACCATATCTTGATCAGCCTACAGCTGTTTACTTCAAACAGAAGGTTTATGTGGGTAACCGATACTGGCCATATACCTCTTCTCTTCATGTTTATGATGTAGCCACAAATGAGTGGCTGGAGCAGTCTTTCTACCGAAATCGTGATATGTGTGGATTTAGTATGTCAGTGTGCGGGAATAAGCTACATGTGATATGTGGTCACTGGCGAGATAGAAGGAAAGAGGAGAGGTGCTCTGATACAGTCTTCAGCATACTGGATGATGAGGCTGGTGAAGCTAAATGGCATCAAACGCTGCCTCCATTACTTCAAGGAAGAGTCTTTGCTACTTCAACTGTATTTGGGAACTTTGTTTTAGTTGCTGGTGGATTGGGCCACACTGGTCAGTTGTTCTCCACCATTGAAATAATAGATACATCAGAACCATTTCCCGTGTGGAAGAAAATCCACAGTTTGCCTGTCAAGTCTTACCTTTTACAGAGTACTGTTACAGATGAATCTGTCTTCATTGGACTGGGCATTGGTGCGGCTAGGACCTTGTATACTGTCACTCTCCCTGAAATCAAAAGTTTAGTTAACAAGGAAGAACCAGCCAGAACAGGTGCCTGTGAATTCTGGAAGCCTCTACCAAATGACAACCCACTCGAGTACAGTGGCTTGACTACAGTCAAAAATTGTTTGGTGACTGTTGGTGGTCGAGACCCTGGGGAAGAAGGACCGTGTCAGCCTTACCTTCACTTGTATGACTGTAGTCAGAAGAAGTGGCTTCAGGTGTCAAGACTCTTTCGTGCAAGGTCATCCCCTGCCATGTATTGTGTAAAGTCTAAAGATGACCTGTATATAAATGTGTTTGTGTTTTGTGGGTGGGGAGCCACTAAATCGGTGGAAACATGTAAACTAATAGTATGATACTAGTATTTTATTGACACGTATGGCATAATATCAATATATATGTGTGTACGTGTATTTTACTGTCACAAATTACACAACAATATAATAGCTACCAAGGTATGTTATATACACAGTGGACCTCATCCGGACCTAATAATGACACCAACCTATAATAATGTGGAATAACTTGATGTGACATAATACTATAATATTATAGGGTGTAGTATGTTTGTTATATTGTTGCTGTATAAGTCATACACATAGACTTTTTTAAGGATTACACAAAATCTTTTGAAATATAAGTTGAGATAACAGTCGATCCAGCTATACAGTGGAACCTCCGATTGAAGGACATGCACTTCAGGATAGGCTCTTTTGTCATTTGTATAATTATAAGAATATAAGATTGTCCTCTTTGGAAGGTTTGAAAATGTACTGGAAATGTAGGATCGAATCCATGCATTCGGGATCTCAAGCTGTGTCCTCTGTAGAGAGGTTGCCCTAATTATTTCGGAGTGCATGTCCCTATATTGGAAGTTCCTCTGTGCACGTAGCAGTGCATTGCAATTGATCGAGTTGGAAGTGGTCACAGTACCATATAATAATCATTGCACAGGGAAACAATATTGCATGTATGCATTTAATTTCTTCCATATCATAATTATTGAGTTTAATTGTATTAATTGCCCATGCATGCATTGCCTGATCCTTATACACATAATAGCTGATATCATTATTTGGAGATATGATTGCAGATCAAGAGATGGCGCTATATAATTATTGCAAGACATGCCGGTCATGATCAGAGGAGATCTGTGCATGCTTTAAAATAGCATTGTCTAATATAAATGTACAGCACTGCAAATATGCTATATATATACACTGCTTATCTATACTGTATTAAATGTAATAAATATCTTATCAAAATTGAAATGTTTTCATGGATATATATTTCCTATTTCAAGTAAATAATTGCAATTAGCTATATATATTAGAACATAAAAATATCACACGTGTTTAGCTTATACGTACGTATATAGTTCCTACTGCTGCGCATACGGACACTATATGTAGTATACACTATATATAGACACTATATGTAGTATAACTATGACATGCACTACAATATTATTATCCACTGGAACATGTAATGTAAGTGTACTGGACAACATACGTATATATAGGTGCATGACTATCACCCAGGTTGGGTGACAAACATGTTAAAAAACAATTATAATGTTAAAGTTGTATTCACAGTTTATTCATTCATAGCCCTTTGCAACTGATCTACTCGTCTATCTTGTTGCAGGCAATATAACATTTCTGTTTGATCTTTCTTCATCTTTTCAGAATAGGGTAGTCCCTATACATGTACAAACAAAGATACCACATATTAATATAGCATCCGTTACCATGGTAATGGTATGATTATACAGCGATTTTATAATGTATAAAACATGGGCGTCTAACTCGCCGTGAGTTTATACTTGGAAACTTGTGTTTTCAGGCAAATTCCTCTCTGCAAAGTTCCTTAAAGAGTATACGAAGAAACACGAGACAAATCGAATCCAAAAGAAACCAATCTTTGCCACCGCGGGAAGCGAACTTAGCATCGTAGCCAAAAAAGTCTTCTTTGGGGATTTTTACCGCTGATTCCCTTTGCAAACTCGATAGTTAATGTTCAAATTGCTTCGTCAAAGTCCTAGAAGTCAAGAACACTTGCCTAAAGTCCACAAACGGATGCTATAATAGTTAAGACATAGGCACTCGGGCTGTATGGCATATAAAATGCACTTGCCCTCAGGCACTTTGCGCCCGAGGGACTCAACATTATATATGCCATACAGCCCTCGCGCCTATGTCTTAACTACTAAGTAATATACGTATATGCATATAATATGTACATATATAATAATTACCAAGTGGTTTAGCGAGGTTAATTGTTTTCATCCCCAATGGGAGTCCAATCAAGGTCACCCAAGCATTTCGTAGGGTAAAATTCTACCTTTTGGTCCAGAACGGATAATTTTAACTCAAATAGTGGCTCTATTTCAAGACTAAGAACACATCTATAACATACAGCTATGTGCTCAGATAAGTGTACACTACAAGATAAGCATTGAACAATTTTGATGACAGTACAGATAGTTTGCCAGCACCAAAGAATTTTTTTCACATCTTGGCCTATTTGGTAGTCTCATTGTTCCATTTGAAACTCAGAGCCAATACATCATGTTACAAGGGTTAATGTAAATATCTTGAATTTCTGTCTACAGATTCTTAAAATTCAATAAAGAAGAGGTAGGAATTCTGATTATAGTGTTTGGGCCACTAAATGCATTGACCATGATGATGGCCATTTGCAACATCGTCTCATTCCCAGACCCACAAGCGGATTTGGGTCTGGGAATTATTATATCAAAATCAGAATATACCGTAGACGAGGAAATTTTCGTGTTACATAATTTTTGCAAAGGGTGAAGTTATGACAAAATTCATGATTTTATTTTTATGAATGGCAATTTTTCAAAATTAATGTTTCCTTTTCACTGCAAAATTTCCGCGGTACTTTATTTCTCCGAACGCTGCTTCATTTGCAAAATTCGCAAAAATTATGTAACGTGAAAATTTCCACACATACGGTACCTCATTTGAGAGAGAAGAAGGCTCTGAGGACTCATGCACTGTACATGTAAACACTTTTGTTAAAAAAAAAAAAACAAGGAAAATTATGGATGCCATTATAATATACAATCCCAAGAGTACCTTACCCTTCACAGATGCAAAGTACAGTGGACTCCACTTCTAAAGAACCCTCTTATAAAGAACTTCTGCTTATAAAGAACAATTTACCGAGTCCAAGTTTGAGTGCATATATTTTCCCACTGTTACAACAAACAAACTCCTGTTGTAAAGAACTCGTCAGTGCTGCCAGTGACTTTCAAATGAGGTTTGAAGTGGATTGTGTGCTCTTAGAGACATGGAAGCACACAGACTAGTCAAAGAAAACACAATAAAATAAAAGTCAAGGTTCACTATGGCCATTATTGTGAATTATGGCATATTTTCTTCTATAAATTTATAATGATGTGATATTCACACTCTGTAATACATTAACATACGTACACTTGTTTTATAAAGAACTCCTGTTATAATGAACAAATTCTTCTTTCATGTTTTTTTATATCAGGAGTCGACTGTATATACTACAGCAGCTAAGCTAACATGAAGTCAGACACAAGAGGCTTGCTCATAAACAACAAACCTTGAATAACAGCACATCACTATACCCTTTCTTTAGCAGGTTCAAAGTGTGGGCAATGGCTTTGGAGGCTTTCTCCAGTTCCTAGAGAGAAAGAGTACACAGGAAGAAAGAGTAATTACAATACAGTTGAATCTTAAAGAATACCCCAAACAGGACACCATCTCTCTCCCAATATTTCAAATCCCTCACATTCACACATTATGTATGCATGCAAAATGCCAAAACACCTGTATAATACTGTATAAAGATAACCATGTACAGTGGAATCTCTATAATCCAACATTCTCTCTAATTCGACCATCTTATGAGGTACAGTCATCATATGAACATATGCTAAGCGTCACTTGATAATCCAACAATCTCTGTAATGGGACATTTATTTTTGTCCTTAGAGTGTTGGATTACAGAGGTTCCACTGTACATGACACAGGGCCATCTGTTGTGGTGTCAATGGTACCCTAAGTACAGTCTCTTACATGTACTTTCGTACTGGGCATACAGATAGGACCACAACTATATGTACATACAGCAGAATTACGTTAAAAAGATTGTTATAACAAATTCATCCTTAACACAAACTAATTTCCAAGCCCTGGTTGGTTCGCTGTAGTACTGTTCATGCATTAATATATCCTGATAAGAAGAATTCCTCATAACAAGAACTAGTTTTGTGAGTTCCCTAAAGTTTGTATTAGTGAGGTTTGACTGTATTTACAAAGAGGGATAGTAGGTCATATGATGTCTACATACATAATAAACAGTCGAGTATTGAAGGCATCCAGATTTCAGTATACAGGCTGGTAGCATACTTTAAGTAGATTAGCATAAGCTAACATATTGCAGCATATCCATACCCCTCATAGTAGTGCACAGAACCTTGCCAATAGGCATGATATGTATGCAGATAAGTGCATGAAAGAGATCAGTGCAAAGTGACTACAGTGAAATCTCTGTACTACAATGCCTCTGCAATCCAACATTCTCTCTAATCCGACAATCATATTAGGTACAGTCACCATATTTATGTATGCTAAGAGTCACTCTGTGATCCAACAACCTCCTAAATCTGACACTTTTTCAAGTCCTATTGACTTGAGTGTCGGATTAGAGAGTTTTCACTGTACATATGTGCATGAAAATACTGTGCTGGAGGGGGTTTTATAGCATCCAATAACGCATATGTACTGTATGTAGGTACTGAAGTGTTAAAATAAAGTTGTATCCTACATACAGTGAATTAGATGTAAAACACTATTTCATAACACAAACTTGTAGTAGTTTGGCCCTCTCTCTTGCCTCCTGCAGTCGATAAGCAGCTGATGCCTGAGGACCTATGTATGTATGTAAATACAAACAGAATGAGATACGTAGGTGCTTCATCACCTAGTCATAGTGGCACATGACAGACTAAATCCCAATCTTAGCATATGTATGTACATATGCACTATCACCACTAGTTGGCACTGTATGTACTGTAATCTATATCATGGGATAAAACTATCATGGGTTTTGCAGATTGGGAGCCATTTACAAAAACTAAGCCCATGAAATATGTAGTTCGGACTCTTGCACAATAGACCATATTGCCATCAGATGAACAGTGGTCATTATGAATTACTCAAGTGCCTTTGATCAGATCCCTTATGGCTTTCATCCACAAACAGATGAAGTTTATATCAATGAAGGGCTAATAAAAGGTACATAAAAGGGGAATCTTCACAATCAAAACTACAAAATTGTGTAAAATCAGTAATCCTTGAAAAGTTTCATCCCATGAAATTTCAGCACACGTTATTCCTCAACATATACCAGATACAGTTGAAGTCTTGCAATCTATGGAAATAATTTTGCCCCTCCTGATAGTTCATGTGGAAGTGCAGAACGTGTGGAGTACAATACAATACCTTCAAATATCTATGCTTCTATGCTTCATATATCTATGCATAGAACATATGCATGTTTTATGCATACAGTACAAAATGTGCATAATACAAACATACATACATACTACAGACTCGAGCTTACTTATGTAAGTACAAATAAATAACCTTTAAAGAAGCGGTTGGGCCTTGATGCAGTTTCTTCAAACTTCTCTAACCTCAATAATACACTTTCTCTATTTTCTATCTCTTCACAAGCTTTTTCCCAGAGTCCAAGAATCTTACAAAGAAATACAGACATACAGTACATGTACGTACATGTACAGTATATTAGTACATACATATGTTCAAACACGTGTAAGAGCAAAATATCAAACCAACAATGAACAGCTTACAGTGGGTCCCTGCTAAATGTACGCCTTTGAAACCAGGAAAAACAATATCCAAATTCAGAATATTCCAATATCAGAACTTAATTTAATTGTCATCGTACATGTTGGGGATGTGATCGAAGCTGTATTTTTTTAATCTGAATATTCCTTCAAGAACTATTCAAAAGGACCTACATTATTCAAAGGATGTGCAAGGGGGTCTTTTGTCCCCTCCCCTCTAAAGGAAACCCTGGACAACTAAGAAAACAGTTCATGCTAGTGTATTTTCTCTACATTTATGACTTTTTGTGAAGAAAATTGATAATTATGCTTGTACGTATGGTAATCATAAAAGCACACAAGCATAGAAAAGCATGGCATAGTTATTATAATTATACATACGCATGTACGTATATACGTATGTACATATCTACAGGAGTATATGCACTTGCCTTCATTCCTTGGAGTGTATGCACATCAAATAAGAGAGTGAACAGAAGTAGCACAGGTGGCACTCACATTGTCCATCCTGAACCTATATTGTTCAGAGGTGTACTTGACAGCCATGTCCATCTTGGCTGTCTCAGGATATTGCAGTCTATTCCAGATGCTATTGAGACGCAACTGATGCTGAGAATCCTACCAATCCAAGAGTATACACACAATTACATAATTACACATGTGCATACATACATATGTACTGTATGCAAGTACGTATGCATATGTATACTCATACTGTACATTCACAGATCTCACATACTGTACATACGTATTACTTAAGTTTAACTAACGATGTATGCAAGAGAGCACATACAGTCATAACAAAGCCAGAAATTTTCCCATTGCACTGTGTTTCACACAAGTACAATGGAGCTTGTGAACAATACAGACAATTACTTGGAAGTAACAATAATTCCACATCATGGTACTCATTGCACATTTTCTAACAAATACAAGCATATCCAAAAGCAAATGTTGAATCAGTGTATGTTACTTCTCACTATATCCTGTACTAGCCTATTGTTTACACCAAACAAAACAACATATGTATGTACAGTACATACATATATAGATATTTGCATGTGTACCCTGCGTATAGTGGGAATATTTCCAGTGTTTCCCTAGTTTTATGGGTTTGAAAATGAGACCAGAGTGCTACACTAAGATCAAAATGATTTTAAAGTAGCAATAGAACATGAATACTTCCAAACAAACTGTGTTTAGCTAAACATACGTATATATCATATTATGGCACTCAATTCATTTATGTTTTTTTTCATTCATTTAATGTGAGCTACTCCATTCATTTTCTGGTAACTTCCCTGTTTTCACTCCCCTGAATAGGAACAACCCCACCCCCATTTCGTTTGCCAGAGGAAAGGCAGAGATACACCAGTGTATTTTTTATGTACATACTGTATGCATAATTTTTCAGTTGTGTTTGAAATAATATCCTTATATGCCCTAGAACAATTTATTGAAAAATATAATGATGCTGTTAATTTACAGTCTATTGCATAGATACATATATATTGTACACATGTATGCACATCGATGTCTGTAGGTTCCCCCCTCCCCCTATTTTTGGCTGCTGGCTAAAACACCGCATATATATGTATGCATGTACAGTATGTATGCATGTGAGGAAATCATGGGCAAACAGTCAAAGGTTAAAGAGAGAGAGTGATACTACTATACTGTAAACACATACTGCAAACATATTATACTGTACGTACCAAAGTGGAAAAGCTTGTGGGTGTTACAGCAATTCCTATAAGAATAGAAGGAAAGGGGTTACAAACTGATATACAAATATATATGCATATGTATGTACACAAAAAGTAGCTGTATAGCGCGAATAAACATGATTTCACAATAATATACGTATTACATAGGTAGGGAACGAGTGTGATACTTCCATATCAGAAAATAAAGTTCAGTAAATCATGTTAACTGTACCAATAAGTAACATCTCACCACTGTACAGTGAAGGCACATAAACACTAAGGCTATGGTGGTGCACATGGAAAAACATTTGCATTGCACACATGCAGTACTCATATACGTATCCATATGTACAGAATACTCATACATACGTACATACACTGTACAGTATGTACGCAAGTACATGTAAAATACAACACATTCCCTTGACCTTGTTCCGCCACTTCCTGAAAAGGATTAGTGGGAGGCTGGCCTAGTCCTCCCATTGTGATGGTTCGGGTATTCCAAAATCCTTCATCAAATTTATCCTTTTCATGTTGTAATGTCCTGAGAACCTTCTTCCTCTCTCGGATGCGCTTTGTCCTGATTTCCTCCTCTTTTCTCTTTATCTCCATCTTCTCTTCCTCCTCTGAATCGCAATCCGAGTCATACAAATGATAGACTAGTCCAAGATAATCAGACTGCTTGCTCATAACAAATCTAAAGAAGTCGTCTGTGTTTATTGTAGACTGCCACAAGGTCTTGTTTGCTCTGGACTTCCTCAAAGACCCTGGCACCCTAGCCACTTCCACTGCAGAGGATACCTCCTTAACAGTTGCACCGTGGTACTGGCTTGATAACCATTCTTCCTTATCAGTGCCCCACCAGGGTGGATTCATGGACTGCTGGAGTGATGGGTTGACTATTCTTCTACTGTGACGATGACATAGGGTGCTTGAAGCAAGAGCTGCGTCCAGACACACTTTCTTCTCCATGCAAGACAACACGTTGGAGTCCTACACAAAGAGTAGAGTAGAGCCTAGAACAAAGTACTGTACACCTACAGTATGAGCATTGAAATTCTAAACATTGACTGTAATATACATTATGTGTGTGTGTTGTAAATTCATTGTACAGTACATATGTATGCACATATGTATATGTGGACTGCAACAATGTATACTGGAGCATCAAATAGAATTTGTATGTGCACACATAAAAATATATGTAAACTATATTTATGTACATACATTTATACAGTAAAAAATTATATTCTCATTAAATACTCACAGAGTCAAACTCCATATGATCATGTTGCAATGTGGTACCAATAGCTTCATAAACATGATGTAATTCATTTCCTTGCTTAACTGCTTGATCTAAAACAACGGCTTCCTCTTGACTAAGATCTTCCTTCAGGCCTTCACAAATAGAACCATACGACTGCAGATTCAAGGAAGACCACGGCTTTCTTTCTGACACACATATATCAGAAACCATGGCTGATTCATTGTTTGGTAGAACCACTCTCACAACATCAGGTTGAGGTTCTGGCACTTCAGGCTTTGTTTCATCAACAGGGGATTCCAAACATAGGTGGGAATCAGTTGTGTCAATATTATCTGCTGCAGTAGGTGTCACAATTGTCCCCTCCGACAGCTGTGACTGCTGTCCAATAGGTTGCTTGGTCATATCATTCTCTCCTACATCTGGGAGGAAACTAGCACTACCAATTTCTCCTACATTTTGCAATGTACAATTGCTCCCCATCAACGTGCTAGGTTCGTATTCACTTGGTAGTGAGCCAGCAATAGAGCTGTGTTCAAGGTGGTCACCAGACATGGACTGATAAGCCAATGATAGGGACAGCTGATGCTGGGTACTTTGAGTAATACCACTAGCTGTCAGCAGCCCTAGGCCAATGGGGAAGTCGTTAGAAAAGTTTGCAGTGTGCACAAGGCTATGCTGCTCATCTACATCTTGTTCCACATTGGGCAACTGTGATCTATTGAAAGATAGATACACGTGAACAATGGACATGCATACATTTATCTTGCATTACAACATCATGGTAGACTTGCATATACAGACACATGTATGAGTTGGTGCAGCACACACGTGGATAGACAACAATTTAAAATAGAATTTTACCCAGTAAAAAGTACCAGTCACATGTACGTACGTATGTACATACATACTTTTCAAATGATTCCGAATCACCCATACCACTTGTATGGATGGACACGGGTCGTGTTGGAGGAATCTCTTCTATTTGAGGAATATTGAAGTGATCATCCTTGGAGGAAGGAACTGTTTTACCCAGGGAAACCTTTGGGTCATTTGGCACATTTGCTAATATCTTCTCATGGAATTTCTTGGCCTTTTTCTCACTTAATCCATGCCCCCTGGCCTAGAGAGATGGGAAATTGAGCATACATACACACAGACACAGGTGCAGATAAACTAGCAGAATAGAAATGAATGCGTGCAAAAACCAAAAGAGGTCTTAAGTATGTACAGTGCATATGTACGTATATACATACATAGAGCATGTACGTATGTATACATGGGAGTGTTACACTGTTTAATGATATACTCACCAGAAGCAGAGGAGGGAGGTCCTGTGGAAGGTCATCCTAAAGGAAGGAAATACGTACATAGCAGATACGTATATTTACACATCAAACTCATATATGTACGTACATACACACTCGTGTACTTCTTCACAAGAAGTAGTGATTTTATTTACACACACACACACACACACACACACACACACACACACACACACACACACACACACACACACACACACACACACACACACACACACACATACGTACACTGTTGGGCAGTGTTGTTGTAGCTCTAGAGGCCAGGGTTCTAAGGTCATTATTCAACTGTTCCAACGTACATTCACCCAATCTGCAGAGGACAATTTACAAAGACAACAATAAACAGCTGACTGAACTGGTAGGAAATAAAGGATTATTGCAAAATATTATTTCATGAGCTCACTTCAGCTGCAGCTGCAAGGAGACAAGGCCGTATGTATGTACTGTACACAACTAATGGTTATGTACATGCAAGCATAAGCTTGCATGCAAGTGATGCAGCTGCATATTATGGTGATAGGTAAATCAACATACAACAGGAGATACAGCAGAGACAATAACATACATACAGTACTTACACTATATCATCAAATTTATTACTGCTATTTGTAGTTCGTAGAATATTGACTTCCTTCAAACTTTCAACACTCAAACATCTTTTGATGCCCCATTTTTCTTCTTTTGGAGCTTTCATATACTTTTTGCGTTTCTGCCGCTTTGGCCTCATTTCCACAAACAAGAAATTATCCCTAAGCTCAGGCATTGACGTTGATCGCTGCAACTGATAGTACAATGGAAATAGAACATTACATTTATGAATGTTGGACATGCAAACAAAATCACCTGTAAAATGTACTGTAACTGATATGTATGAATATATCTCTGTAAGGGCGCATACACGGATAAAAGGATGTACGTATGTAAAAGTATAAATTGATGTACGTACATACGTATGTATATAACATAAATACATATTTACATGAATACACATACATACATATGTACATATACGTACCTCTGTGTACAATAGATACTGTAGATGTACACATGTGTACGCATAGAGAAAAATAGATAACATGTACATATATACATACATACTAATATGTGTCATGGTGCGGAGGAGAAAGTTGGGTGGATAAAAGAGTACCGCAGGCTTACATCCACATTGTAGCCCTGCTACTCCGATTTAGCACAGGTCAAGGGTCTTGCCAATCTCCTGCCCAGCCAAAACCCATTCATGCATCATTAATTAGCAGTTGTCAATTGTCACATTTTGCAGTGTTTTGCTTCACCATGACACATACATAATAGTTGTATCCTGCCTTGGTGTGTGCTACAGCAGCTAGTCCAGCCAGCTGTGACCCACGTTTGTACACAAGCGCTGCCCCCGGCACTTGCATACGTACATGGGTCACAGCTGGCTGGACTATACAGCTGCATAAGTGCAAATTAATTGACCTCAGGCTGCGCCTTTGGACAATTAATTAGCACTTTATGGCTGCTGTAGCATACCAAGGCAGGGCACAACTAGTACATGAATGCATGCATATAAGCAGCGTACATTCAATAGCTCTGTCTCACTAGAAGTGGTACCAATCGGTGAACCTGGAGTATGTGGACCTTGTGCAACACTCTCAACTTCCCTGGTCCCGTGTGTGCTGACACTGACTGTTGGAGTACCTCTGGTAGACAGCTGAGGGATCCTAGGCATCCTTGGTGGTGCAAAATCCAGCTTGACGACATTTTCCAACTGCAGATGGTTACATGTACATACGTACATATATACATATGTGCCGATTTATTGTATATCCAACATGTACATGCGTACGTATACTAAAGTATATGTAATATTGTATGCACGTACGTACATGTTGGATATACGTACACATATGTACGTAGATAAATACATAATAATATACGTACAATTACATGTGTATACAAACAAAATGGTATGAATTATCCCTTCAAGGATGTAATGTTGACTGGGGGAATTAGAATATTAATTTGGAAGCAAAACAGATCTGTAAATGTTTTTGTCTGCTAAAGTGCATGTGGATACTATTTTGTGTGTACTGTACCTTTCTTTTGAGTGTGAATTTGATGAATACGTACATTCTACAAGTGATTGATGTTCTTCTGCAGCCCTTCACAAAGTTTAATAGGTACGTAAAGTCTTCATGGACTTTCCCTTGGCTCGCAAACTTTTTTCGCAAAGGTTAAAAGAAACAAGCAATGAATGGTATGGCTTATGGAAACAGGCATTGTCCTCAAAAGATACATTTACATGTTCTGCAGTTTTGAAAAATATCAGTTGACAGGTTTCAAGAGCATAAAGATACTTATGTATACATTTGGACTTTAAGTTACTTCATTGGCACAATGTCATCTTTTGGTCAACTGAAAGAGAATCACGAAGATGTGACTTCAAAAGTTGTAGGCAATGCATACATACTTGTGATAAAAAGGCATGCAGATGATCGAAGTGCAAAATCATGATAAACTCTTATTAGGATCTTGGGAACTACAAAAGAACACTCAATCCCATAATTATATAGGCCACCACAAATACGTACTATCCCATCTACGGTACAGGCAAAAGTCAAACATTGAGTGTACTATGTACGTAACTGCTCACCTTTCTAACCTTCCTTTTAACTTCAGCAGTATTGATTCTAGCTGCAAGGGGTTTGCCTAATTCACCCCCACCTGCTCTAACTACTCCACCATGTGGTGGAATTGAATCCTCAAATATCTTCACAATCTTCCTTTTGCCAGACCCATTGATATCCTCTAAAATCTTCCTTCGAATGGTCACCAAGTTGATACTATTCACAAGTAATGGAAAATACTAAAATCAAGTACAGCAAGTCTTACTTAGCAATATGTATTTATGTATGTACCTACGTAGTATGTACGTACATGATCACATACATATGTAAGTATGCACTGTACCCACATACGTACGTATATAAGTGTACTGTACATATAGACTGTACTATATACCGTATGTTATAGAGTATAAGTCGCACCATGGTTTAGAACAGCATTATCATTTCATCAGCCATAATGAACTATTCAGTGCCTAAGTTGCACCTCATATTTTGCTAGTAAAATTTAGCCATCAAAGCTGCGACTTATACCCCATAAAATACAGTAATATGCACAGGCATATGACACAATTATTACTGTATGTACAAGTTTGTACCTACATACATACGTACATACGTACATATGTATGTATGTTTGTACGTACTGTGATATACTGCATGTACATACGTACATGTGTGTATACATGGAGTATACATCCTATGCAAGTACGTACGTACGTACATACAAACCTCCTATTCAAGTCCACAGATAGTTGAGCTCGTAGCCTTGACATACCAGATGATACACTAAATAGGACATCCTTGGAGAGCCCTACAAATAAAGCAATATTCAAAACAGTATGTACGTATATGCACATACATACATACAGTATAGTGCGTGCCTATGTACAGTATGCTGTGAACCCACTGTGTCAGAAATATACACACCTACGTATGTATAAACAGTACATACTGTAAATAACAATTGCAGCACAAATATTTGCATGTTGTATGCAGAAAACTGGCCAAGTATGACCAAGTACGATATCCTAACAGACGTACCACAAGCTTTTGTGATATAAAGAGAGTAGATATCTTCTATTATTCCAATAACCTTCATGATAATCTTACGATGAAACTCTTTATTCCCAGCTGCAGACTGTAAGTAGAAATGATGAGACATGCATGACTGCTTTGAGATTCACATGTGTACATACATACCATACATATGCGTACATATATGTCTACAGCATATTATGTCATGGTGCGGGGGCGAAAGTTGGGTGGATCAAAGAGTACCGCGGGCTTACATTCACGATGTAGCCCTGCTACTCTGATGTAGCCCAGGTCAAGGTTCTTGTCAATCTCCTGCCAGCCAAAACCCATTCATGCCTCATTAATTAGTAGTTGTCAATTGTCACATTTTGCAGTGTTTGGCTTCACCATGACACATAATAGTTGTATCCTGCCTTGGTGTGCTACAGCAGCATAAAGTGCTAATTAATTGACCTCGGGCTGCGCCTTTGGTCAATTAATTAGCACTTTATGGCTGCTGTAGCACACCAAGGTAGGATACAACTATTACATGTTATCTACTGCATGTGCGTATGCATGTCTTACCAGAAAAGGATCACTCGATTGGAGTTGAAGGTTACTGAACTGGTTGGCTATTTCTCCACAAACAACATTGACCTACGTAAAGCAAGTAACTAGAATTTATTTGCATACACATACAACTACATACAGTACGTACAAACGTATACACATACGACGTATCTAAAACGATCGGACAATAACATAGTATGACTGTACATGCATGCAAAGGATACTCCAGCGAACTAGTACATTCAGGATATATATGTATGCGCTTATACATGCATGCATGTACACACAGTATATCACATATGCATAAATAGTGTCAGTATTTGTGTAGTATAAATGACCAACCATGAAATTGAGGATGTGTACATATGTACGTACATACATACATACATACAACCCACCAGACTCTGCTGATCTTCTAAAGAAACACTGGTAATATCTGGGTTAGGTCGTATTCTGGGAAGGAGGATGTCTAAAAAATCTTGAAAAGTGCAAGGGACTTCAGATACAGCTTCCTGCATTTTGAAAATACAATAATGATTCGGGTTTCTGGAGTGAGATTTTCAGAAATATGACATATCTAACAAATACTTGAACTGATCACTGCCCTACATATTCAGCAACTTTGCTGCATATTGTGTCCAATAAAGCGAGCACAATTGCATTTCAGATTAATTGCTGTACAATGTGCAATAGCATTTCAGCCAACTGTAGATTTACACACAACAATCTCAGTGATCCCAAAATTTAATAATTTAATGTCTAGTACAGTTCTTAAGTACATCATTGCAACATAAAGCATCAGAATCGGCACAATGGTTGTGCTCAAAACAGTGATAATATACGTATGTGGGTGTCTATAACGGCGAACTGCACAGTATGTATGAGGAGTTTAGAGACAATGGAGTAAGTCCAGCTGCATACCTAGCCATCACATGTACTTTTGGAGTAGGCACCTTACACCCAAAATCTTCTTTTGCTAAGTGAGGTGGATGAAGGAGGATGTAGGAAGATAGAGTGAGGTGTTCTGGTGTTCAGATTGAAACTGGTACATGGTGTGGGGTGAAGAGGGGAAGGGACTATCATTGGAAGGGGTGCAAAATTGGAGAGGTTGATCGAGCACCCATGTCCTTGGTTTACGTACAAGGTGGGCAGCATAGGTTGAGCTGTGGCATAGACTACTGGCACCCTGTCTGCCACATGCTTACCTGCAATGCTCTACCTTGCATAGGTGCTACGCATGTGAAGTGTTAGGTCTATTAATCATTGATACTAAAACATGCTTTAGCAGTGGTAGAAATAGCATTTGACCTTTGCTAGGACAATTGGCTGACCCAGTATTACATTGGCAGGACATTTTGAAGATTGGTCAGCCATTTCTGACCATCAGAGATTATGTAGGACGTACGTATGTACATGTGTACATGTGTACATGTGTACACATATATGTACGTATGTATGTACGTAATACAAAAGAATTTTTAGCACTAAACCTTGAGATAGGCAAAACAAATTGGCATTCGACTGTAATAGCCAATTATGGAGACTCAGCTCTCAGTTTTGTAGTCAGCCAAATGGCTGACCCAACTCAATTTTGGTCAGCCATATTTATGTTTAGCTCGGACATTTATAAGTAATACTGAAGCTTCCCCCAAAAAGTTAATCCTAGATAGACCCCTGCATGTAAGGTTAGGCAGGGGTTTCTGGATGGCAAGGTGTTTCCAGACAACGGCAAATTTATGGTTCTATCTTTAGAGAATGAATACAATTTAAGTCAACACAAGTATATTATAAATATATAAGCCGCCTTACCTTTATGCTATCTGTTTGGCTATAAAATAGTCTTTGCTATCTAGAGTTAGAATAATAAATGAACCAGTGTCTGGAAACACCTTGCCATCCGGAACCCCCCCCCCTCCCCCCACCTTACCCAGGCTTACTATATTATTGCATACGTAAGGGAAAGTGGGGTAATTTGGAACGGTGGGTAATTGGAACAGTCAGGCCATAGACCCTGCAACAATGTTGTAGGGTCTATGGTCAGGCCAAAAGCAGTGTCAACCACAAGCTACATCCACTATTTCTCGTCTTCATTGTCTCTATGAAGAGGGAGTTCGGTAGTAGCAAGGATGGTTGGGCAACTTATTCTCAACAGAATTTACAGGACTTGGTCCAAATTACCATAGTGTTCCAAATTGCCCCACTTTACCTTGCGTATATGCATAAGAAAATAAACTATTCGTATGATTAATACGAGATTGTTCATCACTCTTGTGTGTATGCAAGAAGGATATATGGTAGCAGGCAGAGTAGCAGGTACGTTACGTTCGCCAATAATGCAGTCTCTCGTGACGATCTGTGTACTTATGCAACTACGGCAGTATCTAATCTTACCTGGAGAGGAATAAGCGAAGGACCTGTGTCATCTCTTGCATTTCTTCGATATTCTTCATCTGAATCAGTCTCCTCTTCTGAGTCAGCATCAAAAATGCTCGGAAACTCAGCCTTACGGGCCAAAGAGACAGCCATTTTTCCCTTTTCGGTTTCCTTGACAACCAAAAATTCTGCCGTATTACATGTAAACATAGAAGTACAGTGAGAGCTCTGTTTCAAGTCCAAGAGTGGAAATCAGTATATAAACTTCTGTTATAAGATGAAAGTGTCCTAAGATGAAAATTTACGAGTGGTCCCTTGAGTTTCGTCTTATAAGAAGCTCTACTATATATATATACTCTACTTTTTATCTTTATAGCGATGATTTAAATTATACGTCATATAATTGGACATTATAATGTGCAGTTGCATGCAGTTATAGACTGAAATGCAATTGTCTAGCTATATGCATAGCTATAATGGATGATCAATTATCTGAACATACACAGAACATACTTGTTGCATAGCAATGGCTAGCATAGATTCTGTACTATTTGGTATGACCATTCAGCTGAGTGTATATATAACATGTGAAAGAAACGTGCATGGAAAATACACAAGAAGAGGCACATGCAGGTATAATGATTTTCAAAGGAAGTACTGTATACGTACGTTAAGTCAGCTACTTGCATTTTACATACATGTGCTTTAATTGGAAATACATACGTACAGTAATACCTCAGCCTCTATTCCAAACTTCTTAGTATTATGCATATGCATGCAGAAAGCACTTTCTGATCGATTATTGCTTGCATGAGATGTTCTCATTTCAGGGGTTAAAGCTGTTCTATATCACGGTATAGCGAAGTATTCAGCTAGTTCCATGCAGTACATGTATGCATGTGCCCATAATATTATATAGCCATAGAGAAGGGTATGTCTGCATACAATTCAAGCTAGGGTCTATAGCTGGATCAATCACACATCAAGGGTCAAAACTCAAGTCCACTGTCGACAAATTCCTACATAAACTATATTCATTGAAAGCATTACATGCACTATACAGCTGATCATCATATTCATGAACCATGCATGCAGTATATACAGTCATGACTGGGTTATCCGACACAGTTTGTAGCCAATATATTTGCTGGATAACAGAGGTTGCTGGATAAGTGAGGCAGATTTGTGTACATGAAGATAGTTAATGTTGCTGAATTGATGGTTGGATAAATCAGGTTTCTGGATAACTCAAGTCCGGATAACCCAGGCGTGACTGTATTATGTACATTTTCACAATTGCATGCTCATAATATTATGCAAAATTCCTTTTCAATTGCAACAATAAAATTATAATTTTCGATCACTAATGCATTTAGTATTGGCAGTCCAATATATTATATATATAGTACACCCAAATGCCTGGACTGGACTTGGTCTGTACATATGCATGCAGAGCATGCATGGTATGTATAAATTAATGCAACTAACTGCATGCAGTGTATATAATTATTGTTGATCTGGGCCTGGCATGCATATATACAGTCAAACTCTGTTAGTAAGTACTCCTGGATAGCGAGTACTCATTGCTCTGTCCCTGCCTCATGTAATACCATTGAAAGCACCTTGGATAGTAAGTACCTCTGATAGTAAGTACTTATTTTTCCTTCCCTTGAGGGTACTTACTATCCAAGTTCTACTGTATATTATACTATATATATTCGCGATCTGCTGGTGTATGGTTAGCGTTATATAGAGTTCCCTAGCTATATACAATGGAAATTAGTCTCGTTCCCATGCATGCAGCCCCACTTCCAGCCACCATTTTATTCTACCGGGAAGGCGAGAATAAAATGGCGGCCGGAAGTTGGTCTGCCGGGTACAAGACTAAATGGAAATTAGATAACGAGAAACCCCAGCTGTATAGCTAGGGTGCATTAATTTATATAGTTCTTGTTATAAAAGTATGAAGTTAGTATGTTGTATAGATATATGCATATTCACAGAAATTGTATAACTCTTGTTAACTATATACTATATATATTATATATATAAGCATGCAATATTTCTTGTTAAGCGACTGCCATTGCATGTATTGGTTTAACGTGGGCTGGAGCTAGATCTATAGAGTTGCATCGATCAATCAGCATGCATGCATTACAGTAATTCTATAATTATACTAATTTATACATATATATATTGTATATTAACAATACTATACAGTATGGCATACATGGTATATATATTATGGTAAAATGCATGTGAATCCCCTATATATCTACATCATGCAAGAATAATTCTAGAGCTATGGGGTTGTGTATAGCAGAGGCTTGGCGCGAGTGGAGTTGCATATCTGTCTACCTAGTGCATGCATGCATGAGCCAACTAGAGTAGTGGTGGTGCATGTGCTATACCCCGTGCACATGCACATACAGCACATGTACCAAACATGCACATACTGTACCAATGGGGTGTGTGTGTGTGTGCTGGTGGCTTAGTGGGCTGCTGATGCGACTACAAGAGCTGAGTTATGGGATGGACTATAAGGTCTAATCCCAGTGATGGCGTTTCTGGCCTTTTTTCTCTGCACCCCCTACCACCACCAAGAGAGAAGAGTGAAGAAGGCCCACTACAGCCACCAAAAGAATTGAACATTGCATGATTGAATATTTGACACTTATAATAACAATTAACAATGTAGTATGTTTGTTTGTTTGTTTGTTGATTCTGTACTTGTGATTACTGGGCCACCTGAAAAGTAGCCATGGCTAAGTGGGTGTCCCAGTCTAAATAATCCAGTCCAATCCAATCCAATAATAATATTATTGCTACAACGCACACAGACATGCATAAAACTAATAATGAAAATGTTATTATTATTATTATTACTTCATTCTTTATAACATAGTTTATACCTACCATGCAAATGCAATATTGTAGCAGTGTTCTATGGAAGTGATATTCGTACCAACAACAAAACTACTGTAAATCTCCATGGTAACAAGGAAACATAAAAATTAAATAGTACAAGTCAACGAACCAAACTCAATATACAAGTTTATCTACAACATGCAAGCAAAAAAACCAACAAAATCATCCATTAAACCTGTGCAAAACTGCTATATCAGTTACAGGGAATAATATAATTAATTTTGTACACCTCAAGTTAGTCCATGATATTCATTGGTATGGATGATAAGAAACTAAGCAGGGATAGAAAGAAGATAGAGATGTTGTTTATACTCGTGCAATGTAGGTGTGGTAGCCACAACATACATGTGGTTGGTTGCATGCCGTGAGAGCCAAACGTTTAGGGATTAAACTATTCCAGGTTCAGAATATTGAAGACTATTGTGATTCTTTAAATGGTAGGAGCTGAGTCCTTATGAACGTGATCCCAAAAATAGTATGCATTTTTTATACACAAAAATGGTGAGAGCAAGATGGTCACTGATATAATCTTGGGCTTCAAAAGACACCAGAACATATGATGCAAGATCTTTGGGCTTGCTGCAGCTCTATTGTTAGGTGTTAGGGTTAGTCTAAGAGTTGGGTTAGGGGCATATATTCTTGTGATAAACTAGTTACTACAGGGCCTTGATCATGTGTAACGTGTTACTAACCTCACCTATGCGCCCTCGGGTCTGCAAAGGCAAAAGCATGCATGTCAGAAGTGTTATGGTAGGCTTTGAACGTTTGACGAATGAAACTTCCTTAATGTGAGACAAAGATCTTTATCAAACGTCTTCTTAATGAGATTTGAAAGGATCAATGCTGTTGAATGCCTTAGTCTCAATAAGAAAGTATTGACTCAAAAGCGGAGAGGATTGTGTTGATACTTACAAAACTTACTGTTCTCATGCAAATGGAAAAGGCAATCAAGTTTCAAATCATGCACAGCGATTTCTGTGAAAAAACCATGGACATTTGTGAATTGCTCCTCATCAGTGAAATTTAGTATATACTGCAAAACTTATTGTTCATATGGGGTATGTTATCATGGTTCAATTTCGGGGGAGGGGGCAGCTTGTGCCCTTGGAATTGTGGGACAATATGTTAATGTACATACGTAGATAAGCAGTGTTTCTCCTAGTTTTGGTAATCCTTCAATTACCAAAACTAGGAGAAACAATTTCTAGACGAGGCCTGGTTGAACAAACAATTAATGTATTACACCTGCACTTACCAGTATGTTCATGCACTATGATACTCCATGTCATGTCAGTAACTTACAGGGACATCATCCTATGGGATATAAGACAAATGTGCAATTTCGGAAGATGAATAAACCTACTGATGCTAATAATATGAAACACCACAGAATATTAACACTTTTATCATCCACAAATACAAAATCTACTTATGCATGTTCAATAAACTAAATAAAACTTCAAGGTGCCCCATTTAGTATGTACTGGATGGATATTGCAGCAGGCACTCAAATACACTTGCTTGAGTGAACCAATAAAATGAGCTAAACACATTTGAGTGGATCCACTGTATTATGCATGGAGTATGGTTTTGATGGAGCCTTTTTGTACGTATAGTGAATTGCTATGTGACTTGGTACACTGTGTCAGAATCAGCATAAACTGTGCACCAGATTTCACAGTACATCATACGGAACAGGGAGACATGTGGACTCACATTGATTGAGGCGTCACTGAGGACTGTAGGAGAATCAGTTGTCAGCGTGGGCAGTTCAGTAGGTACAAGAGTGAGCATTTTTCTTGATTTGACATGTTCAAACATTGGCATCACCTGGGGCTAAGAATCAACCAGGGAAGACTCACCCAGTGCAAAATACATATACAAAAGAGCTCAGCAAAAAAGTAGAGCACGCACTATACACACAACCCACAGGCCTGTTAAATACCTGTACACAATTACACACAACAATCATATACAGCACATGTACACAAAGATCCATATACGGTCACACCTCACTCATCTACATACGTGTGTTCTGGGTGAATTATTGGATGTAGTGAGGGAACCGGATAAGTGAAGGTACAGTACTGCATGTGTGTTAAGAGATATATTCATATGTATGTAAAGTAGTCTTTATCCTTTATGTTATGTTAAGGTATGCGTTATTCTTTTGTTGCTCAAGGATAATACAGACACTAATATAGATTACAGAACACATTCAATGGCAAATTAAAATAACTGTAGCAATTTCATGGCATAGAAGCAAAAGAAAGCTAATGCATATAAATTTGAAGCTCTGCACATTCCATCATGGTAAAACCATGATTAGCAAAATTAATGGTTGCTAGCTGCATTCTACAATCTACCAAGGATATTATGTTAGATGCATTTACTCAATAAACCACTGTGCATGTGGAATCGTTCTTCTATTCTAAACTAAATTTAATTTTGGAGTATAAAAGCTACAGGTGTTATGTATCAAGTTTCTACAATGCAATTTTAGGTGGCTCAAGCTTTGGCAAGCTAGAGGCCATTTTGGGTAATAATACCTAAACAGCAAAGATAAATGAGACAACAACTGGTTTGAGGTGCTAATCAATGGTTAAATGGATAATGCTGTATGGATTAGTATCCAATCATATGTAGAAAACACCACCAGATACAGACAGAGACGTTTCTGGTTTATTGAGGTGCAAAGGGACTGTGCAGATCCATTTGATACGGATTTTGGAGATAGTGATAGAACCAGTTATCTGAAGTACAAGAGTGAGGTCTGACTTTATACCATATGTAAGGATATTACAAAGTACTGTATTGACTCTCAAGTACAAGAGTAGACGCATTAAACAAATTTGCACATGAACCCATTCGAGTTTTAAGATCTCTTTTTCAAAACAGGTGAGAATCATTAACCTGCTACTGGCACATGGTACACGAGCCCAGATCTAGTGACTGTCTCAGAGAAGAGTGTGTGAGTAGTGGTGAGTACAATACATACAAGCATGACAGTAAATCAAGTACAGTACATACAGTATATCATGTATATAATATTATCACAATCTTATACACAAATCACCTGCACTATGATGGAAACAGAAATGCTTTGGCCGACAAAGAGACTCTGTATCAACTCATCTAAAGCCTGTAACGGGATAAGAGACAATGGTGGATTTTCCTGACCAAATCAGACTGCAAGTACATACAACCTGAATTCCCGTCACACATGCTCATCTTGCAAGGACACACACATGCACACACACACACCACCATGCACACACACACACACACACACACACACACACACACACACACACACACACACAACACACACATACATGTACCATCAAGAGAATCATACATGCAGGTAAACCAGAAACACTATCCTACATACATACAGTACATATATTACAGGTAAGGAAACAGGCATGCTGACCTGAACCACAGCAAAGTCCATTTCAGGCATGTGAGAGCCATCCAGGACAAGAGACTTGACGGTTACTCCTAATGCACAAAATAATTGATACAGGTTTAGGAAGACTTGTAAATTAAACTACGTATGCTATAAATACAGTATGTACATACTACAGATGTGAAGTAAGTTCAGCATGTCATCATTGATAGTTTCATAGTGTACCAGTGTGATGCATTTCCACAAACACAGCTAGGGTGATGCATTTCCACAAACACAGGGTGATCTAGCAGGATAATATTTAAGTTACAGAAAATTCAAAGTGGATAGTGCAGCTAAAATTGTGCATCTACTGTACATGGTATTGAGCTGAGACAAATACAAAAGCTTTCTTGAAATAGAACATTATTGGCAAAAATGCTGTGACAGCCATCATAATATGGCATACACAGGGTTTTAGTTGAAACTGTAACAGACACAACAGAGATTAAGAGCAGAATTGTGGCCAGGAGGGGAACACCTTGCTTTTCTACACCCTATAAATGAAGCCAGCTAGTGTGTGACATATGTATATATCTATGCATACAAGACTCACGAGAACCATTTAAAAAGTGGATAAACATTGATTCTAAGCAAAATTGATTGGCATTTGCACTGAGAGGGAATACAATACTGTATGTAATGCTAAATAATTAATTGGCATTAGTATAGGAGCTCTAGGGATAGCTAACAAGTGGTAGCATGGATAAATTTTAGATTACCTGAGTAATCTATGAACTTTTGCATTTGACATATAAACTCAGTGACCACCACAAAACAGCTAAAAAAAAGGGTGCAATGATCTGTTAGCTGTTTCACAGGGCTGAAGCTGGATTCTAGGAAATACAACAAAAACGGAATTCTTCTGTGTATTCTGCTTCTGAATCAACTGGCAAATGAAGTTTGTTTAGACCAAAAAAGTGGTATGGGTTTGCCTGTACCAGACTTATTAGCTGCAACAGCTTTGCATATGATGCTGTGAGTAATTGTACACACAAGCATAAGCTATTTCAATGACACATGCATGCATGTCAGCAACAGAGTGAGCAAAGTAGAGTATATCAGACATCAGAAAGTGATCTGACAACATACAAATTAGCACTGACTCCCTAGTTAAAAAGGCAGGACAGTTGCAAATTACACATACAATTGTACTACATCCAAAATATGAAGGGAGTTTCTGGTAGAGTACTACACATGTACACGCTAAGCCCAAATGGTGCAACACTCCCAAATATATATACCATACAGTGGGTATTTTCCAAGGGGTAAAAATTCGTGGTTTTCGTGGTTGGGAAGAGAACCACAAAGTATTTACTCATGAAATTTAGTATTACTACAAGTTTTAAGTTCCTTCTGCCATAAATTACATTTTTTGCAATGAATAATAATAATTTCAACATCCATTAAAATTTGACCCTTGAAAAATACCCTCTATATGGTAGCAAAAATAATACTCCAAGCAACTTCACTACAAAGGAAAGAGGTGACATATGCTGTATATTGCAATTGTAAAGAAAAAAATTCATACTACTGGGTGATTTGTGAAAGTTGTCAGTATATCAAAGGTGCTGTATGCTCTTGATCCATGCAGGAATTGTGAAGACATGTGTGCATTGAATCATCATTGATAATGCTCAGCAAGACGAGTTGTGTGGTTCTATTTAAGGCTCAACCAATGCTGGACAAGGTTGCAAAGTGAGCATGTGTGTCATTTCAACAATGGCTGGAGAATGTGTGACACCTTGTGATAAAGCTAAAGTATGTAAGTCAATACACTTGTAGACTAATAGGTATATTCATAAAGAGCCCAAAAGTACAAGATTCACAGAAAGATTCCTTGTTGACACTACAAACAACCATAAGAAAGATTTGAAATCACATCCTTCACAAGGAACAATTTTGTGCATGGTGGATGATTTGTGAAATATGCTAAAATAATAATTTAAAAATAATAGTTGGTAAAAATTTCTTATGTTACAGTATGTTTTGTACCATACATATGGATAGAAAGGGTACATGGTGCTCTAGTTCCCGGTACCATACTTAAACCATGTACACTATACAAAGCACTACTGTATGTACAGGAAAATCTTATGACTTAAGGACATGAAAATCTATCCAACAACCATCAAGCACTAACTTATAATGTTTTGACATCATATGAAGAAGTAACTCATTGGTATTTTCATATTCACTATCTACCAAACATTCCGACAGATTGCACCCATACCTTCCTCATATAAATGCATTAGCATTCTCTTTATGACAGATACACTGACATAAAAATTCATTTATTGGGATTGCATATCTTCCCTTCAAAGGCTCATTCTACCGGATGCTACAATAGTGAAGATCAGAGAATGCCGTAAGTATGTACAGGGAAATACCGAGAATAAGAGTCTATCATCTATTCGAAAGAGATATTTGCATATTTACAAAATTGATCAAATTTTAGAGATGCATACATGACATACCAAATACAAAAGTGGCAATAATTCAAAAAATGTAAATATCTCCTTTGGAATATCAGCTGTTCTATAAATAGACATGAAACGATGCCTGGCTTGTAAGGATTGGAAGCATGTACAGTATGTATGCAAAAATGTACACACTTGGGGCATTTAGTAACGACAAGCACACAAGAAAATTATGGGCTACATAGTAAATAAACACAGCATTAAGGCAGAGGGAAAATCTTCAAACCATAGCCAAACTGAACTTCTTCATAACTCTTGTACATTAGTGGTCCAGTCATGTACATTATGTACACACCATCTTCAAATCCACACAACTACCTTCCTTGAGTAATAACCACATTGGCCATCATAGTGCTGCTTGGCAGATTGCTCAAGAGAGGATCAGTCTCTCAGGATCATGCAGCAGAACAGGAGCTTGCTTACTCAAAGCAGACAAGGAAGTATACGCTAAGGTAAGGAGTGCATATTCCACCAGCTATCAAAAATATGACTCCTCTATGATTATTTCTGGGTATTGAACTAGCTTTGTGCATTTCATGATTCTCCTCCATTCACGTTCTGCTTTAGGTGCTGTCTGACAGCACATCTCACCGTGAAGGCACAACTTGCATAGATGCTAGAAACAGTTGACTATGCCACACCCGCTCCCCCCACTGTTCAAGACCCAAGTCTAAAGTTCTATAAAAAGCTACAAATTGGTCTTTTGAATCACCTGTGTACCAGTACTCGTACCTGGCCCCCTCATCTAACTTTGCTTCCTCTGCTTATGCACAGGATAATAATAAAGTTTTTGCAAAGGACACTACATTACAGTTACAGCATACAGTGTGTAATATATATATTATATACATATACGTGTATATATATATATTATATATATATATATATATATATATATATATAATATATATATATATATATATATATATATATATATTATATATATATATATGTATATATATAATATATATATATATATATATATTATATATATATATATATATATATATATATATATATATATATATATGTATAGATAGATAGATAGATAGATAGATAGATAGATAGATAGATAGATAGATAGACAGATAGATAGATATACACTGTATAGCCAGAAATTTCTGCAAGGACTTCAATTTGGCGAATTGGAGAATACCAAGTCGCCAAATTATATTCTGCCAAAATTTATTAGTTGGCTCCTATTATTAGCAGGGAAACGAGAACTGGTGGTCCACTGACGGTGTAACTAGTTGTTCTTTGCTTAGCCAGGTATAGGGCACATGCAGCAGACAAGATTCAAGAAGCATGGCTAACAATTATTGTTCAGCGCTTCACAGCGACAGCAAATTGGCCCTCAGTGTTCTTGGAGTCATGGAAACATGGCAATTTTTCTTCAAAAGTAGTATTTCAAACTTCTTTACAAATTTGATACCCTCAAACACAACTTTCTAATCGAAACATTTCGATTGTGTGCACATAGTGTGCTAGGGTGAAGTTGCATAATATAATAAAACGGCACATGCGTAATATGCTCATTTGCCAAAATTAAATTCACCAATAGCATTTCGAGACCAATTCGCCAAATTTAATGCTTGCCAAATTAACCAGCTATATGGTATATGCAGACACACTTACAGCATGTATGTACATATGCAGCATGGTATATGTAATGCAACACTCACTGAAGACCTGATTAACTACCGTAATGACTGGGGCAGATTGCGTCAACTTGAAGGAACAAGTCTTTGTAATGGACACTACGCATTGCACTCATGCCAGCATAACAGAGGATTCTGCCAGGATACAGAATCAGTGAAGAGAGAATGCTTATACAAAGTGCCACCTGATAACACCTGAGTGCTTGTAAACACTGCTAACTATCTACATGATGAAATTTCACAACGAGTGATTGCTCAATGAGGCAGATGTTATAGCTATATAGCACATCAGATGTGTTTAGCCATGCTGTCTGCTTAGCAATCACATGTAACTAAGTAACTTACTATGCTGAACAAATACGTATGCACACAGATAAGAAAATGCACTGTTCTACTGTAAATTTTCAGATGACCGTGGTGCCCGAAAGTGATTACAGTTTGCCTGCGAGTGCTGATGAAGGTTGGTTGTAATGAAGACTTCCCGACGTGCATACTGGGCCCACAGAAATCTGAAAATACTCACATACGGGACCTATGATACTTGAAAATTAGTGCACATTCGATCAAAGTGGATCTCAATTTGTGACATCATATTGGTGGATGCAGGGTCACCACACCAAACAGAAAAGGACCTGACAAAGCTATGATTGAAAACCTATATGAGGGAACTCCACAGATTTTCAATAGAATGATACAGTAGACTGATCAATACTTTCACTATGATTCAACATGTGAAGTATAGAAGCTCAAATTACCCAAATAAAAGTACATGTATGCACACATTGGCTAATAAAGCTAACAAATAATATTATTGTATTTAGAATCACACACCAAACTAGAACTCATCAAGATCTTAGTATCTCTTAAAACACAATTTTCATAGATGCTAAGAATACATTCTCAAGTATGTATATGCATAACTCCAGTATATGCACAAAATACAGAAATAAATGTTTATAGCATTGCAAGTCCTACCTAAGATGTTTCATAAAACAATCACTCTGAATCTATCCCAGGGACAATTATAACCGTCGTGGGTTTGTCTGACATGCTGGCAAACTAGGAGCCTGCCTGGTCTGACATAAGCAGGCCTAGTTGGACAATATCAAAAATACTTTTGTGCTAACTTCGCTTGCACACTATCTTACATACTTCTTTAACTAGTGCATAAGAACACAACATTAGTTACAATGAATTAATCTCTGTAAGAGTAAAATAATTATGACTGATATGCTGTAAGCAGAGCCTAAATCAACAGCACACAATCACAGACACTATACACTAATAGCATCTGTGGTGCATACAGCATATAGGGGGCTTCTAGCGCTAGCAAACCTGGATACTAAGCACAAATAATGTTCCTTTGCCACTGTGTAGCAACATTGAACTTTTACTTGATATTGGCCCAATTATCTTCCTCTAGCGTTGACAGATAATGATGAATGTATGTACAGTAGATGACTTTGTAGGAGAATTCCCTCTAGCTTTCGTGTGATCCACACACATCCATGATATGGCAGCTTTAAGAATCTCCTTAAAGGCATGGTCAAGAACATTGCTAGTTTTAAGATTTGGGGAAACACTGATCCACACCTTTATATGCAGTGAAATGCCACATACTTCTTGCATAGGGCGTAATATAGCGACACTACATGGACTTTGTCACTCAATCGACTCCGCATATTAAGCAACAAGAGAGTACTATGTGTGCTCCTTGTCGTATTCTGACTTGCTGCTATTTCTTCAACGTACTATTGTTAGTTGACGCTTGGATACCTTCAGTCTTCTTGCTAGACTCTGCATGTTATTGACCAGACACTTTTTGTCAGGTCAACAATAAGATGGTTGGACAACTATCGAATGTCTCTGGACATTCGTCCAGTGACCGACTGTTTTAATTGTCCCTGTATCCATGTACACATTGCATACATGTGCATAAATAGGTGGATAGTTGCATGTATGATTTAAGCACAGGTAACCTAAGCTACCAAAAATGCACAAGCCTGCTATGAGTAATGGTGTATTATACTATATACGTATATGACACTCTACACATGTTGTACTATGTTGTGTGTGTGTGTGTGTGTGTGTGTGTGTGTGTGTGTGTGTGTGTGTGTGTGTGTGTGTGTGTGTATGTGCGTGCGTGCGTGTGTGCGTGTGTGTGTGTGTGTGTGTGTGTAAGTGAGTGTGTGTGTGTGTGTGTGTGTGTGTGTGTGTGTGTGTGTGTGTGTGTGTGTGTATGTGCGTGCGTGCGTGCGTGCGTGTGTGTGTGTGTGTGTGTGCGTGTGTGTGTGTGTGTGTGTGTGTGTGTGTGTGTGTGCATGTGTGGGTGTGGGTGTGCATGTACAATATATGTGTGTGTGTGCGTGCGCGTGTGTGTCTGTGTGTGTGCATGCGCACGTGTGTGCGTGTGCATGTACAATATATGCGCGCGCGTGTGTGCGTATGTGTACGTTTGTACGTGTGTGTGTGTGTGTGTGTGTGTGTGTGTGTGTGCGTGCGTGTGTGTCTCTCTCTTTCTCTCTGTGTGTGTGTGTGCGCGCACGCGTGTGTGTGTATGTGTACGTGTGTACGTGTGTGTGTGTGTATGTGTGTACGTGTGTGTGTGTGTGTGTGTGTGTGTGTGTGTGTGTGTGTGTGTGTGTGTGTGTGTGTGTGTGCACATGCGTGCGTGCGTGTTTGAGCATATCTTTTGCATGCACCTTGTGGCCATAAACAAATACAAATACAGCAAAAACTGCAAACATTGCTATGATATCAGTCATAGTGATAACCAAATCCATCATCAAATTTGCACAATCTCTGGATTATTGGAAGCCATGATCAGGTGATCCTTTAACCACAAAAGTACACAAAATTACTCAAATATGCACTCGAGTATACTGATATCCACTAATGAGCTGGTACATGCAGCCACACAGAATGAACCGTACACAAAGTAAAAGGAGGATGGAATTTGAAGCTGGCAGAAAGAGCACATAAATGTGCATATTAGGCTTTACCTGAAATGGCCAATGTATGCTTCCTCAAAACATCTACAACACATTTGCAATTGGATATCGGGACAGCAGATAAACTAAGCGGCAGCACACAAAGTAGAAAATATTTTGTTCATGTACATCATTATGAAAAACCTTATTACACTGCCTCTCAAGCCATAAATTAGGCTTATGAATGACTGGTGGTGTCTTCATGATTAAAACAAGCAAGAAGAGGAGTTTAAAGGAGATATGATTGCCACTTTTGCATACCCCAACAACAAATAAAGCAACATTTTGCTTAACCCACCATACACACACACACACACACACACACACACACACACACACACACACACACACATACAAACATCACAGAAGGTGCTAAAAGTGAGTTCATACCAGATTTATTAGCTTTATCCAACAAATAAGTGATTCTGCGCACAATGTAATCAGCCCCTGGGTAGTTGAGCCCTCCGTTTAGCTCAAGACGCAGAACTGATGACGACAAAGAAACCTTAAAATGAAGGAAGGGATACAAATTACACTAAATTAATTGACAAGGTTCAATTGTGAGATGTGACACTAATCACAGCACAATGAGTAATTAAGGCAGCAGAATCCTGACTTGTACATGGTAGAATGCATTAAGGTCCAACTGTAAAAATCAACGCTAATGACTGACTACAGTGGGAATTGTCAAAGGGCAAAACTACACACAGCGTGAATGGTCTTAAAATTGCTAAGGCTTTTGTCTACTGTAGTTTAATTGGAGACAGGATGTCACTGCACACTTTGCAAGTTTCAAAGATGAAAACAAAGCCTGCTGCCTGGCAGAGCGAGTGCGGGGAGTTAGCATGTCATACACAGAGAAAACTGCAAACACAATGCAGCCAATTGCTGATGAGGTGTGCAGTGCAAAGTCACATGTAACCTGTTAGCTTCTAAGAATATGCATACGAAGTCCCATTGATGACAATGTACAGTAGCTTGAACATGTCTGCTGCGCTGCTCTTCTCCTAAGGACCAAATAAGGGTTAGCACTAGCAATGTGCCAAAGACTTGCTAACTGCTGTCGGAGGACTTGCTAACTGCTTTCAACAACAGCCATGGCACAAATGTAGGAAGATCAGGTATTGGTGATGCTAGACAAGTATTCCCACAAAGACAAACCTTATGTCTTGGTCTTGCATGTCGATACAGGAGAAAAACAACATGAACTCCACAGGCAAGTGGGACACCATACTGTAAGTCAAGCATAAAGCATAAAGTGAATCAGACTGGAGTATGTGTTGTCACAGTATGCACAGCATATTATACTAATACAAGAATATCCACACATGTTAACTACACACATGAGTGCATGTACACATGTGTAGCTAAAGGAGTACTTGGCACTAATAAAAATGAATACAAGATCATAGCAATAGTGACAAAACAAGTTCTTACTTCTAGTCCAATGAGCAGAGTACCAACAAAGGCCACGAGTAGTGGAAGAAGCTCAATCTCTATTGGTGCAAAATGTAAAACACACCATAGATAATTCAAAAATGAAGTGATTCCACCCAAAATGTGCACTGTAAATAACCATATGAAAAATATGCAACAAAGAAAGGGAAAATGATTCCAAGTAAATGAAACTGATCACTACTTTGCTAATAAGCACTATTACAACAAATGGTAATCCCACTGAAGCACAACATGCAAAAACAACACAACACCTCACACACACACACACACACACACACACACACACACACACACACACACACACATACACACACACAAGCAAACAAACAAACAAACAAGCAAACACACATAGATGACAACAATTAACATCAGACGCACACACCCACCCCCCCACACATTTATATATGGAAATAACTCCATAAAACACCACACATACAACTTGTAAGAGTGCTCACAGACACACATTTGTAGTACAGCACCGCTTCTTGGTGTACATCTACAATGTTTATTGGTGGGCGTGTCAAGCAATGCCCATTGAAAGTTACAGTAAATGCTCAATAATCTGCCACCACTCTTTTATCCATTAGCAGTTCTGTACACGTGTTAGTTCATATACATGTAGCTGGACAGTGATTCAGATATCAAAATTAGCTACTCATTGATTCACCAAATTTCTTCAGAATAAATGTGGCAGATTACATATAAAGCAATACCCATTCAAAAATACAGTAAATTCTCAATAATAACAAGTAACAAGAATTTAACGTTTAAGCATGTACACACATAATAGGATTATATCTGGGGGGAACCTGGGTATGGTTCCCTTACTAAGCAGAAAGGTCCCCCCCCAAAATAAAATTATGCAGGCTTAACTTTTGTGAAGGAACACTGTTATGAATGGATCATGAATCCATTTATAAAGGGTAGAATATGCCAAAAATACTTATATCATTAATAGTTTGCATTAATCAATGTTGAGTCCATTGGTAAGTATGTTTATTGAACAATTACATTGAATACATGTGTCAAAATTTAGGAGTTCTAATGCAAAATGCACATGGTTTAGCTTTGCTTAAACAGCATGGCACAAGCATTAGTGTAAGGATATATTCATGTATGTCTACTTGTGCATATTTGCACATGTGCAGGGTTAATTTCTTTCAGAGGGAGGGGGGCACAGGGGGTATCTCTCCCTTGAAATTTTATCCTAGCTATAACACACATGCACAGTTGCAACAGACTGATCTGTGGACTGTATTCAGAAACAGCTTGAGTGGCATGGAACAGCCTCATTTATCACCTTCTGAGGCATAAAAACTACAAATCTTCCTGGGGGAGCATACCCCCTGACCCCCTCAGCTCAGACCACTATCATTCCACATAAATATCTGTCCCCCATTACATACATCTCTATACTTTGCCATTGTCTCGTCTTCATCATTATTCTGTTAGAAAACCTGATATGCATGCTGCATGCATGAGTGGGGTCCTTAATACCATTGAACAGTACAGTATGCGCCGCATGGTGCCGCGTGCGTGTGTGTACATACATATAAATAGATGTGTAGGTTCCTCTCAAAAAATTGACCCCAGATAAAACCCTGCATAAGGAAAGATTCTAACCATACAGTACATGTAAGCTCACTATTAGTTTTCCATATTGCAAAAGGTATCTTAAAGTCCACCATGTTCAGTACAGCAGTAATGATAATAGCTCCAAGGCTGGCCTCAGGAATGAAGCTGAACCAGGGTGTTAGTAACCCTAGTGCAAGCAATACTACAGCACCTGGATGGAGTAAGATTCAAGGCAAAACGTCAACACAGTACAAGGCACTAACGATCCATCAAATTGAAAAGCGGTGAGATGACATTAGTGCACATGACACTTCAAAGTACTGTATATGGACTTGGAGGCTTGCATGAACACTACAACATGTCAATACTTTTGTGGTTATAGTACCAATTACGACTATTGAAACTCAGATTCCCACAGTAGCTCGCAATATCTAATGAAGTTTGTAGTCACCTTACACTGCACAAACAGCTGGTAATGGGTCACTGACTACAAAGATACTCAAGTACAAAGAAAGTAACCAAAAAAGGAATCGGGCAGATCCTTAACTAAGTGCTGTCGTAATCCAAGCAAAGGGTGATGTTTTCACTGACCACAGCTATGTGGTTAATGCAAAGGACACTGTAATAGAGAGCCACACCACCTTGAGAAAGGGTGCCTGCTGTAAACAAGGTGATTAGGCTATAATAAACAGAGCTAGGATTGAATTTCGCGTCAATGCCTGTGGTTAGAGCGTCTTTGTGAGTGGGCTAGCATTCCCAGCAGAACGGCTGTCATAGATATGGTGGAATGGTTTGAGTGGTGTGCAAGACAAAATTAAAGGATTCCACACACCCACACACAGTCGAGATTGTGATCTCACCACATTGTACAGGAATACTGAGCTGTGCATACATAGCTGTACTAGAAACAACAGATAAATGTCTTGTATGAATGATATAAACTAAACAGGACAAACAGAAGCATCAGATACTGTATGACAAGACAAGCACTGGCTTGGTACTACTTTTGACTGAGATCTTAGATGATAGAAAATCTTGCCAAATACAGATGGAGTCCTAGGTATGCACGTACTGTGGCACATCGTACAGCCATGCAAACATGCATTCTGTATATTGTCAATATGATCATAAGGTAGCCACATGCAATCACAGCATCATTTACCTATCCACGTACTAAATAGCATGCATATATGCTAGTTTTACTCAACAACCTACTACAAACATCACTATCATCATTTTTCATACTTCCTACAATGGCAAGTACAATGTCAGGGTTGCATTTAGGATAGGGAGAATGGGGTATCCCCTCATTAACTCAGACTATTTACCATCAAAGCTTAGCATGGTTCGTCCCTTCTCAGTACACTGATACTGCATTTCAACTCTCCCCACCCACAAGCATACGCACAAGCACATGCAAACACACACACACACACACACACACACACACACACACACTGAGTACATTGCTAAATACAGCACTGAACGTCTTTATGTCAACTAACGGTATGTAAAACATTCTACGCATGTTCCAGTACAAATAGCTACCATGATAATGCCAGTGGCTCAGTGGATCAACACAATGAAGTTAAGCACTGAAGATAAGCAGTGAAGATGGGGTACCATCCCAACTGTGAGGCATTTGGCATGTTTTTCCCTGCACCCCCTGCTACCAATCAAGGACTTGAACAGAGAATGACCTACTGTAGCCACAAAACAAATAATTTGATTCAATTTGATGGTGTGTGGGTGTGGGCGAGTGTGTGAGATACTGGGGCCTTAATAGTAGCCTCAGGCTAATGGCTCACCAAGTCAAAAAAAAAAGAAATTATTATTATTATGATGATGATGATGATAAACACACACACACACACACACACACACACACACACACACACACACACACACACACACACACTACCTGTGAAGATGCCACCTAGAGGTGTTTTCACTCCACTCTGTGAGTTGACAGCAGTCCTGAAATGCAATACAAAAGAAGGTTGACATGCACTGCTGTACAATAAGATAAGACAAGAGACACACTGTCTGAAAATTCAATATGCCATGTCCCCACATTCTTTCCCATACACTGTTAAGCCACTCACAAACACCATCCAATTGAGGTACATTGCTATCATTAGTCCTAAACACAACAATCTGTAGATGAATAGTCGGACCTACGTGTATGTTCATAGGCACTTGTATTGATGGATGGAAGTATGTAGTGATGTGAGTTTGAGGCATACATTATACAACAGCAAGTTCCGCAAGACCTATTGCAAGTCATGTATGTCACTGTTGAACCACTGCAGGTATGAATACATGTAATAGTGATAATTTCCATGAACTCAATGCTCTATTATGCTCTATTGAAGCTGTATTAAAATTCATGCAAACAAAGATACGAATGACTTCCCAATAGCCAACAGTTCTGTACAGCAATTACACACGCATGCATGGTATACTGGATGATCGGAAGCCAAAGTTGAAGGTGCTTGGTAGTACACTGGAAAGTACATACAATATGAGCACACACACACACACACACACACACACACACACACACACACACACACACACACACACACACACACTAAACCACTACTCCAGCTCATGATAACTACATGATCACATACATATTATGAATACATTAGCACATGTACAGGAGTAAGGAACAGGGATGTTGCATTTGACAAAACCCACATCCACATATGTACATACTCACAAATGCAGATGCCCACTTGTGAGTTCGTGCACTCGCACCCACCCACCCACACACACACACACACACAAACACACACAATGGACCCCTACTCTGGTTCATGATAACTACATGATCACATATGAACACATTAGCACATGCATTCACAGCACTTACATATTATGATAAAGACAATTGATTCCGTAAGTCAGTTGGCACACACAACAGAGTCTGTCCCTAGCTCACAACACTAGTACATAGGGAGCAATAACACCATATTCTTATGCACTGTGTTGTATGTACAGTATGGACAAATTCTGCCTTGAATTCCCATGACACTGTACCTAAGTACACATGCTTGTACCTCTGATGTGCTGCCTGTGAATAGACTGGGACTTCTGAAGGGACTGGAGTCAAATAGTAGGCTCTGGACCTGACATTCATCAGTGTCAGACACCCTGCCTTACAGGCCAACCACAAGTATACACATTTACCATTAGAAACAGAAAATTGGAAGTTTTCAGTGTACGTATCTATTGAAGATCAATTTCCTAAATATAGGTAGGGGATGGCTGTACAAGTGCCACCAGAACTCCTGGAGACTATGTGAAGGTTGACTTATAGGTGTTCTTTCCTAACAACAGATACACAAGTATGCCCCCCCCTCCCACCGGATAATGTAGCTACCAATTCAGATGCTGTCCGAAGTGAATAATAAAAACTTACCTGTAATACAAAACTCATAATGGCACACAGAAATGGTATGCAATATTATAACTCCTTCACAAGATGTGCATGCAATACGTAAATCACACTTCAACAATTGCCAAGGGTGTCATTTGTTAGCATAGGTGCCTTTGTCTAGATTGACCTATCTTCAGTACTGCACACTCACAACACACTTCGCAAATATACTGGATTGAAACAGTCTTAATAGCATAACACTTGAAGGAATATTGTGGATAAAGGAATACAGTTTCTAAAACCCATTGTATATAAAGCTAATACATTTCATTTCAGATAATGGAATATTTTGGATATAGGAAAAGTTTTTCCGGTCTGAGGGGTATGCTATTAAGAGTGTTCCTCTCTATTGTGTACTAACACATTACATATTAGAGAGTAAAGTTTGATAACACTTGTACAAAACAGGGATGAAAACAGATACAAACAACCAAGACTCAGGAAGAGTACTTGAGGCATAGAAATGTATGGAGGCTGAGATGATGGATGGCTGGTGGCCTGACATGCAGCAAAATCATCACTTTCTTGTATACCACTAAAGGTACGTAAGTGAAGGACCAAAGTTGGCACTGTCACCTCCACACACACACACACACACACACACACACTGTACACACAACACACACATACACAAAACACACACAAACACACACACTACTCAATCTACAGTCACACTTGGTTTATCCAACAATAGTTTAGCTGCGAACCTCATTCATCCAACCCTCTTCTGCGAGTCCCCATCACCATATGTGCAATCCTGGCTTATCTAACATATTATACTATGAGAAACAGACGTGGTCAGATAAACAAGCTCACTCGGCTTCTTCATGCTCATGCAAGGCTTTCAGATGTTGAAGAATGTATGAACACATCTTAACTAGTACATAGTTCAACCTCAACCCTGTTTTCATTTACAACACTCCCTTCTACATTTATTTATGTGCTTCAGTTCTGTGCATTGATACGCATTGCAAAAATCTATGCATTCATACACACTGATCCTGCGTGTTCACATACGCGTACTTCGTGTAAATATGTATACCATGTACGCTCCTATCACTTCTGTATACTGCGAGTTCTCTGTTCCGGGTCTTATCATAACCCGACATATGGCTAGTAGCATTAATTAAATTCTGTGATAGTCACACGCCAGTGATGTAACATAAATGGTTGATAACTTACCTTGAGAAACTGCCAGTTATGGGATATGATTGCACAAAGGAACCAGCAATGTTACCAACTCCTGTGAGGTATGGAAGAACAAGGCACACTCGTTATACTTGAAAGGCAGACCTACTGGTATAGGCTTGACATGCACTAAACTAACTATAGTACAGTAGAACCTCACAAATACGACCACCCTTGGGACTGTTGTAAGTGGTCTTAATTTTGAGGTGGTCTTATTTCTGAAAGTACTGCCCAGAATAGCATGGCACATCCAGAAGTCATTCCATAGACACAGGATGCACATAAGGCAATAAAACTGTAGAAAATTTGTACCATCACACCTCTTTTATTGTTACTCCATTACAATGCTAAAAAAGTGACCCCAAGTTTACCATCTCTTTCTACTGATGTCGCCATTTCAGAGCCTAATGTCCACAGAAAACAGCAGTATCCACAAATAAGTGGTCTTAATGTGAGATTTTGACATCCAGAAGAAAAAATGTGGTCTTTATTCTGAAACTAATTTCCATGTTAAACTATAGGAGAAATTCCGGACTGCAACAAAGTGGTCTTAATTCTGAGGTGGTCTTATTTCCGGGGTGGTCTTATTGCGAGGTTCTACTGTAATTTACTTTCCACATTACAAAGTAAGATTTCGAGGAACTGATTTTGGAAAAAAAAAATCGCAGAATTTGTATTTTTAAATAATTTCGCATCCACTGATGTCCAAGAAAAGAGATTCTTGTGCAAAGGTGTTAACAGAATGAGAACTCTGTGGCCCTTGTAGAAGGTGGTCTCTGTACACAAGTATTGTACATCAAACACAAGCTTCACTGACGATTTGAATTATACTGTGCTAGTACTGAAATCAATACTGTTATAGTACTAAACTACCAACCATCCCTATGTACAGTTTATAGTAGAGCCGATACATGGTACAGTGCCTATGTACAGTTTATAGTAGAGCCGATACATGGCACAGTGCTTATGCACAGTTTATAGCAGAGCTGATACATGGCACAGTGCTTATGTACAGTCCATAGCAGAGCCAATACATGGCACTGTGCCTATGCATAGTATTATCTCTCCTTCAGAATTGAGCCAGAGACAATACTGATGAGGAGACCGCCATGGTGTCAAATTCCTCAGTTTTCATTGTATGCAGATTAGACACGTGTAAAGCTTAATTACATAGACGTGTGTATTGTACAAGTACAAGAATGTGCATATCAATTCAATACATGCACAGATAACAATACATATCCATAGAATGTGAAAATTGAGACTTAAAATGACTGAAATACATGTGTACATGCGTACACTAATGATTGGTGCCTGCATGTGTTGTTTGTACCCACATGTACTTACACTGTATTATGTATAGCATAGATAAGTTGATATGCATGAAATGTACATGCATACAGTAACCTCGTGTGTGAAGAAACCAGTGTTCTCGCCAAACCCTTTTAAGCAGGGCGGGCTACCCTCCTTAAATGTTGGCTTAGACTATTTTTGTACTTTAAGTACAGTCATTCCTTCTTTGTTCAGATACTGAGTGGATAGATTAGGTAATACTGATACTGAGCATATCATATATTTTGAGCAAATTTCCCACTTCACAAGATTTTTACAAATGCAGAGGAGTAACCCGATGCTAAAAACTATAGAAGTGGACCAGGATAATGGAAACTGTGCACTAGAGAAACTGTGCACTAGACTACTGCTGGCTAATGCGAATGCCACCCTCTTTAATTTTTTTTCTGGTGACCACCCTGGAACCATACAGACACACAAACAACATGCACTGTGGAGCATGAAAAAGGACAGACTTACCAATGGCAATTAGCTCCTGGCTGGGATCAATCTTATAGTCATTCTTTCGAGCTGTATTTGCAGATTAGGAGAACATGTCACTTCGAAACCTTCCATCTACATCTACACAAGTCATATCTTTACCAATGTATAGTGACATCATAGATAATCTGTGGTGACATATGGCAATAAGCCAAGTAGTGTAGGCCCAATACATATATATACTGTACATTAGTCATTTGTAGTGTCATGTAAGCATGATATTTCAGGACTGAGACAAGCCACAGTACAAAATACAGACAGACAGACTGCTCATAACTCACCAAAAGCCTTAGCTATGGCAATGCTTTCTAAGAAGCCAATTAGAGGAGCAACAATAATTCCCACATCCAAACCCTATGATGCAACAGGAGAACAAGAAAGGCATTTTCATTAGCTGGTGCATTACTCATTGCCAGGCAACTCATTAAGTATTTCCTAATCAAATTGATACACATGACCAAAGATACACTTCAAAGATGTACTTCTCCCTTAACAACATGAAAAAACAGCAAAGGGCATAGCCATACTCCTACAGCATTCTGCATCTACTGCTAACAAGAAAGAATTCGCCTATTAGTCCAGAAGCCACAATACCTGAAGGTGTATTACACAAACAAGTGGCCCCTACAAGCACAAGGTCATGAATACTCCCAAATACCTTTCCAAATGTCCCAGGTACACAAGCCCAATAGGAAACACTATATGTCTCACCATAATCAAATATATTTAGCCAAAATTCCCATAGTGGAAGCAAGGATCATGACCGGTAGGGAAGATGACACTCTAACCAGACATGCATGTGCACATACAAGTGTATCTCTATACATGCATGCAAAAAAGTGTAAGAAGGGGAGCACATGCACACAAAGTGCATAAAAGTACCTGTACATAAAGAGTCACTTATACTGTATTGTACATTGGACCTGTGGAGTGCATTCAAGTTCTATAGTATGCTTGTTTTGTTTGTTTGTTTGTGTGTGTATGTGTGTGTGTGTGTGTGTGTGTGTGTGTGTGTATGTGTGTGTGTGTGTGTGTGTGTGTGTGTGTGTGTGTGTGTGTGTGTGTGTGTATGTGTGTTTGTGTGTATGTGTGTGTGTGTGTGTCCAGATGGTGTGAGGGGCTGGTTAGTAATCTCTTTTAAGAGCTTAAGCCTGTTGCCATCAGGTGGTGCTTTTGGAAGGATGAAAACTGGAACACTCAACTGCTTACAGGTGAAATTATACCTGTCAGCCTCAAGCACTGGAAACATTAAATGTGACTTGGTTATTTCTTTATCAGACTCAAATCATACCAGCTCAAATCTGGGCTGGGAATCACTGCTGCTGTGAGTTAGGTGGACATGTCACTGCTCTTCAGCTGCAGCCCAGCCCTAGTCATCTCGTGGGCTTGCAACCTCACAGATGGGCAACCCCTGATTGCACGAGGGGACCATCAGGGATGGTGGGAGCAGCTTGGCCCATATCCAGTGGGTCCTCACTGATGTCTGGTGGCTCACTTTGGGGGCCCAACAAGGGGGGCACAATATAGCCTGCACTGCAGGCTGTGGCATTACAAGTTACAAGTTTAGTTTACAAGTGCACGCGCGCACGTGTGTGTGTGTGTGTGTGCGTGTGCATGCATACATGCACGCCTCAGCACAAACATACACATGAGATATGTGTGACTCATGCAACATGTACTGTACATAAATCCAACGAAGATATTGTACCTAGCAATATTTAAGTGGTACTTATTAGATTTTCCAGGGCCATGCTTATTAAATATGTTTGCGACACCAACATGCATAAGGGATGACTAACAAAAATGAACTGTAGCCAAGCAAAACACAGCATACTGTAATATACATATACCTAGTGTGTGTGTATGTGTGTGTGTGTGTGTGTGTGTGTGTGTGTGTGTGTGTGTGTGTGTGTGTGTATGTGTGTGTGTGTCGCAGGGTTCTATCTAGGATGAAGCTTCTGGAGACAGAAGCTTCAGTAGTACAGTGCATGCCTGTTATGTGAAACATGATTGTGGTTTTGATGTATGTACTGTATCTATATAGTAGGGTCTCTTTCAGGATAATGGTCAGGAGGCCAATAACAAATGTCAAACTATAGCAATGGAAGGTGGCAGATATGTATGTGTATACATGCAAAATGTCTCTAAAACGCATGCATTGCAGAGATGGAAGGAGGGGCAGGCATCTATGTGATATTGTAGGGCTATACATATAACTAGGGGTCTGGGGATATGCTCCCCACCGAAAACTTGAGTTTCTAGGTTATACGGTGGTATCACAGGCCACTTTAGACCATTCAAGTTTGAATTTGACCCTCAAGTAGGGCTTTCCCTATAGTAATTTGCACTACAGTTGGAATTTTTTGGGGGTGGAAACTGGAGACTTTGAGGTGGAAGCTCCCCCCCCTAATGGATAGAACCCTAGTGTGTGTGTGTGTGTGTGTGTGTGTGTGTGTGTGTGTGTGTGTGTGTGTGTGTGTGTGTATGTGTGTGTGTGTGTGTGTGTGTGTGTGTGTGTGTGTGTGTGTGTGTGTGTGTGTGTGTGTGTGTGTGTGTGTGCGTGCGTATGTGTGTGCGTATGTGTGTGTACATGCATGTGTGTGTGTGCATACATGCATGTGTGCATATGTGCGTGTGAACAAATGTTACAATGCAACATACGTCCAGTATATCGATAGAAAGTTGAGGGACTTTCAGTGGGGGGAGTCCTTTATCGACTTTACTGATCAGCTTGAGTGAGCCACACAGATGTTCTTCAGGGAGGGAACACAGGGACCAAGCCAAAAGTCCTCCTAATATCACAACTACAGCATTGCTGGCTGTTTAGGAAAACGTAAAGTGTGGTAAAGTAAGTGACAGGCAGAGAAGGTGACATTGCACAGGACCTATGTACACTAGTCAAATATGAATATATGCATATCCATTAGGGTTACTGCAAGAGAATTATGGATAAACACAAATACAGATGTACGCATATACAATAAAGAACATGCACATAAACAAACAACACACACACAAACACACACACACACACACACACACGTACATGTGCGCACACGCACACATACTGTACACACAGAATATTTTCCACAAGCATTAAAACTACATAATGCAGCCACAAACAGTCTGTTGTACAATAATTAATATAGTGTCATTATTGAAAATGACAAAGTGAAATATATCAATATCCACTCTTAATACAAATCAATTTCATGAATAATCATGTCAAGACTACCTGTAAGCCATACTGTGACTCATGACCATTGAATGACACAACAGATAATGGTCACTGCAGCTATCCCATAAAGTACACAACAAACACAAATGCTGAAATATAACATACGTACAGTGGAACCTCTCTATAGTAGATGCTTCAGGAAGCAAGAAAGGGTTTGTACTACAGAGGGAGTTTTATTTGCATACAAATCTATCTAGATTTACAAAAAATGGGGTTTCCATAAATTTGAGGACTTAGTGAGATACTCAGCGGTTCCGCAGGACTGATTCAAACGTGGTGCTCAATGTTTAGTTTTGACTCAACTATTACCAGAATGGCAACAAGGAATACACAGTAGTCATTGCTTGGATGAACACTTGACCATTCATTCTTTGTCTGGTACAACAACTTACATACTGTACATACTGTACATACTATACATACTGTATATACTGTACATACTGTACATACTGTATATACTGTACATACTATACATACTGTACATACTGTACATACTGTACATACTGTACATACATGATAACACAACAAATACTACCCAAAAAACTTCAAAGATAAAACAGTATTTGTTCAATCCTGCCAGGGACTTTGTAATACTGGGAAACATTGATATTCGCTGCAACCACACCAAAATCAGAGAATGAACACTTGGGTAAATCTATCTTGTGTTTAAATGGGTGACTGCCATACTCCAACACAGTGCATGACACTACCACAGCCTCACTAATCCTGAAGCATTTCCTCATTTGATATTCATAGACCTGTCATTCACTAAAACCAGACCATACAATGAGAGAACAGTCAATGTACAGTATATCTCACCATGTATCCTTAACTTATCTAATGCACCATTACATACATACATACGTGCAGTATGCAACACACATTACTAACAATCAGCAGAATAGAAGACTATCAAGGTTTCAGTAGTTATACACACACATTTATTGTACTTTCAAATGACAAAGTACTCACATGAAAACCCCTTCATCTCACATGTACTGTACATACTGTACAAATGAGCAAAAAATGAGAAATTACTGTGACAACTCAGCATGCAGACAGTCCCAAATTAAATTACTGTATCTTGACCACACACACACACACACACACACACACACACACACACACACACACACACACACACACGTACACACACACACACACACACACACACACACACACACACACACACACACACACAGTCACACATTTAACCCACTTCAATAACTCTTGTTCACAGCTGGTAACATTGCCATTCTATGCTTGCAATGGCATCTAAAACTACCCAAACACATGTACACATGCATGCTTTGCTGAATTAGACAATCTGCCATCAACATAGAATGCACTAGAACGCACATTATTCATTTTTTAAATTGTCAACCATTCATACCAAATTGAATCAAGTCAGCAAAATACAAAAAACAGACATATTCCTGAACTTGGATTTTTATGTATATATATGTAATAAGAATGCATACTGTGTGAATAGGATACCTACCGTTTGGATGCGAGTACAGCAGATCGAAGCAACACACAGCATTGCACACAGCTGTGCATGCATCATACCTTGAACAATGGTGACAATCTACTAACAAGTGGTGAAACAATAGACACACATACACGCACAAAGTGTTAATCAGAATTGCTAAAGAATGAATTAAAGGACTTGTTACATACATCGAAATACAAGTACTTCACAACAGCAAGGTTGTTGATCACCCAAACTAGTTGTATTCGATTACATTACCTAGTGGGCAACAGCCCAGCCCCATGCCAGCAATGCATAGGCTTTACAATAACATGATATCTTGTGTAGCTCAACATGACAGAAATAGCAACAACTCGGAACTACACCAATTACCACTATCCATTATTAACATCTAAACCTGTTTTAGAAATTAATTGGAATTAAATCAATCAATTTGCAGCTATAAACTACAGTATCACATGGAACAAATAACCATTCCCACAGAACTCCAAGGGCAGTAACCACAATGCACAATCACATGAATGGGATACAGTACTGCACATCCTTACAACTTGACAACCTTGAGTCTGTTTAATATTGCAAAAAATCATTTTTAGTAAAGACGTTATATTTAAAATACACTTTGCAAAATGCAGTTTGGCAGTATATGCATGCATGTATTACAGTCCTACACAAAGTGCAACTCGATATTGGCATAGCAATCCACATTCTTAAGATTCAAACACATTCTCATGATACATGGTATGGCCGTGGTATACTAGGCATCCCTTCCCACCTACCCAACACTTGATATTGCTGCAAGCACTATTCATCATTGATGTGGCACATACTGAGAGCCCGTATTAGCCAAATACGTAATGGGAATTTCAAGGCTCAGTACACATTCCCATTGCACACATGCGGCACAGACGCACACACACACACGTATGTACGTATGTACGTACATACCTACAGTATGCGGTAGGCACTATGACCAAATAAGGCTTAGAAAGTATCAAACACACACTACCGGATGACACACTCGGTTATCGAGTTATCAAATGTGTATACATACATATGTACATATACAGGTGTGTGCAGTACACGTACCTGTGTACTGTATAGTACAAGTACACACACAGTACACAGACTAATGGCACCAGATGTGAGTACATATGCCAGCGCACTACACAATAGCAAATGTACTATTTAAGGGGATCACCCCCATGAACAATGATCTACAAGGGGCTATTTGGAAGAAGTTAATTCATCCAAAGAAATACTAACAAAGAACAAGAGAGAAAGTATCTCCTTAAAAAGTCACTTTGTCATGCATCAAATTTTGTTTCTCATTTGCAGTCACAAGCTTTGCCTGAAGCTCTGGGAATACATAGTTGCCATAGCAGCAGGACTACTGAGTGCATCAGAATAAATACTCTACCAGAAGGTCATACACTTGGGGTCTGTTTGCCTCCTTTACAACCAATGAAAGTGGATCAAAATCCCAGATTAAAGAATTGATCAGTCAATGTGGAACTGCAATTCAGCACTTGTACATACATACTATATACTGTCATCTCTGTCCATTTCTGCTAGTGCATACTGTAACACGTAACACTTGAAGAGATTACAGTACACATGAGACGGTACTACTGCGACAAGCGAATCCCAAACCAGTAGTAAAGCACTACTTGAGGACGAAGAATACACCTTATCAGGTACGTATGCAGAAAGGATCAGACACAGTTCACCTAAAAAGGGAACTAAGGGTTTTTCAAGGGGGAAAAACTATAGAATGGTTGATTCTAAAGAGAACTGCAGATAAACAAGAAATTTCACAATTTTTTCAATTGTTTTGTAAGTACATGCCTGCTTTTCCAGCTTCTTGGGTGCTAATGATCAAGGTGGATAGCATTTCATTATTCATCTTATCATGAAGATGGTGACTAGACTCTAGGATGTTTGTACATAGGTACGTACGTCCTTCTACGTAAAGCTTTCATCTGTTGAAATAGCTACATATAGTATGAATTTCACCCATGATCATTACAGTGGAACAGAAGAGGGCTGAGATGAGGTAAAATACATTTCTATCACAGAACAGCAGTCACGTGACTTATGATGGCGTACATCCACCTGTTACTCTTGTAAGTACACAATGAATCAATAGAGAAAAAACACAGGTTAAACAACCACAAATGTGGGTAATGGGAAGTAATTGGATGGATTAAGAACTAAACGGATTGACTGATGAAATCAATAGGCATACTCCAGAAATACCGCAAACCCACAATACTGATCTACTATCACACCACACGGCTGATTAATCACAATACAACTGATTTGCGCCTTGACATGAGAACAATGCTTGAAGGCTTCAACAATAGAGATAGGTGGGTAGGAACAAACAGGATGCACTTGTGTGCAAAAGTAACTGAAAGTGAGTCACACAAACTGAGGTAAAGCATACCTACGAATTCAAGCAAGCTATAAACACATTGCTATTGGAGAGTAATGGAGAGCAAATAGCACCAATATCTTCAAACGCTGATTATTAAATATACACAGAAGTACACAAACCCTTCCAATAGCTATTGTGACGTCTTAGGATGCAGCATGAATAGCAACTTGTTAATTCACCTTACGCAGCAATATTATGACATGCAAATTACAGAGATTTCACAGAGTGCGATATACTGTATACTGTACAGTATTATAGCATAGAACAGCACGTCAATGCATTTATGGTACAGCAAGTATCCTATATTCGAACAAATAGTACTCTATAGTCTACATGTACGTGTACAAGTATAGAGCTGAAAGATAAACTATACCTCATCCTACGAAAGAGATGACGCATGCCCTATCCAAAGAGCGCACAGGCTATGGCTAAGTGCAGCTCTTCTCTACTATATACAACGCTACAAGATGAAAACAAGCTCAGGACACAGCGCAAGTTGCGCAGTTGTAGAATCCACATGCGCAGGATACACCCTTACAGTAGCTCGTATGTATGTACAGTGCATAGGATACATCCAGTATACTGTATGTGCTGTAGGACTGAAATGTGACAAACACCTGTGTATCACAGACATGCAAAACATTCATACCCAAAACCACATGGAACCCATAGAAGCTTGGGTCTGTAATGCAATCTTGCAACCAAAGAGAGATAACAATATCGGGTTATGACTACAGTATTTCTAAGAATAGGCCGATAGCCATCCATCTCTGCCTCCCCATGCAGTATAGAAAGTCACACTTGAAAAGTGAAAGAAATCTTCAACGATTACGTTAACAAATTAAAACTGGCTCACAAAGTAATACTCAAAATCACGCATCCACAACTATACAGTCCTAGTACCCCTAGCTAGGGTCAGCAGTATATCACAAAACCATGTGGTTAGATGAGATTATGATGTGTAGTGATGCAAGGAGGTAATGAAAAGATAGCAAGTACGTACGTGTATACATATGTATGCGCCAGATAAGAATACACAGCACTATATAAGCAGATTACAGATAGGCACTACTCCCAACTCAGTACACTGTACTTCACCAACAGAGCACATACAACACTGAACTGCAGCCATACAAACATATATGTACATATATACATACACATTGTACATACAGTACAAATAAGAATATCAGTCATAAAAAAAACGGACACTAGGCCCACAGGGAAGATTACTGTGAACATACGTACTGTACATTTGTATTCAGTATATGTGATGTATTATACACAAGCATCACATGGTGTCAAGTAGAGAATCTTTAGCCACTTAACTCGATACAGTTTAGTGTAGACACAGTAGAAAGTAGCTGACGCTCCAACAACACTGCCCACTGAATTGCAAGTGCAGACAAACCTGTTGACATCAGCCACAAAAACTTCAAAGGAACTTTTCTATACAGTTCAACTTTTGGCTCCGACAATAACTTCTCAATGTGACGCTTGAAAAACTGCAAAGGAAAGAATGTGCAATGAAACCGAGTATCAATTGAAGCAAGGGAAGAGGGATTTATCAAATGACATGTGTTTACATAACAAGTAAACTCACTCTCAGGAACAGACAGAGAATAATGGAGCAAATACCAAGCACAATGTTCCAAGGTCTGCAGAAATGATATGAGTGCATTGAGTTTACTACAAACAGTACATGCAAATAGATAAAATCCTAACTCAGAATCAAAACAAACATACTCAAAAATACAAAGGTACGTATGTACATGTGTATTGCTGGAAATATTCAGTGTATCAGAAACAAATTTCTTTGAATAATGTGATATCCAGATATGGGATATACTAGACAAATGAATGATCTTTTTCCTGATTCTGCTGGTAGGTATGAGGGTAACTGGGGCACTTTTAAACGCAAGGGATACTCTACACAGTCCACAGACACAGAACATACACACAATAAGCTAGTGCCAGAGTGAACAGTGTACAGGAGTCACCCGATATGAGGTGACAGCTAATACATACATACATACATACATACATACATACATACATACATACATACATACATACAAAAGTTAGAGAATCCATGGCCAAAGAGAGCATATACATACAGTGCTACACATACTACAGTCAAACCTATGTATGTACATATGTGCATATGTGAGCACAAGTGTAACACAAGACTTTGAGGAACTCATACATAGTACTAGATCACAAGGGGTAATATATCGCCCTGTGCACATGTACTTGTAGTGCAAGTTCCCTGTAGAGAGGCTGACACTACACAACATTCACTTCCACACATTACATGTACATTTTGGTAATACAGAGTCATTTATGACCACTGTAGAATAGCTCGAATACCACTAACATAGTGTTTACATGCATACACACAAGCTCAATACCATGAAGTTGTGACATATGCAAACACAACACAAATTAGCAGACATTGCCGAGTTATGCATATGTACTTCACAAATGTCTAATCTGTACAATGAGTGCATTTGTTACCAATAAGGTGCTCACTGAGGAATGATGGTACAAATCACACTGGCATTTGCACTACATCACAGGTATGCAATAAGTACTGTGACATGCCCACATCAGTGTACGTATGTACATACAAACACACACACACACACACTCACACACACATACACACACACACACAAACACAAACACACAAACACAAACACACACACACAGCACATACACAAACAGCACACACACAAACACACACACATGGCATATACGTACGTACATACACATCAGTATTATTTCTCACACCACATACACTTCCGAAATTAAAGTGGCAGCTCAAACTCTTGGTCATTGAAATACAACTACACACCCAAGTATACATACGTATGTAGGCAACATGCATTCTAGGTGGGTCATATCGAGTATTAATTCGTGTATCCACATTTAGTAGATAGTGTGCACCACATTATACACACAGCAGCCACTGGACAATCACTGGATTAGGATTGGATGGCACTTGGTGAGTGCGGTTTACATGACAAAGGACGTCTTAGGAAAATTGACCTCACTATGAACGTCATAACTATGAGGTGGACGCAATATGATATGCTGTGTTTTGCAGGATCTAAATTAGGATCAACTACCTGTTATAATTACAGCAGTTGGAAAAGCATGCACACACAGGGAGTGGTTTAACAACAGACATACAAGCGGCAGGAGATATCAGATCAACACACACACATGTGCGTGCGCGCGTGCACACACACACACAAACACACACACACACACACACACAAACACAAACACACAAACACATACACATACATGCACACACACACAAATGCACACACACACACACACACACACACACACACACACACACACACACACACACACACACACACACACACATACACACATACGTATACACACACACACACACACACACACACACACACACACACACACACACACACACTTAAGGTTTCCTTTGAAGAAAGACCATAAAAAGATAGTATTGTAAAGAACAGAAATGATTCATTGCAGCAGTTGTCCACAATGCAATTATGCATCTACTGTATATGTACTGTACAGTCAAACTCAGTTATGGTAAGTACCTTTGATTGTGCATACTCCTGGATAGTAGTACTCGCCCTTCTGATCATGCACAGTATGAAAAACAGTATTGATAGAAAGTACTTCTGCTAATAAGTATGTATTCAGTCACCCCTCATTGTAAATGTTATGCTTCACTGACTGTATTCACGTACGTAAGTACAAGAACAAGATAAGGGCGTGGATCATGCAAACTGCAGTGGCTACATGTACAGCAATGAGAATTCACAATCTGGGCACTCAACTAGTCAGTCATGCTACCAATCAATGACCATATTACAGAATTTTTTATGGAATAATACTTTCATGTACTTTGCAAATCACATCACAAATGCCCAATCGCTCACCAATATGGGGTTTTTTGCTAACATCAGCCATTTTACACAGATTATCACTTCAATAGCTTACTATCACACATTTTAAGGCTGATACAAGCCTTGAATTGGGCTTCCCAGCAACTTGAAGTTGACACAATGAGATCTGCAAAATTTCTACTTGTAAAAATTGCAATGTTGGCTAATTGCTTTAATCTATGCTAATCATATATTATATCACCTAAGTTTGAGCATGTTACCAGAGGAAGGTAAGCTTAGGTCGAGTAATCTATTGGCGTTAACCTCTAAGCACTTGGTTGATAATTACTTCGTCTTCTGCTCCCTATGCGTACGCCAAAGACTGCATACATTTCTATGCTATACTGTACATACACACACACACACACACACACATACACACACACACACACACACACACACATATATACAACATACGTAATATGCAGGAAGCCTTAAAGGCTGTTTACCCAGCCTTCCATGTACTGCATTAACTTCATGGTTGTGAAAGCGTCACTAGTGCATCAATTAGTATGAACATGCATAATACTACAGGGATGATAAAATGCTATGCCCATTCCCTCAGGTTGATATATACCCAAAATGTCACCCAATGAAATTACCAACGAAAGACAAACAAAAATACTACATACTCAGGCCACAAGTCATCTCTATGGGGTTGCAAAGTCCTGCGATAGCAAACAGCCCCTTGACTGGACTCTATGACCCTGACTACCATATATACTTTAATTATTGTCGGGTGATTTTAGTGATTTACACATTTTTAAATGCATGGACAGCCATGTTTCGTTATTGTACAAAATCCCAATTTTAATCTTCCCAAGTATAAACATTTCTGGATGGCTTCCAATCCAAAAACCAGTCACTATAGAACTCCATGCACATTAAGTACATACAGTAGATATAGCCTCCTTAACTGGTGACTGTGGGACACCACAGACATGGCATAAAGGAGCAAAATAGCAATCTGTAAGGAATAAGACTACCTTTGGTTACTTCTCTGTGTAAGAATCAAAAAATGGAGGTACAAATATGCACAAAAAAATGCATGTATAGACGTATGTTATACATGCATTTCGTGATTCTTACACTAAGAAGTAACCCTACCTTTTGACTACTCTTATACTCGGTGTAAATAATTGACCACACACACCACATACACACACACACACACACACACACACACACACACACACACACACACACACAGGAACATTACTCAAGAAAGGAAGTCACATCATGCTACAACAATTCAAAATCTTCTCTATTGATGACCTGATCTCAGGTTCTCACCTGCATTGCCATATACAGTAAGTGTGATTGGCTGTAAAAAGTACGTACCAGTTCCATAGGCTATAACACACAGAGTCATACATTTACTGACCATTACATATTCATTACTGCATCACTCTTACAAACCGTCATATTTGCCAATGATGATCACTCATGAAATCAGTGAACTTTTTTAGTGACAAATTCCCCATTTTAAAATAGTTTTGCTCTCACCCCCACTTCTGACTGAAATAACATTCAGAGAAACAAGATGATTTGGAATGATATCATGAGGTAACCAGTTTATCTCCATGTCTGAAATAGCACAAGGCTAGACAGAGTTTAGGTGGATAGTGCACAAATTCCTGCATTCAGTCAGTTGTAATGCAGTGCTATGTATGTGAGCATAGACGGTCCATGATGTGAGGCACAGTGCAGGATGTAGGACTCCGTACGCTGCACCCACTCTGTCCACAACATCTCTAGCCAATGCTATTCTGATCTTTGCTTATCTAGCCCCACCCAACAAAACACCCCTACCTTGTTGCAACACACAGTCAAGTCAAGCATGAATGTAAGTGGGCATTTCTAAAATGGTAGATTCTACCAATCTTTGTCATAAACTCTAAATTTTCAGCTTTTTCACCTGAGGAATTTCTTCCAATTAAAGATACAAAAGGAACCCTGGATATGAAACAGGTGAAACCAAAGTCATTTGTCCCAGCAAGAACCACTTTTTTGATCAGAACAAGTATGTATGGGAAAAGGAATAAGAATCTGACAGATTGATGTTTCTTGCTATACGTATGTAAATTCCGTGCAATTTTAGCCAAGATAGGGTACCCAATGGGCAAGTATACACACACATAGCACAAACATACGTACTCTACACACAAACAAACGTGCACACAATCCTGTATACTAATATGCCAGTAAACACTCCACAAAAAGTAATAATCTTACTCATTCCGAATTGTCCAAATGCACCTCCCTGTTTCATTGACACTAGCAATAAAAGAGTGCCCAATATGGCTAACATTGCCTGACATGATGGTGCCATTTGCATCGACATCGCACGGTATCTGAAGTCCAAGTAAGTCCTAACAAAGAACAGAAAGAAGTGTGCCATCAACACATGGCAGATCAAAGGACGATGTAAACAACTCTCCAAAATAGCCCATAGCCATTCAATATAGAGCCAATGCTCACATTTGCACCCAAATACACCCATAGACACAGTGTGAAAAATCACAAAAGGAAAGAGTACATTTTGCATGATAAAAGTGAAGCCATCATATGCATACATGGGTATAGACAGCCAAGAACACATATAGAGAGTGTGCATGACAGAAAACACTTGACCTTGGTCACTGGTGTGGGAAGAACTACGTAGATAGTAGTGTGCGTATCCTAGCAATGCTAGCATGACAACATGCTACCAAATATGGAAGCAACATAAAGAGTATTATCACACGAAAACCACATGTTGTGTTAGGCTTCAAATCAAATTATCATCTTGTTCATCTGTAAAAAGCTCCTAGACACACAACCAGCAATACAAATCAACAAACTCTATGCATCACACAGTTACTTGCTAAATTCATGAAGGAATGGTTAGGAATTATCACCAATGTGTACTTATTTAGAAGAATATATCCATTCAGATACATTTGTGGGTTGTCTTTCGGGGGGGGGGGGGGGGGGGGGGTAATAATCATAAGTAATCATTACATGATTGTACAGAAAATACATACACACCCCTACATATTCAACTAGTGTCCCATAGCCAAGACCACTACTGTACACTGCACTCTTCATTTGGTGATTATGAAGGCATCATCGACCAGTGATGTCACTGTCATAGGCAACTAACAAAGGAATGACATAGTGGCTTGGGCTACTACACAACAGATATGAGTGGATGTATCCTGGCAAATATCCTGTCTGAGTGTACTGCAGCAAAAGTACAGTGCGGATTGCCTAGAGTTCCATCCTCCCACCCGGACAACCAAAACTGTACTTCTGCTGCAGCAGACCTAGACAGGATACAACTGGTACAATAATACATCCATACTCATAGACATACTGCATATTACGAACAACGGAAGTGGTTCATATATAGGGATGATGCAGAAAAAACATGGCTGCCCATACATTAGAACTGTCTATATTTTTGCTGAAAACTCATACTATAATATAAAGATAACCCCATGCCAACTATTGTGAAAACTATAGAATGTATAAATACGAGTGAACATGAGGGGCTTTTGGAGGGAGACAAATTCGCCAAAGATAAAATTATAGTGAATCCAATTGTTAATAACTCCCGCTTACAGCTCAACTGACAAAGTACAATCGGCAGTGAGGCTATCAATGACCCCACACACTTTGTAGGTACGTCCTACACTGTTCGTGCTTAGAGCCACTCTTTTGGAAGTTCCAATCACCTACTATCATGATTGTCACAATACGTATCTTGCGCCATAATAGAATGCTCGAAATACACACAAACGAGCACAACAGAATACCAAAATTCAGCATACACTGTACGCACCATATCCCACAATATTCTTACATTCCCATGGGAACAATGGGATGAGCGGCATCATATCACAGCTATTACAGTTTTTTCAACATCCCAACTTTCATAAAATCAAGAAACAGAAATGATAAAATTTTCACTAGAAAAAATATTATTATATATTATATTGATAATATTACAAACACAGAGCAACCCGAATTTAACCACAATGTACAGAACACATGAAAATTTGCGCCAAAGTACTGAATACCGTACTTGCACAACCAGCAATTGAGGTTCTCTGAAAAACTGTGAAGGAGGATAGCGCAGAGAAAATACCTCACATGGCAGTGGGGGTGCATGAATGGCCTGAATAACCCTCATGTGTGCGGGGTCAGTAGTACAGGAGAAAAGTGACAATAATCATATGCATACATACGTACGTACATATAGGGACATGCATATACAAAGGTGCATACATAAAGTACATACTCTCAGCAACTTCTATGATATTAGGGGTATGTATGTATGTATGTATGTATGTCATCCAGTAAGATATTGATGACAGATATAAGCTAAGTCAACAGGCGAAGACGTACACTTCTCAAAGACCAAAATAGAAAAATGGTGATTACATTGTTACAGTACACCAGTAGAATGAAGAATAATATAAAGCGTACCAACATAAAATTAATATTAAAATGTGACACAACTATACGTGAACAAAAATGTTCAGCAAAGTTACTGCAGATCCCATGTCCACTCTTCCCTGGGAGTGTCCCAGTCATGGCTGCAACATCTTGTAGTAACAATAGCTACTACAAATTCTGCCAAATTTGACAGGTACAAAGTGTGCATGCACACATATGCCTATACCTAAACAGATGTTCACAAATAGTGCACAGAAGAATACTCCACAGTATTGACATGACTGTAAAGCACAAACACAGACAGAAATTAGGGTACAATGGTGCTACAATGCATCGTAGCTGTATAGGGAGGGCACTGCCTAAAACTGGCAATGAATAGGGAGGGCACTGCCTAAAACTGGCAATGAAAAAGATACCTAATATGTGTGTTATTCCCAGGGCTGCAGACTCCCTCAGGAGTAAAGCAGCTGATCCTCTTTCTCTACTGTTGCTAACATCCTACCCTCCACAATGCACTTAGCACTTTGTGCTAATCACATTCTAATTATAAATCACTGGCATATTGCATGCTGAGACGAGCCACCCGGAATCCATAAGACAGTAGTACACAGTTACAAGGAAATATACAAAATTTAAGACTCAATCAATTTGCTATGAAGACTTACAAAGCTAGTACAAAACCACTACATCATAGCCACCACATAACAAGACATTCACATGATCCCAAAAGAGACTCAAATCCTACATCATTTCCAGCGAAACACTTCTGCTAAGTACTACGTAACACTATATCATGCAAACAAGGATGTGACACAGGTAGTGACACAATGCGCAGAAACCATGCACAAATACATACATACAGTACGTATACAGATATTATACATATGGACAAAAACATGACTGCAAGCAGCAGTTCTTCATCAGTCAACCCAAGTGAGTGGGCTACAAGACAGGCAAAAGATTGATTCCAGAAGATACCGTATACAAAGAATACTGTACATGCAAATATTACTTTGGTAGCGATATTTAGTTGTCTACGAATTCTCAAAAATACCAAATTGCTTTATCAGTCTAGTGTTCTCCCCACGTACCTTAAAGCATGTCGGTCCAATATGCCTACTTTTCTAACACTTTTCTAACACTAATTGTACTTTTTTAATACTATTTGTAGGGAAAAAACATGCATGCATTCATAAATTATTGAAAATCTATGTTTAATATAAATCATCCTATCATAGTGGCTAAAAAGGAGCTGTATGCAACAAATTTGTGATGCATGTACAGTGTTAGAAATAAGGAGCAAGTGTCGGATGGACAAATGTCCTAGCACCATTATTTTGGGTCAGACAATTTCAGATTTACTCGGAAATATTTTGGAGAAGTACACATGTGCCACAATCGATGTGCATCAACAGATAATAAAAGCATAAATAGACATCCTCAGTATGAATGACTTGGTATCATCACTGTGTGTGCGTGAAATGAACATGAGGTAGTGCTCAGCCAAATGTCTGACCCAAACTTTTTTGGGTCGGACAAAATGCCAAAATGGTCAGACAATGTCTGAATGCTAACCATTATTTCTAACACTGCATGTATGTACTATATGATGATGTACGTATGCATGTATGTACTATGTGATGATGTACGTATGCATGTATGTACTATATGATGATGTACGTATGCATGTATGTACTATATGATGATGTACGTATGCATGTATGTACTATGTGATGATGTACGTATGCATGTATGTACTATGTGAGGATGTACGTATGCATGTATGTACTATGTGATGATGTACGTATGCATGTATGTACTCTGTACATATTCAACATGCCTGAAATTATTTCTGGGGAGAACACTGTATCACCACTACTTATGCACAAGTTATATGTATATACCTGTAGGAGAAATTTGGACAACCCATTACGCTTATAGTGAAACCTGTCCTGAAGACTACCTGTAAAGAAGGACCACCCGCAGTGTATCTATAGAGACCACTGTAGGCTAGTCTGTGAATCACCTTAGTCATCCAAAACAACCTGGCAATTGAGACCACCTGAGAATTAGGGATGGCATAAGGCAGTCCCTAGGGTGGTCTTAGTTCACAGGTTCCATTGTACTTCTCTAGAATCTCAGAAACAAACTGTACGTACGTATTAACAAGAGCTCACTTCAGACACAAAAAAGATTAAACTGTCCGGGGCTGGATCGAACCCACTATACCTTAGCACTACGAGCTGCAGTGGAACCTCCGATAGCAGACTCTCCCTGATAAGGACACAGTATAATAAAAAAGGAAAAAAAAACAGTTGAATTTATGTCGTCTCCAAAGTGTCCTCTATTCAGAGGTCCTTGCTGCTGAAATCTATAAACACATATTATGCTATCTGCTGCCCAAGCAGCCTGTACACTGGACAATTGCCAGATTCAAAACAATGGAAGCAGCAAACAACAGCCTTCCTAACAGCCATGAGCAGACAACATGCTCAAGAATGCAGAAAATACACATTGTAGCCATACCACAAAAAGAGGCAGACATTCCTCAGGGCCATGGGCTTACACAGGTCCATGCATAGCCTGCATGCACACATGTACCACATTACAACTCTGGTGACAACATACTATAAATAGAAGGGTATGCTGCCTCAAGAGACCAAATTATGAATGATATGAAGGTATCAGAAAGTGCTGACTATTTCGCATAGAAATGGTTACATTTCAAAGATACTTTGTCTTCTAGCAGCCAAGTAGCACCATTCCAGACCTTGCCCATAAGGAAGCACAGCTATATCTATTGGTATGTGATGGATATGTGGAATTCCTCCACCCACACTCACACAGAAACATTAGCAGGGGAACTATGGCATTCATGTACACATCTTAAGATCAAATCATTGAATAGCGAAATCACAATACACTAAAAACATGACATTGTGTTAATTACTGTGTACATAAAATGACATGACAAAGAACCACTTGGTAAAAATGGGTACAAATCCATATAAAGAGTTCAACATAATTCCATGATTTGTACACTGCAACCATAACATGATGATAATGCATACGCACTTGCACTTACACACACACACACACACACACACACACACACACACACACACACACACACACACACACACAAACACACACACACACACACACACAAAATCAATGAATGATGAATATTTCACACGCCATGCACAATACCCTACAATGATGATAATTCTAGCTTACTCTTTGCACCAGCATACCTTAATCTGACCAGTTGCTATGGTGATTGCTGCAGCAGAGGTAAATCCACTGATCACGGGAAGAGGAATGAAGTCCACAATGAACCCTAGGAAGTGGACGAAACACAACAAACTGTTTCCATTCAACAATAGCCACATGGTGATTACGACATCATTGTTGAGGAAAATCAACCGTAGATGTACATCCATGTTAACCCTACATAGTCAAAATATGCCTTCTCGCTCATTATGATTTGCGTAAACTTAGTTTCATAACACTTCTTGAATATCTCTAGTAACTACAAATCAGGGTTACATATATCCAGGACCTAAATTTTGGATCATTCTCCTCTGAGAAGATAATTGTTCTACACTTCAAAAGCAGCATCCAAGACCACTTTTGACCGTTTTCTGGAATCATTCTTGTCTACAGCCACTCATGTAGCACATACTCTTAATAGGGAAAAACCCCACACCTCATAAATACAGACTAACAAATACATAAAACATATACAAATACATAAACACACATACAAACAACTATTTATAGAATACACACAAATGCTAGCAGACTAACAGACGCAGGTTTACACACGCCTGCCTGCACACATATGCACACATGCACACATACACCCACCCACTCACAAAACTAATTGCACAAAACCCATATTCCAATCGCTCCTTGCGACAAAACCAAATTAGCCCCAGTCGAGTGTACAACATGACCCATAAGCTTGTCTTCAATGGGTGTGCGTCTGCTCACCTAAGTTAAGGAGCCCCATTACCAGCTGAATGATCCCACACAGTAAGCACAAAGCAGCTGCATATATGGGGGCCATAGCAGGATCTGCTCCATCTGAAATGGCTCCACCAATCACAGTTGCTACAATGAGTGACATAATGGCAGTAGGTCCCATTGTGATGTCCTTGGACGTGCCAAGCAGAACATAGGTAAAGCATCCCATGAACGCAGAATACAGTCCAAACTGAGAAAACAATTGGAAAAGACAACAAGAATAGACAGCTGAATACATGTACAATGGACCCACAGTGAGACAAACACTTCCCACAAGGCAATAGAGAGGTGACCCTTACTTGGTTTCCTGTATTAGTTCATGTGTACATATCACATCCCGACAAGAAGAACATCTGATGTTCAGAGCTATGCATCTTTAAGGGTATAGTACTTTAAAGTTTGCCTTAAGGTCTGACTGAATTTTTGTACATAATAGCATACAAAATATATTGTAGTACCAAATTCTCATCAAGTACAGTTTGCACAGATGAGCATTTCCTAAAGATATCACAGGAAAAATATCTGTGGATCACAATTTGTTGAAACAAGAAATACATACGTAGCATATGAGTTGAAATGTGCACTAAAGTTTTAGAGTGCACATTTTCACAGCTGAAGTTCCAACCACAAGTGCGTAAGATGAAAAAACGACCCTCAAAATATCTACTAAAGACCTATACAGTAATTATGTTAATTTATCACTGACATCACTATATGTACACACACATATAGGCACATATAAAATGTATGCCTACATATAGTATAAGATTCCCTCATGCAAACCTTACTATACACTAGTCTCGGAACCAGACCCACATCACAGAGTGTGGTGGGCCGGGTTCTGAGACTAACTATACATGTAGACATAGTACATACATGTGCACACAAGCAGGGACACTAAGAGTGATGAAAAAACATTACATGTAATTTCAATCCAGCAATCTTAGCATATGCAAGAGCTTGGGGTACAACCATCAACCCAACTGTTAACCCGGCCACTACGTCTGAAATGAAAGATCCTAGTTTGTACTTCCGTAGCCACCAAATGAAAGGGACCTTGTTGATCAAATATTGCTTTATGTTGAATATATACGGAAAGCACTCTTCGGCTTCGTATCGCGCTTCTTCTCGGATATTACACGATATCTTTGTCCTTTTCAAACAAGGGATTTTGACAGGACAACATCTCCGGGAATTCCCCTCCCCATCAGCCATAGGGTCGAGTTCTACACTTCTCGGTTCACTGGAATCGTTGAAGATTGTGGAATGATATACTCTGGTGGGTTCGCTTGCTCTCCTCAAGGGGTATCGCTCATCTTGCTCAGAAATCATTCTCAACAGATTCCAGCCTTCGAAGGAAAACGTATTTACGGGTTACTCATTGGGGGAACAGCTTATGCACATGGCTGAACTTTACCTCTTGATCCAAGTTAGATCAGTGTACAACAGTAAACTTCTGTGTAGTTTGAGCAAAGAAAGAAGGGGCTCTTGCTTCACGCTAAAAGGCAAACGCAGATCGAAACGCATTCAGTCACGAGAAAAAGGCTAGACACGTGACAACCACGCCCAACAAAATTACGTATATATACGAAATTGTAAAAACTTTTCAATAATATAACTTAACAGTCACTTTTTGCTTTAATTTGTCGGGCAAACTTAATTTGAAACCCTTGTGCTCGGTCTCTTTGTAATTCATATACTTTCATTAATTTTGAATCCCAACCTCCCATGGATTATATTATATTCAAGCTTCTTTGCACAGATCTGCGCATGCACTAAAAAACTTTATTGCAATCAATTGCATGTATTGGACAGCTGTATGTGTATACATAGCACTTGTAGTGAGACTCACACCTCAACATATTTTAATTATAACTTCATGCATGAGCATTAAATCAATATTTCATTCAGAGTTCAAAAATCTATTGAGAGGCAACCTCGGATGTACGCAATGATATAAACAATGATTTATGATTCATTATGTAATTATTTTCACTTTCAAATTTTCTATTTACAACAAATTACTAAAAAGTGGTAATGTTGCTGTCAGTGATTGCACATTTAATTATTAATACAGTTACATTACAACAAAAAATATTACACAGCAAGAAGGAACATTTGGATTATAATGAACTTTGTCTATGTCAGTCAAACAGTGGCAGTTGGTCTCACAATCTTAGACTAGTGTAGCAATAAAGAATTCTCTGTGTTGGTTTGGCTCCATGAAACAGGAGTCATCTCTGGATATCCATAGGATTGTGATGATGGTGTCATTGGCGGTACTCCAATTGTCTGAGGTGGTAAAGTGCGATAGGAAGTTGAAAATGAGGCCAGTGAACTATGGTGGATATTGACTACAACAGAGTCACTACTAGCCCTAGACATTGTCTGTGGCCCATACTGTTGGAGATGACTGTTTACAGATGATGCGGTTCCACTGGCTGTTCTTGGTACTGGAAGCTGATAGCCATTCTGAGATTGAGGAGCAGGAGAATATGCTAAATCACTGTCTGAAGATTGGTAGGACATGGGACTGTACGGTTGAGACTGAGAACCACTGTAACATGCATTATGGTAGTCATAAGGAGGGGGACTATGATCAGGTAGTAGATTGTTAAAGGATGTCGTTGTATCAAAACTGTATCTTCGGTTTGTCATGCTGGAGGTAGCAGGAAGGTTAAGATCCCGGCCTTGCATCGCCTGATGTTCTCTGAGCAATCCAGCCAGATCGTTAATATAAGCACAAGCGAGCTTTAGCGTGTCGATCTTCGAAAGCTTTCTGTTTGAAGGATAAGCAGGGACCAGTTCTCTTAGCATATCAAAAGCATTGTTGACCGCATGCATGCGATTTCTCTCCCTCGTATTAGCAGCTACGCGACGCACTCTCTTCTTCGGATTCTCCTCGTCACTTTCTTCCGAGCTGGAGCGTGCGTAAGGACTACCGTTGCTTCTATACGAGTTGCACCGATTGTGTTTCATCTTTCCACTTGGGCTGTTACGAGACAGAGATTTCCGACTGCAGGGGTCAGTCGTACTGCACGATTTGTGCCTTTCCTGAACGTCAGCGTCGGTTGAGGTGCAGGTCGGCAGCGAATTTGAAGTCGCACCGACACTAGTTGGTTGGTCCTTGGCAGAAGGGTTTCTTTTGTCCATGCCCATCTGTCAGACAAGTAGCAGAGAAATGTTGTATCAAGATCCTACTAGCAAGCAAGCAAGCTACACGGTGTTTCACCCTACGATTGACCAAACTACGTTCCCCTTTATATACTTGTGCCGAGCGACACTAATCAGTCGCCCACGCTTTTAAGGGCATGTACACAAGACGTCACAAGAATGAAAGGCATGCGCAGTCAAACCACAGAAATGCTCTCTTGCCAGGAGACGATTTCGGATCCGCGAACAAAAGCGTCCAAAACGCCAAATAGGTGCAGTCTGTAGTAATTAATCCCTTTATGATGGCAAGACCCTAGAAATGGATAGAGGTAAACTTAGCACACAGCAGGAAACCATAAAACCTTATCAATCAATGTATTAGAATCTAACAGTCCAAGCCACATATTTGGGCCACTCCACATGCTCAAATACATGTACACATGTGCTAAACTTTACCATAATGCTTACATGTATGCTTCGTGTGCTGTGTATTATACCTTATGTATTCACGAATTTACAGTATGCGTACATGTGTGTGTGTGTGTGTGTGTGTGTGTGTGTGTGTGTGTGTGTGTGTGTGTGCGTGTGTGTGTGTGAACAACACGCATATTAGCAAATAATTATTCAAACTCAAGTTATCAATGAAAGTAATAATGAATATTTATATAATATTTGTCTGAACATGCAAATGTGAATGTGTGTGTGTGTGTGTGTGTGTGTGTGTGTGTGTGTGTGTGTGTGTGTGTGTGTGTGTGTGTGTGTGTGTGTGCGTTTGCATGTGTACGTGTGTGCACACATGTGTGTGTGTTTGCATGCATGTATGCATGTGTGTATACACTGCATGTGTGTGTGTGTGCGCGCGCGTGTGTGTGTGTGTTAGTGCATGCATGTGTGTGTGTGCATATGTGTGTGTGTGTGTGTGAGTGCATATGTATGTGTACGTGTGTGTGTTGGTGTGTGTGTGTGTGTGTGTGTGTGTGTGTGTGTGTGTGTGTGTGTGTGTGTGTGTGTGTGTGTGTGTGTGTGTGTGTGTGTGTGTGTGTGTGTGTGTGTGTGTGTGTGTGTGTGTGTGTGTGTGTGTGTGTGTGTGTGTGTGTGTGTGTGTGTGTGTGTGCATCACAGAGCAACTCACTGAGGACAACAACATATACACAATCCATTTCAGTACTTGGAATCAAGCCAGAAGCTAAGCAAACTATTACAAAATGTAGCTCTAAGTGGAAAACATCTGTGGTGGCTTGAAAAGAGGCAGTAATATGGTTATCTGTCCAACTGTCCTGTCCATCCCCCTACCAATGGTGGTGTGCACTGCTGCAATACAATAAGAATGGTATCATGGATAGCTACTTCATATTATACAGCATAACAGCTCTTTGTGTGTTTAAGCATGCACTTTCAAACAATACCAGGAATACAATATGAAAAGAGTGGACGATCTGTGATACATTTCTGTACAACCTATAGCATAAATGCACAACAACGCAATACAAACACACACCTATGTATAAACAAGCAATGTTGTTTACGGCTATAAGACCACATGCAGGGAGACATGCTGCTGTGTGTGATTATGTCTATATATAGGGTTACTATGCTCAAAGGTAATTAGAATCCTATGGGTAAAAGGTGACAGTAACTGTTGGTATGCCTGTAGGCCTATATATAATATAGAACAGGTAAAATCTCAGTGGGGGTACATTCCTAACAATATTCATAACTTTCAGGTGTAAATTTACATACGAATTATGCAAGGGATCCAGTGACAACTTGGAGCAGTAAACAAGATGGACCAAAGCATGTAAGGAATGTCAAAGTGGAGTGATCCTGAGTGGAGTGTGGGGGGCCCCAGGCACACTGGACCAGGTGTGAACACCATGACAGCAGGGATGGTGGAACCAGTAGGTCCTATGCACCATTTTTGTCCCCAACCCCAGAAAACAATCATGCTATGTCAACAAAGTTCTCACAACAATGAAGATGGGAAGTAAGCCACAAATATCAGATGAGTAGACTAGGCCCTTGTTTATCTGACCACATCTGTTCCTCAAAGGTGTTGGATAAATCAGGGCACATTGTACACAACTTAGTGATAGGATTCACAGAAGTGTTGGATAAATGAGGTTTTCAGATAAACCAGTGTCCGATAAATCAGGTGTGACTGTATATTGTGATAGTAGTCATCAGAATTTTATATATCCTCACTGCTTCTGTACAACTTCTTCAAGGTTTGCGACGTACAGGTGTCTCTGCACAATGTGTGAATGTACAAAGCAACACATTCAGAACAAACTAGAACTCAGCAAGTACCATCAAGGGCAAACTAAACAAGTACGCACTACCAGAAACACTATCAGTGTTGCCTTCACTACTGTACACAAGGGAGGGAGGGAGTGAGAAGCATTTGATATACAGGATTATGTACTGCATATTCTGTGTATGTTCTTTTTAATCAGGTTTGACTGCATCCCAGAGTAAAGTGACAATACCCATACACTCACAGATAAGAAAGATCGACTGATCTTACCCTTTTGGTGTGCTATTGAAAATACAGTAAGCAAGTAGCAAGCAGATCATGTACCATTCCTTTGTACATGGGTAACACGTTACAATCTGGTGAAATGGTGGGCAGGCTTAGCGCTGTCAAGGTGTACACACTAACCATCCTGTGAATGGTGAAAATTTGTATCAGTTAAAGAGACAAATGGAGCGCTGGTATTTGGTTACATAGCACGCCAGACACAAAAGGAGAGCAGTTGATGCGGTTGAAACAATATAGGATGGAATTTATGATAATTTGTACACAATAGCATGCACTATGAATAGGATGAGGTACAGCATTTACCCCAAAAGACCACCTTCAGCAAGTGTACTCTGCATGCTGGCAAAGTACAGTACAGTTGCAAATGTTCATATACATGGGAGTACATGGATTAATCATACATGTGCAAACACACACAGATGCACCCACACACACACACACACATACACACACACACACACACACATTCACAGACACACACACACACACACACACACACACACACACACAAACACATTCACAGACACACACACACATACACACACACACACGCACATGTACAAACACATACACAAACAAACAAACAAACAACAAGCACACACAAATGATAACGATCAATATCGGTCATGCATTCAGCTTATCAGTACTGATTAACCATGGACATTTCCTTTGGTACAGTACCCTCAGAGAATGGCTTCTTCCCTACCAACTCACAATGAACAGCAGGACAGGAAATCACCTTTGTAATATACCATAGCAACCTACGCACATAGCTGTTGCGAAAATAAAACATCAGCTGGTCACACCCATTGAGAGAAAAAATTATCTGGCCTAGCCTTTTCATTTATTAAATTTTGTCACCCAATGACATCATACAGTAGCCTAACACCATAGATACTCAGTACTATGGTTACATACGTATCTATGGTAATATTGGCCCCTACACTAGACCTAACACTCACGCATGGTGAATCAGGTGACATCCGTGCACAGATCACATGAATGCTTGCCTAAAGTTTCCAACTGACAAGTTTTACAATACACTCCATACCCTGGCTCCATATCTTCCTTCAGTGATTGTTTAGAATAAATTATTGTGTACTGTGTACTGGCAAAGTCAATTGCATCACCAAATATAGGAGTGTGCCCATACATATGTACAGTACGTACAGTTTGTACTGCTTAAGCGCAACCTCTAGCACTACATGAACCAAATATTGGAGTGTGCCCATACATATGTACAGTACAGCACGTACAGTATGTACTACTTAAACGCAACCTGTAGCACTACATGGTCTACGCATGTAGGTTTCTGGTTAGGAACATACACTGCCCCTCACCATAACCCCAACCACTGACAGACCACCACTCATGGGGAACTAGCCATTAAACAAGGCCCATTAAAGAGGTTACTACCATCAGATTCTACAAATGAACACAATGTCATCCATCACACACACCATGCAAATAATTATACTGTATGTTCACACACATAGAGTTAACTAGGATGTATACACATGACAACACAATCAAGGGATTTAGTTTTCAGCATTCGAAGTGCAACAAATATGGTATACAACCCAAAGGAGGTTTGCTACTATAAAAAATACTAGGTGCTATTTTTCTCAGCCCCTGATGTCATCTCAAACACCTGCAAATAGCAGTCATACATTCTGGTGCAAGTTGACCGCACATACATATGACTCAATAGTCCATATAAAAAACCCTACATTGAGATAAAATGGTATAGTGACCCTCTCTAACCTGACACCATAGGGTCGAGTATCTATGCTGACACTCAATGGGATTTGAAAAAAGTGTCAGATTAACAGGTTGTTGGATTAGAGGATGACTCTCAGCATACTTTAATACTACACTTGTACCTCATAAGATGGTTAGATTGGAGAGAATGTCGGATTACAGAGGCATCACTGGATGTCCATATCTGACTTTCTGTGGGTGTTCGCAGTCAGATTACAAAGGTAGTTGGACTATCAAGTGACTCCTACCATACTTTAACATGGTGAATGTACCTCAGAATAAGATCAGAATAGAGAATGTTGGATTATATGTACATACAGTAGGTATATCAGACTCCATTGCAAACAGTACATTAAAGCCTGGAGAAACCTGTACACCATTGATATGTGCATTTGGGTCTCACAAACACAATGTATCTAATTGCACCTCCCAATGCAAGAGCATTTGCCATTAGAGGATGGAACCAGGTATCCTCTAGGATTTCACAACACAAGTTTGCTTTGAATTCTTGCTTTGAGTTATTTCCAGAAAGAAACAACTCAAAGCAATAATTCAAAGCTCTTGTGTGATTTACACTCCACACACTTCTACAGCAGTGGAAATTCCTACACACACACATACATAGTGCATAGGCCTACTGAGGTGCGGGATGCAGGAGTTTGTTCTTGTCTAGCACTGAGCATGGATACGTAAGTGGCATGAAAATTGGTGATGATGCCGTCCGTTTCGTTTCAAAATTTGCAAAAACGAGATTCGCTCCAAGTGTATACTAATTCAAATTATAAATACACCTAACGTACGTCATTGATAATCCCAATTATACAATGATCATAAGGTATACATACATGCCCTATACTGCTTTTCATAGGGAAAGGAGCAAAGTAGGCTTGCATGGATCAAATACTGTCTTCAATACAGACCACTTGTACAAAAGGCAAACACTCCTAGATGAAATACCACGGCCAATTCAAAGTGTATTGTGGTTGGCACTAACCACCACAATCCATTACGCACAACTACTAACACAAGTGAGAGGACACAGGAGGCATTGTTGTGTGCAGCAATGTACATGCTAAAACAAGTGCTAAATTCACACTAGATTGTGAACACTTGTTGGTACAGATAGTGATAAAAAATGAAGACATTTTGTGTGAAGCATGGAACAGGGATATGTGTTCGCACTGTACAGGACACACAGCAGAATGTGCCTACATGATCACTCCAGACAGCCCACACTAATGCACTAAGCATGGAATCTGAAACCACAACACCACAAGATACCGATGTATCAAGAACAAACCACAACACTAACACGATTGACTGGTAATTGTGTATATAGTATGCACACCAGAACCACAATTGCAGCCAGTATGTACGTACATGGAGACTTGTCATACATTGTCAACATAATGTCAACCATTAAAATTTCTTTACATGCTTAACTGCATTACCCTCTGTAACAGTCTTGGGCACGTACAGAAACTGTTACAGTGTAAAACACATGCTTTTGTACAACAGGAAGTACAGTATAACCTCGTTAATAAGAACACTGTTAATGAGTAATACCTGGTTAGGAAGTACAAGGAATGATACCCCAGCTTATAACCCATAATACTAATCTATATGGTTAGCAAGTACTACTGATAGTGAGTAGCAATTTGGAGGGTCCCCAGGTGTACTCACTAACGAGGTTTGACTGTATATAGCCTTACCAATGGCAATTGCCTCAACATAAGCATGACAGGATAAGGCCCTTAACACATACAACAACTGCTGTCCCATAAACTATGCCATACTAGCTACTCTAGATGTGTATATACGTATACGTAGATGGACTAAACATAAGTGGTAGTGTTGTCCATTGGTCTGTTTGTATACATGCGTATATGTACTGCATGCGTGCATGCGCGCGCGTGCGTGTGTGTGTACATGTGTGCGTGCATGTGTGTGTGTGTGTGTGAATGTGTGTTTTTGTGTGTGTGTGTGTGTGTGTGTGTGTGTGTGTGTGTGTGTGTGTGTGTGTGTGTGTGTGTGCAATAATGACTAATTAATACAACATTACAAAGGTGAACAGCAACTACATTAACAGGGATCTGCCCAGGTATAATCTTCCAAGTTCTAAATAAATTTCTAAATAAAATAAGTAAATTTCGCAAACACAGAGCTGAAGACCTACTTCTAAGTGTACCTTTCAACCGAAAACATAAGTGAAAGCTTTATTTTTCAAAGCAATAGACTAAACATGAAGCTGATGAAGTGTTATAAAACAGGTTTGGAGAAAAAAAACTTTATTAATGTGATCTAAAATCCTCTGTCTCTGAGAAACTAGAGGTGGTTGGCCATGAATTTTGCTGGTTGGGTCCGACCACCTCCGGCCAGTGTAGGCAGAACTCTGCATTAACCAGACTTCCACAAAATGACTGATTTGCAACAAATACATTTAATATCTGGAAGAAAGGTATGTGTGAAGCCAAGAATGCACTGAAGGAATGACAGGCTTTCCAGTACCAGATCACATTACACAAGACAAGAACACCAAGGTACCTACACACACAGAGTGGTCACTAAAATATGCCAGAAATGTACATGACAGGTATTCAGGACAGCATAATATTATTATAATAACACACACATGCATGATCTTAACCACAAAAATCACATGTACAAAGTGTATACATGTATGTACACATACAATTATGCAGAATGACTCACAACAGGATATGTATCCTGCTTGAAGGTGACATGGTGTCATGCAAAATGACATATGGAAATCTATAACACATCATCACAAAAGGGCCCAGTGCATTCTTCATATGCAAACAACCCAAACACAGCGGAACAAACAAAAGGTCATGTTTATCCTACAAGCATCAAATAATGCGTGTACATATAGCTTAAATCAGCGGGGATCTCACTGCAGGGCCACAGCTTGTACATACAGTACTTGGCTTTGCTCTTGGGACACCATCATATGTTAAGTGCACATTCTCTGAAGCTAACATCATAGATACTCTATACCCCATGCTTACATCAACATCAAAAGGGTGATTATATAGCTAATGGATACATGTATACGTACATATGTGCGTAATTGTGAAATGAAGTGTATTTGTGTACCGTGTGTGTATATTATATAATAGTAATCACTTACAATTATTATCATTGCATATTAATGTATATCGTAATGACGCAGACTTAAACTGCTATCGTTTATATCACATACAAAACAGGTCTTGATTTACAAAAGAATACTGAAAAATTTCTTTGCTCCTTGTAATTTCAAATCATGTATTCAGCAGACATGTATGTACATTAATATGTGCTGTATATTATATGTACAAACCTTGATCACACAAAATTGGACATTGTATATATGTACAGTGAAACCTCTCTAACCCGACACTCAATGGGATTTGAAAAAAGTGATGAATTAGGAGATTGGCGGATTATGGAGTGAAGCTTTCCATACTTACGTACGTATGGTGACTGTACCTCATAAGATGGTTGGAACTAGAGAGAATATCGGATTAAAGAGGTGTCAGATTAAAGGGGTGTCGGATTAGATGGGTTTCACTGTAGTAACATAATACATACACAGCCGGAATGTGGAACTTACGCCCCCACCCACGATATACATGACCCCTGCAGTTATAGGTACATAGCAATGTACAGTGTCAATTACAAATACCCAAAGTACTTGTATTTAGTCTCACCTCACAAAATGCAGTGTGTGTATTTACCCCCCTATACCTGTGATGATTCAGTATATGGCAGCTATAATCAAATCACCTCTGGACAAGAAATCCTTTGTCTAATGCATGCAGGGCTGGCGTGATGAAGCACAGTGTCTGACCCCAACAGCAACACACACGACATACACACTGGGCCACTGGCTGTCCCAATGCAGACCTTAGTGGAGTTCCGTCTGAACTGGCTACACTTTGTCAGGGTTTGACTATGAGGAGAATGCAAAAACAATTTGGCTACACACAACCTCCATTGGGTCTGGCTCAAGCCATAGAAACCCCACTTGGGCCTCATGATAATTGGTGACATGGTATCACTACAAGGGCCAGAGGAATGCATGGAAGTACAAGCTCAGCGGCAAGTAGGTCATGAGGGGAGATAAAACACATCTAAAGAACAGCTTGTCCTAAGTAACACAGGGTGTACTTAGGACAAGCATGCATTATGGCCACATAGTTGCCGACCCCTGTCAGTGATTTTGGGAGACAGAATACATTTTGCAGGACATTCACTGCTTCTGTAGGACACTTGTTGCTCATTTTTCAAAAGTAGACATTTAGCAACTTACATTAGTTGAAATATTGGTTGTGGATAGGATAAACAATATCAATTTTGAACTGAAATGACACTAAATGTTCAACTACAGTAGGTTTGACATGTAGTTTGTTGGACAAGTTTGTAGGAAAATCTCAGTTCCTTGTGTCACATGCTTCTACAGGACATTAGCAATAGCTTTGAAAATCAGGGAAAGTTGCAACTTATGACAAATAATTTGTGATTATAGTACTGTAGTTGTTCATATCCTTGACAGCATCGACTGCAGCTGGCTTCCCTCTTAGATCATGCAATTCCCTACCCCTTCACAAACACTTTGTATACATTAATCCAATGATGAAGGTATTGTAGTGACGATGAAATTGCAATTTTAATCGTAATGTCTATAGCGAAGGTCATTTTATGATACAGTACATCCAGGAAAACATGATGCAGCATACAATATCTACTCAGCAGGTGTACTGCAGCAGAAATACACTGCTGATTAACCAAGAGCAAAGCTGGAGGTAATTAGCACTGCATTTCTACTGCAGCACATCTAGACAGGATACTGTACAACTACGTAATTTGTAACTGGTCAATAGTTCCTTGTTGGTGGACTGTTCACTTCACCAAGGTGTGTGCAGCCTCATCTCGAGTTGATCCTGTAACCTGCCCATGCATCAGCATCTAAAGACATACATTATACGACCATGTGTTGAGAAATATCCTGACACATAACATGTGTATTGCATGCACGATTGTAATGTACAGAGATACAGTGAAACTTGCTTAGTACGTACGTACCTCGAAGGGGACACAAAATTGGTTCTTATTATCAGAGGTACTTACTATCAGGGTTGGTTTATGTACATGAGGTATACACAGGGACAGAACGAAAAATACTTACAATCCAGGTACGTACTAAGCAAGTTCCACTGTATTGGCAAACGAAAATGTGATATCTGCCATGTTGCTCACACACCGATGTGCTTGTAAGTAAAGCCCATTAACGAAATGTGCAAACATATACTCCAGCAAATTTCCCTATGTACAGTAAACATACATACTGTATGTCATGAATAGCACGTGCTCATGTGTCAAAATCTGCAAGCATCATTCGAAAACCTGAGGGAAAAACTATGTAGCAGAAGTGAGTTTTTATATAGCAAACATACGTAATCCTAACATGCGGGTGACCATATTTCATGATAAGCATGCAGTATGACAGATGGCACACAAGTCATTGCTACTACAATGGAAAACTAAACTGTACAGAAAGATATGAAAATTATTCAGCACACATACTTCATTAAAACGTGTACAATGCCATGACGTCCCAAAAAACTGTATAATCCAAGTACATTGTTAATTCCCAGGAATAGTCCTGATATCTTGTGTTGAATTATAAGATATTCCAGACATCGCTGGCACTTGGTATACATGTATACACTTCCTCTGTGGTTTCAGCAGTGTAAACTGGATTGTACAAGGCAGTGTAACCCACCTCTTAGTATCCTAGCAACAAGCAAACAGTGGTATAATGTGGATCTTGCTACATCCATATATGGTCAGTGTTATAGACTGAAGGAAAGTAAATTTATAATATACCAAGAATCATAACCAATGGAAAAAGGGATGTTGGGATCAATCATCATGCAGTGGAACCAGGGGGGGGGGCGGCAACTCCCCCCCCCCCTAAATTTTAGTTGAGAGGGCAGCGCTCCCCTAAATTCTTATTTATACAATAATACTGATTACCATGATTTTACAATGGAAAATCCAACAATAAATACTGAAAATGTTCCCAAGAATTTTAAAATATATACGATTTTTCAAGAAAAATTTGATGTTTCCTCCAAAGAAGTATCAAAGGATAACATGCGTTTAATTGCTATACACATCATGCATTGCCCAACCCTAAAGTTTACACATTCCACCGCCACTGCATCAGTCACCAAAAACACTGGAGCAAGGAGAGAATCCCATTCCACAGACACTCCAGACATCACTGGCGCTTGCGACACATGAATTCAAGTCCAATTACTCCCTCGTGACCATTTCCTCTGTGGTTTTAGCAGTGTAAACTGGATTGTATCATAGACACTATGCCATTTATGATTGTACCAGGCAGTGTAACCCACCTCCTAATATCCTAGCAACAAGCAAGCATACTGGTATGTTCAGTAGCTCTTGCTACATCCATATATGGTCAGTGTTATGGACGGAAGGAAAGTAAATTTACATAATTACAAGAATCATTTTTAACAATGGAAAAAGGATGTGAGGATCAATCATCTATCACCAAAACCACTGGAGCAAGGTAGAGCTATTTGTTGCAAGGGGTAGACAGCATTGGCTTGGCATGCATGGGGCAACCTGGAGTTTATACATACTATACATACGTATTATATATTATACGTATATATATAATATATAATATGATACAATACAATACGTATACTGCTGAACATGATCATTTTAGAGCTAGCACTGTTAAAGCACACTACATATTTCCTAGTAGAGGCTCATCTGTGCAATACTGTATTCACATACAGTACACGTACAGATTTGCTCATTACCAACAATACATTTCAAAGTAGAGCAATGCACGTACACAATACAAGTATAAAAGTACATACACTACATACATACGTATAATATGACAGTAGCAACACACAGACGGCAATGATTGAATACACTCGACTGATCAGACATTTAGTCTGTCATTGCCTTTGGAGGCCACTTCAAAGCACACGCCATAAAAGACCCTAGCTACAGGAAGTAAAGAGTACCGAGCGAATAGGTGACACCTTCATAAGTGTTGGTACTGGTATAAAGCATAATTGAACTTGCTATTAACAAATACTTTGCATCAATGGGCAGCCAGGTCGCATTCACTGGATTCTGTTGTGACCAAGTGCATTAAGATAAGCATGAAAATTACTCATTACAATCATTCCTTCGTGCATAACATTGAACACAAACACAACACTTAACATGCTTCAACAAAGATACGTACATACAAAAAGCATACAAACTCTTGGATGGCCAACTATGCCCAGTATGCCCTGTATTAAACCTTATATATGTATAAGTATATAAAAACACAGAATTAATGATCACCAAATCGCATTTTTATGTTTTCTATGAATTGAGAATCAATAGTAAAATACGTATGTATGTAAAAGCAATGAGTGCACATTATACATTCACATGCCCATACACACCAGTCATGTGACACATACACACCAGTCATGTGACACATACACACCAGTCACATGACACGTACACACCAGTCATGTGACACATGTACACCAGTCATGTGACACGTACGCAGACACTCATTTCCTTCCAGATTTCAGTCCACTGGAATCCCATACTCGGGATCCAATGCTCATCCTTCCATCAAGTGAACCTCAAACAGAAGAGGCATACACCCACCACACACAGACACACATACACACACTGTACGAGAACACACCAAATGTAAATACTACACAGTACAGTGTGTGTATTCAGTCTGCAGTGACCAGCACAACATCCAGTACAATAGATGAGCATGCACGAACAGTCTACTGTACAATCTTTTTGTCTAGTAGAGCAGCATTATACTGTATGGACATACAGTACATACTGTACACACATATGTACGTATATGCACACGTGCATGAACATCCATATCATGTACACTGTAAGTACAGATTACTGAATACCATGACATACGTACAGTGTACGTATGTCTTGGTTGAATATGTCTGCTTGCATCATTGCCTCTCAACAGCTCACCTGTGCACATATTTTGAAGCTACGTACTTACAAGCAATCATTCATGTAAGACATACCAATCACACTGTATACACTGTGCAATGAACTACCCATATAAGTACATATTTCTAGCCAAATTGCACATGCTGTACATTCGCAATTGTAATGCATACTTTCACACAGGTGCACTGTTACAAAACAACTGAGACAATTGGTCAGTTCCTGTCTCATTGCATCCAATACCGCAAAATGCATGTCACTGTAACAATACTGTTACCCATAAGTATGCAAAGGACATTCACACACCATTGACTCCCGTAACAAGGCTGGATGCCTGTGTACCAATTCCAGTAATGTAGCAACATAGCCGAACCTATATTCATGGGTACATGGAAAACTTTACAAGCTTTCAGAGATATGGAAAGACGTACGCATAAACGTACAGAAATACAAGCCCACAAATAAAACACGTAAACAGTTATGTATATACGTATTTACATGCATATGCACTGACAGGCAACACAGTTCTCATGTCCAAGATAGTGCAAGTACAACTATGTAACTCAATAAAATAAAGAAACACAAGTACTCAGACACGCATGCGCACAATATAAACAATACCATATTATGTCGATTTCTGCTACACGGACTTTACAGTCACATGCACACGCACAAAGACGAAGTAATACTTTCTAATCCTGCACACATGATCAAACTGTGGGAATCTAAGGATTCTAAGAACGATGACAAAACTGCCAACACCCCATATTTGTAACATAATGCTACATTTGTTAATGAATCTAAATACTGATATCACAAGAGAAGGAAGAAGTAAGGGAAGGGCACCCACCCTCAGTGAAAAGGCCCCTATTAAAACTGAACAAAACATTACATCAAAGAATTCAACCTTGAGGAAGATTCCTGTGAAGGTGATGTCAAGATTCTTCACATGATCTGCAGGCACTGGGGTTGACTGGACAGGGATATCAGGTGGCATTCATGGAATTCCAATCTCAACACATCACATACCCCCCCAAGTGGGCTAAGGTATAGGAACTCCCAAACCACAAACCATGAATCGTATTAGACTAAAGTGTGGCCATTTCACACTACTAATTAAGCAAACAGTACAAAAAGTATCATAAATAGTTCTACTATTAGTGGTAGGCCACACATTTACCAAAGCGCATTATTATTATAGATACAGTACATGCATAATAAGAACAATATATTAATGATTACAGTAGCATATCCCCTAAGTGTGGAATGTGATATCTGCTGCGTAGAGATGTACTTGTACATCTTCATACTTAGTGTCATGAAACTATGTAGACTGCCATTCCATCCACTTTTATTGGGAACTGATAACACTGGTCAGCAAATCAGAAATAGTTTCTACACAAAGTATGATTTCCAACAGTTTGCGTAAATTTTTTCCCTTCATCTACCAATACACAATGAAAATATTTATTATTTGCATTGGTATAGATAGATTCTTACATAACAAGGATATAGTAAATCAGGATCTCTGTGTTAATGATTGTCTGTAACTAGTTCAGAACAACTCGGTACAGGCTGCATGTGAACCACACCCCATTTTGCCGACTGGTGATATCAGTCTCTGATAAAGGAGGCAAAAATGGCAGTCTGGTTCCATGAGACTATCTCACAATAGCAAGCATCCACAGTCAGTGTGCATACTCTCAATATCTATCACAAAGTACAGTCACTCCTGGAATGCATGGATTAGGAATATCTAGAAAACTTGCAAATCTGACCAAGACTGTGGCAGAAATGTTTGCAAAATCTCCTAACAAATGTAATTGCTAAGTTGCGTGGTTATCTGGCACCTATTCGGCAACATGCATAATACAACCTATGTGATTGTATCTATGTATCTCCTACAACATTACAAACACAAACAGTCTACAGTGCTTAGCGATGGCAGTCAACTCAATGTACCACTTCTGCTCAACCAAGGAAGCATATCAACTGTCGGAGTGGTGCTTAGACAAAGAGCTAAGGATATGCATTCTGCTGCATCAATAATGGTATCCTAGGAAACAGGAGGATGATGAGACCCTGCTATTACATACCAGGAATTCCAATGCCCAGACATAGGGGTGACCCTATAAACCCACTGGAATAGGCGAACCCCAACCAATACATTCTTTGATGACACTCAAGTGTAAGGCATTCACGTCACAGGAATCTGCTCAGGTCCTAACAAGGTTATGACTTTGTACCCAAAGTATGTACATAAATATACATAACATGCAAGATACACTCATACATATGTACTGTACAGTACAATCCATACTCGCAAAAACCAATAACAATGTATAACACACATTCTCAAACAGTATTGTACACATGTTCAATACTATGCATACTGCATACTGTACTGGACATGAGAACATTTTAACCATGTAAAAGTTAGAAAATCTTTAAAACTTTAATGTAAACTATAAAAGCACTTAATATGTATAGGTATATGACCATGCATACAACACAGCTATGTACATGTACATACATACACTACCTCTGAGATGCACTAACCCCTAACCCTACGAAAGAGTGTACTGCAAATTGCCTCTTCAGAAATACGTACATACATGCACCAGCCGTCTATGAAGACAAAACATTAAGCGCGAGATGTGCAGTCACAAATAAAAAAATCCTCATGTATGTACATTCAAAATTTTTGCTGGATTTCCCCACAGATCTTGTGTGCACAGATGTAATGTCAAACAATCCTAATATGGAATAGATACACATTGATATGGACAGTTGTGTACTAATATGCACATGTAATCACTCGTGACATCCACCCATTGACCACCCCCACTTTAGACACATACCAGGATATGGGTATGCAATACAACAAATTCACACATCATTTACAAATATATGATGCCAATATACCACACAATGTGTTGCTATGATGTTCAATTCTATCATAAAATTCTTCACAGAATACATATGGAATTAGAATCCCCGAGAAGGACTACAGGGAGGAAGGTCGCCACACAATGAGAACTGCGCGGATGGAATAGCAGAAAGTTCTACACAAAAGGTTCAGATGAATAGAGACGTAGATGAATATATTATGTGTGCACGACTGTGCATGTGCAAAATAATGAGGAAATCTTAGTCAAAGAACTCAAGTTACACTTACCACGTACACACATGTATTGTAACATGGCTTCATTTCAGGTGGGGTAAGGGGTACTTGCATGCCCTTCTCCCCTCCCTTGACAATTTCTGATGGTAATATTCATTTTCACAAAATGGCTGCCTGATGCCCCACAAATTTCTGTAACTATTTTGTGCTTTTGATAGCATCCACCCACCACTACCATCAATTTCTTCTAAGAAATGACCTTTCACATTTAGGAAATATGCATTCCAGCATACATACATACATTATACTGTATGTATACAATAATATTATGTAAATATTCACATGTGCATACAGTATGTACCCATGCTTATCATATAGTATGATACATGTATTGTACATACTCACATGCACCTACCCACTTGTCCTGTTTACATTGTACAGTATAATAAATATACACAGACAATGTAAACAGGAAAAGTCATCAGATAAAGTTCATACCTGGCCAACACCTTATCACTCAAATCTGCAGACTTGGCTAATCCTAGCCT
>CAUJGJ010000083.1:1984100-1994100 GCA_963170055.1 Halisarca cf. caerulea
TTTGGGTGACACTCATAAATAAAATGATTGATGTGTATAATTTCATTACTTTCATTAAGATATGCTATGAAAATATGCCCATGGGCATGGGAACCACTACACAATCAGATACCCACAACCTTGTACGTACGTAACATATGCAAATGTTTACGTAATTTGCATGTGAAGTTTTTTGTATAGGACCAAACTAAACATAAAGAGAGAACTGGGTAACAACGACTGAACACATCCACACAATGCACACAAATACATACACACATGCACATACGTAATATGCACATATGTACGTATGCACACATGTACACAAACACACATGCACACATGCACATATGCACATATAGTGAAACCTCCCAAATCTGACACCCAATGGGACCTGAAACAGGTGCTGGGTAAGGGTTGTCCTACTATGGGAGATCGACTATTTGCATACTTATGGTGACTGTACCTCATATGATGGTTGGATTAGAAAAAAGTGGAATTATGGAGGTGCCAGACTATGTACAGAGGTTTCACCATAATTATGCACACACACATGCATGCACGCATATACACGTGCACACACACACACACACACACACACACACACACACACACACACACACACAGACACACACGGACACACACGGACACACACACACACTCACACAGACACACAGACACACACGGACACACACACACACACACACACACACACACACACACACACACTTGCGTAAATCTATGTGAGTACAATGGACAATAACCATGTACTGTATGTAACAACATATTCCTGGCAAGAAGCATCCATTCACAAAGTGGAGAGAGAAACAAAATCTAGACAGTGAGACAGTATTTTCAAAGTTTCGGATGGCCTTTACCAAATGATCACTTGGATTTACGTAGCAAAGATTAGGTACATGTCTAAGTGTGAATGCATGCATACCCCATCATCGGCTGATTTCAAAGCAGATATATACGTGCGTACATTTACACATGCATAATACACCGGCATGGTGACAGTCCACCATATTGCTGACCACACAATATCAGTTGCAGTGCCATATACGACATTCACCAGTCAGTGTTGGGGTCGTTACTATTGAAAAGTAGTTTTGTTACATATTACGGTATACAGGAAATAATAAAGTTGACGTTTGACTGCCAAATTACACCCATAATTTTAGGCGTAAAACGTCCGTTGTTGCTAAAAATTACGCCTGTAGCACACTTCGTAAGAATTCGACAAAATTACGGTTGCGCAATATTATATGACGCATCATAAAAATGTGAAAAATGGCAATAATAAATGATGGAAAATAATGTATCAAAAACAAACAATACCAACGAGGTTATTAAAAGTGTCCTTCAGCCAGGATGACCTGAGCTGAGGCACGCATCATAAAAATGGTGGCCGCGTACAAACATCCACAATATGTAGCTGTGAGCATTTTCATGGAAGAATGTAGTGGAATTTTCCTCCTTTGGTTTGATTTCCTTCAATAATCTTAAAAAGGTTTTGAAAGTGCTGACTAAAGTCCAGCGTTTCATTCTCACGGCTGTCTCGCACTGGCCGCGAGTCTTGTACACACTTGCCTACGAGCTTACGATAAACATTTGGGAAGACATCCATTCCTTTAGAAGATGATACCTTGATTTGAACGCATAAATTTCAAAAGAAATTGCACTTCATATCGATTTTGTTCCTGTAGATTTCTACTCACGTGCGCGTACCCATTTATTTGCCCGTAAATCTTCCGTAAGAAAAAAAATTCAGGCAGGTAAAACGGTCCGTAAAATGGGCATCCGTAGAAGCACGCTACGCTTGTTTTACGTCAACCTTATTATTTCTTGTACCATATATATTACTATGAAAACTTGTAATGCATTACAGTTACATATTACTCAATAATAAATGTAAATAGTAATAATATTATAGATTACATTAACTCCCCTAGTGAAAATAATACCTCCCTAAAGTGTGCATAAAGAAATAATACAGCAAATACCACTACTGCTGCCACATGCTAGACAGAACACATAATCTGCTATACAGCGAAACGTGCTCAGCATGTATCTCAAAGGGGGCACAAAATCAGTACTTACAGCACTATCAGGGTTGGCTTATGTCATGAGGTATACACAGGGACAGAATGAGGAGTACTTACTATCCAGAAGTGTGTACGTACTAAGCAAAGTTTACCATAGTATAATAAACACGTAGGAACATCTTACAGATGTGCCTTGCACTCTTTGAAACCAATTGACTTGACTTCTGCCAAACTTAATCCTTTAGAAACCTGCTGGTCGGTCAAACAGCTGCCCCAAGTCACACTTGATTGGTCACTTCCATGATATGGTTGGAAAACAGCATACGTACATTTGGTTTGCTGTGTCCTCACACTACAATGTGCACACAGGCAAGAGGCCTGCACACCACTGCTCGTGTGTGTCTCCAGTACTTGCTAGTCAAAAAAGCACAGCCTTAGCAAGTGTTCACTATGGGCACCAATTGCATAGGATTTGTAAAGTGCAGTTGTTGAGTATGTGCTGTGCGTTTGGTTGGCATTCCATGTGCTCACTACAGACATCCACAGCTACAGAAGCACACAATATTTTATGATAAGCATAATCATTTTGGATGTTTGGATTGTTTACACAATTTAAATCAATGCAAAGATTAAAAGCTTGCTAATTGCATTGATGAAGCTAATGAAGTTAGAATATACTAAAACAAGTTTCCCAGACAAGCATGATGAGCTACTGAGGTACGAATCCCATTCCTTGATGCATTTATTCCTAAATAACAGCAATGAACCAATAAATCCCAAGAGCATTGAATGAGATCCAATCAAAATTCTCATTCATTGAGATGCAGGGGTCGTGACTGAATCCTGGGGCTGATAAAGCTCACTTCTTCAATGCAAATAAATGGGAGCAACAGATTCTTACAAAGGAGGCAGTCTCTAAAAGGTACACGAGTGAATAAATATTGTCTGAAAACTGTGTACTCCAATTGTAGGATGTCAATAGTGGTAGCAAACTGAATCATTATCTAGTACAAGCTGTTTTCATGGAATACAGGCAAATATGTATACTAAACGTTCAAATTCAACACAGAGACCTTGGGACACAGAATACATCCAAGCATTATCGCATAGTCACAGTTACAGTATCTCTATTCTGTACGTGCACCTGTCTTGTATGACAAATCATTTCTTCATTTAATACACCAAAAAATTATTGTATGCTGTAGTACATACAGTAGATTAGGAAAGCTATTCAACTGCTCTAAATTGTGGCCATCAACTTGCATTGACTAGCTCAGCATGATTGAATTTTGAATTGCATCGACGTACATTGTAAAATACATGTTGCATTGTGGTGCATTGTAGCGTACGTACATATCACATAGTAGTGCGTGGGAACACACATACGTACATACTGCATTGCAGTGCATTCCAACATACTCATATTCATAACATACTCACATATTTCAGTGTATGGTATAAATTGCATCACGGCGCATAGCAATCACCGGTAAGTACAACCTCCCAGCCTTTTCCATGGCACATGAAAGTGCACTGAATCAAAAATGTCATGCCCCATCAAAGCAAAGATCCGAGGCGTTCACTGTACACAACAATATGGTGGCAGCCTGAAGCCAAGAATATAATGGTGTAATGGAGATCTGTGACTAGCAAACTGTACACTGTTACTCAAATTAGAATGGTAAAAACAGCTCAGGATGTATGGGCTAGCATGCTACCTGTGGAAACTGAGTGAATGAGGATGCACTTACTGTGTTCCCACCAAGCAAAGGATACAATCTTTGGTAAGCATCCTGTGATTAGGGATAGCACCCGACAAGAAGGAAGCGGAAAACCCAGCAAAGTTGCAACTTCAAAGTAAGCAGAATTGTCCCAAGTGACATCATCAGTACACATGCTGGGCTTCATAGCTGGATGGCTGGTTGCCACCAGCAGCCTCTCAAGTAGAAACATACAGGGGTGGAAGTGTACGGGTACACACCATATATGCATGCACAGTCTTAAAAGGAGAAACACGCACATTCATAAAGGAAGCTGACCAGGTAGTTATCAATACACAATCAGATGACAGAAAACAGTACAAGGAGCCAGTGGAGATCAACCACTTGTATCAGTAAACACTGACAACAACCAGATTCTACTGATGGGAAAGGGTTCAAAGAGTACTGCATCAAAAAATGAATATGTACTGTATACAAAGGGAAGGACAATACACACAACTCAACTTTAGACAAATCTGTCCCAACCTCAGTCATATGTTTCAAAGATGGTCATATGTCACAACCTTGGTCATATGTCACAACCTTGGTCATATGTCGCAACCTTGGTCATATGTCACAACCTTGGTCATATGTTGCAACCTTGGTCATATGTCACAACCTTGGTCATATGTCGCAACCTTGGTCATATGTCGCAACCTTGGTCATATGTCGCAACCTTGGTCATATGTCACAACCTTGGTCATATGTCACAACCTTGGTCATACCGTATATACATACGTAGGCGATAATTTTTGCAGGGTTTATATTTTGTGATTGAAAAACTTGGCTGTAATTGGCGATATTATTTTCGCAAATGGACCACTCCCTACTATATATTAGACCAATAGACTACGTACTGTATCTAACCAAATATTCACAATTGAAATTTCACAGATGCAGGCTAATTTGTGAAATTTGCAAGAATAAAGTCCGACAAAAATTAGCGCCTGCATATGGTATGTCCCAGCTTTGGTCATATGTCATAACCTCGGTCATATGTCACAACCTCGGTCATATGTCACAACCTCAGTCATAGGTCACAACCTTAGTCATATGTATGTCACAACCTCAGTCATATGTCTCAACCTTGGTCATATGTCACAACCTTGGTCATATGTCACAACCTTGGTAATAATAGTGATCCAGCCTTTGTCATACATATGTCACAAACTTGCATATTTCCAATCTTAGTCAGACATACATCCCAAACTCTCTCTCTCTCTCTCTCTCTCTCTCTCTCTCTCTCTCTCTCTCTCTCTCTCTCTGTGTGTGTGTGTGTGTGTGTGTGTGTGTGTGTGTGTGTGTACGTGTGTGTGTGTGTGTGTGTGTGTACGTGTGTGTGTGTGTGTGTGTGTGTGTGTGTGTGTGTGTGTGTCAAAAGTTGAGACGAAACATCAGCACGAAGCCAGCCAGCCAGCCATCTACTGTAAGACATGGTCTCAATAACATCAGAGACATGCACTCTGCCCCTCAATGGCTGGATAATGCAAGTACTTACAAAACAATCAAATGTCGAGGCCTCCATAACCATAAGAGATTCTGCAAAGTAAAGACTGTGTCCCAAACCTAAGGATTGACTCAGTGTTTATCAGAACCTTGGAAGCAATGTAATTCTAGCTAACATGTGCCAATAAGCTGCTTGTGAAAAATGACATGTACTCTTGAGTAGGTTTGTTGGAAGCAAGCACAGTATGACCACTGTCATGTTGTGGATGTTTGTTGTAAGGTAACACTGAAGGGAAGCTGAGATCATAAAAGAAAGTGAAACTACTACACTTTGCAGTGTACTGGTACATAACATCATTGCATCAAAGGATTTGAATTTACTTTATCGGGACAAGTGATAAAAAATTCAAGTACATTTGTATAATTCTTTATGGTATAAATACGGAAGCTAGTATCTTCATAAAAAAGTGTCATGATCACAGTCAAGTCTGAATGATGTACTCAAACTGTATGCATGGACAAGTGAAACTAATCGTATTCAAGTTAGGTTTACATGTGTTATGTCAGATGTGTGTGTGTGTGTGTGTGTGTGTGTGTGTGTGTGTGTGTGTGTATGTGTGTGTGTGTGTGTGTGTGTGTGTGTGTGTGTGTGTGTGTGTGTATGTGTGTGTGTGTGCATGTGTGTGTATGTGTATCTAGAGTACTTTAGTGAATTCCTCAAATTTGTGCTAACAGGAACGTACACTGTTCAACCTGGCATGTTTGGGTGCATGACAATCATACTATAAGCAATACACATAGCATAGGTTGAATGTACTGTACTACAGTTGAACCTATCTACAATGAACCCTGGACACAATGAACTCCCTGATATAACAAACATAGACCTTAGAATGTACACCTATCTACTCTATTGTAAATGAACCCTGATGTAGTGAACACCCTGATATAGTGAACCTTTTCAGTGGCCCTGAGGGGGTTCGTTATAGAGAGGTTGAGTGTATTTCCTCCTCAACCGAAGCTGTTACTAGTCTTGTGTAGCTACAGCCCAGACAAAATGACATCACATCATAATATAAAAAGGAGCGGAAAGAGTGGTCTGGGTTAAGCAAGGCCAAGCTGTTGCAAGCAGGACAGTTTGTCTTGACAGAGTCAGAGAATGATAATCTTAATCCAGATTGGAAACAATTACTTTTTAATCTTTCATCAGAGAATTCATGATCATACAATATGAATTACAACGCAATAGTAATGCATGCTTCTCAACTCCTCCCCTCCAGGTGATCCCATAACACACACATACAGGAGTGCAGTGCGGTAACTTCTTGGCAACAACATCAAAGCATGTGTGGATGTCTATGATTACATATAAAAGATACACGATCACATGAACCTTAATTGAGATTTCATGTATGACAGTGCACCACCATCATGATAGGAGAGGAGTGAGTTAATAATCCCACGTATTCACCAGATGCCTTGCTATAAGGCATCACCACGACAGCTATAGTACGCCGCTGAGACTGAAATCAACAGAGGTAAAACAACGAAAATTCTAGCACAGCAACACATATTAACCACTGAATAAAGCAACTGGTATAGGAAGACAAATAGAGACTGCACAAATCATAGACGCTCTCTGAACAAATCAAGCAGTACGACATTAACCCTTTTCGGTTTATCGTCCACTTTAGTGGATGCGTATGTTCGCGTTTGCGCGTATGGATAATTTATACGCGTTCACGTTCGTCGTCCACTTTAGTGGATAGTCGTTATTGTGGCTTGTTTTGGTGCGATATCGAGCGAAATAACCTTCTGTTTCGCTTTTTCGTTATTCTCTTACCTTGCTTTACTTAATGGTGACCGATTTAGCCACTAGTTTTCTGAAAAGGTACGTGTACATGAGGTTATTTGGACGTAAACTGTATGTAGGCAATCTCTAAGCGTTGTTAGATATGTGCTAAGGGTTTTGTCTTCCGTAGATGTTCTTTCAGTGCGTACTTAAGCTTCTTTACAAAAGTAGTCACCAACTAGCCAGCGATTTTTGACATTGTATTACTTCTAGCTGTTTTATTATTGCTAGCTAAGTAATACAAGGTTGACCCCCAAAATCTGCTACATTATTAGCATTTACACATATAACATGCACAAGAATAAGCATAACACAAACAGTAATGTCCACAGATGGCTCAAAGAATGGATGATTTGAGTGCATTAGGACTTATGATGGACCATGAGTCTGACTGGAATGATAGTGAAGACGATGTAGACTACCAGGATGAGAATGGCTTTGATGAACAGTATGAGCCACTAGATATTGCACAGATTGATGATCACATTGAAGAAGTTAGTGATTTTCAACAGGAAGAAAGCATTGATGATGACTCAATGGACATGGACAGCAGCACACCGGCAAATGTTGACTTTTCAGAACCTGTTGGTCCTGCTCTACCACATCTCCCCAGTAGCGCAACACCATTAGAGTTCTTCATGCTGATGGTTGGAGCTGATTTCTTTGAGTACCTGGCAACTGAGACCAACAGATATGCTCAGCAGAATCCACCTCCTGCTTCCTACAAATGGCAGGATACAACTGCCAGTGAAATGATGCTCTTCGTTGGCATGATTTATGCCATGGGCCTCAATGTGCAGCCACAACTTTTGGATTACTGGAAGAATGATCCTATCCTTGGTGCTCCCGGGATAGTACGTGGCATGCCCATCCTGCGATTCAAGGCACTGCTGTCTGCGATCCACCTTAATGACAACACCACTGCTAAGGCAAGGGGTGAGCCAGGGTACGACAAGCTGCACAAGGTCAGGCCTTTCTTCAACAGGCTTCAAAAGAATTTCTTAAAGAAGTACCATCCAGGCAGGGAAAATTCCATTGATGAAGCTATGGTGGGATTCAAAGGGCGATCATCATTGAAGCAGTACATGCCGATGAAACCCACAAAACGGGGATACAAGGTGTGGTGCAGATGTGATGCTAAAACGGGGTACATGTGCGATTTTCAAGTGTACTGTGGAGCAAGTGGACCATCTGAGCACAGCTTGGGAACAAAGGTGGTATTGGATCTTGCTAAGCCACTGTTTGGCAAGGGATACCACCTTTATTTCGACAATTTTTTCAGTTCGGTCGACCTAGCAAACATCCTATTGACTCACAAGACTGGAATGATTGCAACAACCAGGGTTAATAGGAAGAAGTACCCAAAGCAGCTGCATAAAACAGTATTGGCACGTGGGGAGTCCAAACACCACAATGTTGGAGACGTGGATTGTTTTGTGTGGCAGGATAAGAAGCAAGTCCACTTTATAAACACCATCTCACAGCCACAGAGGACAACTACGGTCAGGCGCAAGAACAAAGATGGGAGCACAGTGGACATATCTTGTCCAGAATCTGTCCACCTATATAACCAACACATGGGTGGAGTGGACAATGCAGATGCAAAACGCAAAGTCTACAGTTGCTCCCGACGGGCAAAGAAGTGGTGGCTGCGTCTACTTTACTTCGGCCTCGACGTTGCTCCCGTGAACGCCCATATACTTCAGCAGCAGACACCAAATTGCCCAGCTATCACACAGAAAGACTTTCGCCTGGAACTAGCCAAAGAAATGATGAGTTCGTTTTCAGCGAGGAAACTTCCAGGACGAAGGAGTACCGATGGCGGCCCTTCCAGGTTTACGGAACGCCATTTCCCTGAGAGTTTGGGAAAATCACTTCATTGTCGGATATGTGCGGCTTCGAAGATCAGAAAGCGCACCAGCTATTGTTGCAAGGAATGCTTCCCATCCATACCTGTTCCTCTTTGTGTTGCGCCTTGTTTCAAGCTGTACCACACCAAAAACTGATTCCGCGGTGAGGCAAGACATCGCGGTCGCCATTTTATTTCCTGTAAAATATCGTAAATGTATTGTATAACTCAGTAGATTAAAGGAAGTTTGACTTAACAGAACTATTTTGTACATGTTCCTTAGACGTTGAAACTTCGTGTACATTGTATTCTTATTATGACTGATATTATAATTACATATCAACATAATCGGCCAAACTTTAATAATTCGAACTTTAGTGGTTACGATCCACTAAGGTGGACGGTGAACGCGAGCGACCTATATTCGTGCAAACTCGAGAACTAAAAAGGGTTAAGCACGTACAACTCCCGTAAACGATTGCATCCACGGGCACAGAAGCATTTTGAGAATAACAATTTACCATAAGTACCAAAATGTAACTTACCCCACAGCCTAGGGAAACGGTCCGGTCAAAGGTAGGTCATATCGATTGTATGATTTCATGGCTAGCTGATTGCTGATTGGCGGCCATTTTCGCAAACAACATCGCATTGCGTAATACCTAAGCACGTCACCTAATCGTATGCAATCTATCTTGCGATGGAAGAGATCTGGGCATATGCATCTTCATAGCCTATATCAGTCGTATAGCTAAGCTGGAATTGACATAATATCCATGCTCTCATACACTCATGCACGTGTGATCACACATTCTGTATGTCAAATCTGATTTATCTGACACTGGTTTATCCGGAAATCACATTTATCTTTTCTACGGGAAATTATAAATAACTATATATCATAGTACAGTATGAAAATAAAATAAAAATGAAAATAAAACTGTCTGTAATTGATTTAAAATACAGGAAAATGGAAAATAGACAAGCACATGCGGCTAAATAGTATTGTTACCTCCTTGGAATGCCCCCTCCTGGCATACCAGAGCAATGTTAGGGGCATCATAGA